>CM035428.1:102776660-102849160 GCA_020310875.1 Ceratopteris richardii | reverse complement strand
GTTTGAATTGTGATGCATAGATAGCAGCATGTTTATTTCCTTGATGTAGCTTCCTTAACTTTGTCTCAGCAACATGTGAGCAATTGGTATCTCCAAAAGAAGACGTGAACTCTCCAACAAAGACCTTGAGATCATACAAAATCTTTGTGTTCTCCAATATAGGTGCAAACCATGAAAGATAGGGACCACATAATAGAATTCCTATGAGTCCTACTTGAGAAGCATCAGCTGGATACCTGTCGGGTTGCATTTTTATGAAGAGCTTAACATGTGAACAATTGGTATCTCCAAAAGAAGACGTGAACTCTCCAACAAAGACCTTGAAATCATACAAAATCTATGTGTCCTTCTCCAATATAGGTCCAATATACAAACTTTGTCTCAGCAACATGTGAACAATTGGTATCTCTAAAAGAAGACGTGAACTCTCCAACAAAGACCTTGAAATCATACAAAATCTCTGTGTCCTTCTCCAATATAGGTGCAAACCATGAAAGATCACGACCTCATAATAGAATTCCTATGAGTCCTACTTGAGAAGCATCAACTGGGTACCTGTCGGGTTGCATTTTTATGAAGAGCTTAACTTGCTCAAGAAATCCTCTAAACTTTGATCTTGTCCCATCAAATTTCTCAGTCATGCTCACTTTTGAACTTTTCCTCATATTAGTTGACATGGGGATACTTGAAGAAGATTGGTTTACAATGATCTACAGCTCTTGGATTTGCCTTTGAAGTTTTGTGATTACATCTTGATTATTATGTTGCTGAATACTTTGTTCGTTTTCTCGTATCTCTTGGACTTGTTGTTAAATAACTTTAAGTGCTGAAAATATTCTTCACAAATAATCTCCATGGGGCTTGGTCTTGATGAACGTAGTCTTGCCAAAATGTTGGGGGAGCACTAGATTGTGCTCTCTAACTATACTAGACAAGATTTTGAAATTATACTTTGGATTACAATATCACCCACATAGGGGAATAATACAAGAATATGTAGCTGATACAAGAAGTCCCACAACCCGAGACTGATACATATGGATAATTCAACTAGGGATGATACATGAGATCCCACAATTTGGGATCGTATGTATGAAACAAGATATCAAGATTACAAGAACTCCCTTTAGGGAGATGAACTAGATACAAGAATTGAATTGAAAAGGTCTCATACTACAAGATTACAATAGGACATAATAGGATGTCCAAGATACTAGACTAGAAAAGCCTAGAAAAAGGCACATGACTAGAACTCGAACAGGAACTTGGAAAGTACTTACTTGGAGATCGCAACTCCTTGAGCTCCCAAGATTGGCATTGGCAAGAATAAGGATGTATGTGGCCAAGAACTCCTTATATAGGTGTTCAAGGGTAATTATCAAAGGTAGTTCAAAGGCGTTTATGACCTGGGGATATCATCGATGATGTCAGTAATCCAAATAGGACCTCCAAATGTCAAAATTTAGTAAGTGCATAGTCGATCTTAGGGTTTTGCATGTTTTGAACGCAATGGAAGCATTCATATCCATAGTTCTGAACCAATCATGAGATATAGACCTCACATGGAACCTGGGGTTGAAGCTGGCTTCCTTTGTCCATGATCGAATCAAGAAAAATCGTTTCTCTCATAAGATCCTTTATGAGAGTAATATTTTCCTTTTACACTTTTTACTGAGCATTAGAAACCAAGAGCTCTAGATCTGAAGTCACATTCATCATGTCTTGCATGAAGACATGAACCATTTCTCCATGTTAAAAGCTATGAAAGTTAGGCCAAACTGATAAAAGAAAAGGTGAGAACAAGAATGTGCATCGAATGAACACTTTTTGTTCCACCTATCTTGTGTTGCAATGAAAACACTAATTAATAGAAACTCTTTCTAAATAATGTTACTTAATTATTAATATTGATTATATACAATTAAAAATGCACACTATGAAAAATTAAATTACATATTTAAATTTTTGTTTTAAGTTTATTTTTTTTCATGCATGGAATAGTAATGACTTCTATTCATGTATGTAGATTCCAATGTATGATATTGATTATGTTCCACCACATGATTCAGAGTTCCCTGTAAGATCTCATTTATCAAAAGCACACATGAGGAGGCTACACAAAAGTGATCATGTAGAATATGTAAGATTGAAGAAATTATATTCAAAAGAAGAAAAACTACAGAATATGTGCGATGATGATGATGATGGCATGGCAAATTTTATTGAGGATTGATATCAAAATGACAATGAGAGAATTGATATTTCTAAAAAATAAGAAATATATTCGAGAAAAATATCTAAATCACATCTATGAAGGAAAATGCTCGACATGAATAAGTGCCAGCTTACTTATTCATGCACTCTACATTATGTGAGTGCTACTTTGGATAATGCATTGTTTTATGAAGCTAGTGTAGATTTGCAGGTTCATGGATACACCCGATGCAGATTGGGCTGGTGGCATTCTAGATAGAGTATCTACTACTGGTTTTCTATTCTCACTTGTGAATGCAGCTATTACATGGAGCAGTAAGAAGAAACCCACTTTTTCTTTGTCAAGTACATAGGTTGAGTATAGAGGTGCTACAATGGCAACATGTGAAGCATCCTGGTTAGCGATGCTACTTGCAGATTCACGTGTGGAAGTGCAAAAGCCCTTCACCATCTATCATGATAATGTTAGTAGAATACAGTTAGCACGGAACCCTATTTTTCATGCTAGAACAAAGCATATTGAGGTACATTATCACTTCATCGGAGAGAAGGTATTAGTAGGTGATATTGATCTTGTTTATGTGAGAACAGATGAGTAGGTTGTTGATATTTTCACTAAGGCACTTGGAGTAGAGAAGGTGAAGAAGTTTTTGGAGATGCTTGGATTACAGGACATGACATTGAGCTTGAGGGGGAGTGTTGAGCTATCAAGCTCAACATGTGATGATCCAGGATGACATATTGTCATAGAGATTCCCATCTCTACTTTTGCTTTTACTTGCTTCAAATCAAACATTGTTCGGAACAAAGATTCAAGACACAAAAGTTGTGGATTCGGAAAGTAAGCTCTTGGCATAAATCTAGCACTATTATTTACAAGACATAACGATGTCAAAAAATATCCTTAGTAAGGCAAATAGCTGGGCAACATCCACCAACTTGCTTGAAGATGAAGAATCAACGCTTTGAAGGGCTACCCTTGTTCGATGGTTTTATGGTTTAATTGAACAATTATAATATTATCTTATTATAAGTTCCTTCGTTGCCAATGTGTTGACCATCTAGATCTTCGACTTTGTACCTCTTTTGGGCTCTTATAACTTTCCTACTTACATCATCATTATGAAGCAAAGGAAAATTCAATAGCATTCGTGCATCCACAAGGAAAGAAGTAGGAGATTAGCAGGTCTATAGAAGGGCGTGCCATCTTTTTTTTTTTCTCCTGTCAAACAACATGCTCAAATCACTTTATAAGATCAAATAGCATGCCCACATCAACATAGGACATGGCCGCTGCCATACAAGCGAACGCCATGCTGGAAAGTAGAAGTAGAGGAATTGTCGCCCTCTCATTCGTGATAGCCTCAGCATGAGCATCGATTGCTATGCCTTCAAGAGACCGTTTCTAAGTCGAGTTGGAAGCTAAAGAGACCACGTTTGTCTCATGAAAGAAGTTGGTGATTAAGACTGCCGATAACTTTTATGGTGATTGTGACACGATATTCCTAAAAGTTCGTGTATAATATTTTGCTTAAAAGCATGCGCAAAGCTTAAAAGTGGGAGCCGACAAGGGATGCTAGAGTTTCTCTAATTTTAGAGATAACATCGGTCGTGGTTTTTGTTCATCCCTAAATTTAGGGATTAAAAGCTTATTAAAAAAAAAAGACAAACATCGAACGGGGGGGGGGGGGGGGGGGGGCACACATGCACTCCATCAACAGGCAGACACTCTATTTTAGGGGGAAATACTATGGTGAAATATGCATGAAGCAGCAACAATTCAAGGAGATTAGGAATCTGAAGTGAATTTCATAATTGGCAGTGACTTGTATGAAGCGCATATTCCATGGAAGGTCATACACTACGTAGGAGCTGTACATGAACTTTTTGTTGATCTGAAGCAGTTGAATCGATCATACGGAGGAGTTCTTGACCCTATCAGAGGTAATCATATTAAGAAGGAGCTAATTACAGTGCTAATCAGAGGGGAAGTTATCACATATGAATTGAGAAGATACTCCGTCAAAGCATCTGACAACCTGTTAAAGCTCTGAGTCTTGATGTGATTTCTGAAGCCGAGATGACGGACATGCTATCATATTGAAGCGACCATTGACACTGACTGTAGAAGATTTAAATAGAAGCTCTATCTGCGTATTGACCAATCTGAAAGGGCAGGTCGAGTCGAAAAGCTTAACACTATTAATGTGCAATGAAGCCAAAATTCAAAAAGCTGGATTGAAGAAATTCAACACTACAGAAGTTCTGAAGGGGTTCAATTTTGCTATGCAATGAATTGGTGCCACATCAAGATTGTGTGATTCTACTATCACTTTATACAAGTCTTTGCTCGCGAATTCTAAAAACATTTCACAGTTTTTTTTCTGTAGATGAAATCAAATGTAAGAGCTATGAATTCTACTTCAAGCATAGATCTTTTGTGCTTTACATATCTGTTGAACTATCTTCTTTATCTCCTATCATGCCCTCCGTTATTTCTCATCAGTTGCATCGAGATAGATCTTCCTTATAATACTCGAAGTGGGCATATATATACATCTTATGTCTTAATAGAATGCGCTCTCTGTATGTACTGTTTGAAGGTCAAAACCTGTTTCTATTTTCTACATGAATTCATATGTTGTCATAGTTTAGATCTTGATCTTGACTGAACACAGTGAAGTTTGCTGCCAGAAAGCCTATGTACTTTCACGCTTATTTTCTTATGTCTGATGCTGATCTGAACACAACTTAGAGAACAACTCTTCAGCAGTGAAGCAAAAATAATGTCTTCTGTATTGACTCGAATGTCATCTTGACTCTACATAGCATATACACATAGATGATGGCACTTATACTTGGAAGTGAAAGCAAAGATTATACTATAACATTGTACACAATTAGAAACATGTAGGATTTTCCTTATGTACTTTTCTTTATATATTGCACTTGTTGTATTGTTGTTTTAGGTCATTCATGTATATTCCTTTTTATGTAATAGAAGAACAAGAAGAAGAAGAAGAAGAAGAAGAAGAAGAAGAAGAAGATCATTCTCTTCATTGCCTCAATCTGTGTGTGCGCTCCTCTTTGAGTGTGAGAGTGTGTGTGTGAGCTCTCTTCCTTATCTCCTTCCTTTTGACAACATACACACATATACATAGACACACACATATGCACAAATGCATCCACATATACATAAACTAAACATACATATAGACACACACAAACATACACACACATATATATACATACACACATACACATACATTCATACACACATACACATGCATACACACATAGGCATGCATACACACATACACATACACATACATATACACACACATACACCTACACACATATACATACACAAAAACATCCACACACATACACACACATACACATGCATACATACATTTACACACATACACATACATGCATACACATGTACACATGTATACACATGTACACATGCATACACACACACATACACACACACATACACAAAAATACACACGATACACACATACACACAAATACACTAGTACATTCATACAAGCATACACATGCATTTACACATATACACACATATACATAGACATATATACATACTCACATACACATACACACATATACAACTACACACACATATACATACACATACACATGCACATCCACATACATACACATGCATAGACATATGCACACACATACACATACATGCATACATACATACGCATGCATACACACATACACATACACACATATACATACAAACATACACACATACACATACACACACACATACACATACACATATACACATACACACATACACACATACACACATACACATACACATACACATACTATGGATCCTAGCAGAGACCAAAAATCAAAGCTTAAACTCATAAAGAATCTTATGAGAGGAAATATATTTCCTGATTCCTTAGCGGTGGTCATGCATGAGTATACACACATGCCCAATGAAAAATTTGATTTCACCATATAGATGCTTACTCATTGGCTAGAGGAAGGTTCCTCTATTGATCCGTTTGTAGCCGGACAACATTCTACACACAACTATGTTTTCTTATTATAATTTATTGTCTTTAATAATATTATAACATAAATATTTTTAATCATTTGAATTTGTTTATTTCTAGGATAGCTATACCACCTCGAGCTCATGAGAGCATAGCAGAGGTGGTATATGTGCCTTAAAAATAGGTTTAGGACACCTAGCAAATTGTGTGCATGTGCATGTGCATGTGCATGTGCATGTGCATGTGCATGTGTATGTGCATGTGTATGTGCATGTGTGTATGTGCATGTGTGTGTATGTGCATGTGTATGTGTATGTGCATGTGTATGCGTATGTGCATGTGTATGCATATGTGCATGTGTATGCGTATGTGCATGCATATGCATATGCATATGCGTATGCGTACATGTATGTGTATGCATACGTATGCCTATGTGTACGCATATGCGTATGCATACGTGTATGTGTATGTGTATGCCTACGCGTATGCATACGCATATGTGTATATGTGTGTGTATGTGTATGTGTATGTGTACGTGTATGTGTATGTGTATGTGTATGTGTATGTGTATGTGTATGTGTATGTGTATGTGTATGTGTATGTGTATGTGTATGTGTATGTGTATGTGTATGTGTATGTGTATGTGTATGTGTATGTGTATGTGTATGTGTATGTGTATGTGTATGTGTATGTGTATGTGTATGTGTATGTGTATGTGTATGTGTATGTGTATGTGTATGTGTATGTGTATGTGTATGTGTATGTGTATGTGTATGTGTATGTGTATGTGTATGTGTATGTGTATGTGTATGTGTATGTGTATGTGTATGTGTATGTGTATGTGTATGTGTATGTGTATGTGTATGTGTATGTGTATGTGTATGTGTATGTGTATGTGTATGTGTATGTGTATGTGTATGTGTATGTGTATGTGTATGTGTATGTGTATGTGTATGTGTATGTGTATGTGTATGTGTATGTGTATGTGTATGTGTATGTGTATGTGTATGTGTATGTGTATGTGTATGTGTATGTGTATGTGTATGTGTATGTGTATGTGTATGTGTATGTGTATGTGTATGTGTATGTTGTATGTGTATGTGTATGTGTATGTGTATGTGTATGTGTATGTGTATGTGTATGTGTATGTGTATGTGTATGTGTATGTGTATGTGTATGTGTATGTATATGTGTATGTGTATGTGTATGTGTATCTGTATGTGTATGTATATGTGTATGTGTATGTGCATGTGTATGTGTATTTTCATGTGTATGTGTATGTGTATTTCCATGTGTATGTGTATGTGTATTTCCATGTGTGTGTATGTGTACGTGTATATGTATGTGTACCTGTACGTGTACGTTGTCGTCGAGATTTTCTCTCCTCTCTCACTTGTGAAGGCCTACAAAAAACATATTTGGTGAAGGTAGCCGGAATTCCCCGAGAAGTCCAGGATGCATCAAGGATGTCAAAGGAAGCTCGGATACAAAGTTTCAAAGAAATCAAGAAAGTCCATGGTAGCAGTCAAAGTTGGTCAAAGCTTGGAAATTAGGGCAAAAATTTCATTGTCACCAAATTGGATGAAAATTCATATACTTGTAAAGATTGTCAAAGGCAGTCTATAGCCCAAATTTCAGCAGAAAATGGATTTTGTAGCACATTGATATGCTATGTTCATTTTATAAAGAATGTAATTTTTCTAGTTTGACCCTACAAATTCTTGTATAAAAATTTATGTTAGCCATATGGTTTGGCATGTATAAAGATCATATGTGGCTACATATTTGTACAAATTTTCAAGGCTATCAGAGCTTCCTAGACACCTTAATGCCACCTTGCAAGCTTCCAAATGTAGTCAAACTTGTACAAGGGAGATTCAGATGGGAGTTTTTTCTGCATATTCTTGAAGGAGATCTTTGGAAACATAGTCCTACAAAGTTTCATCTTCATCAAAGCCTATTTGGAGGGTCAAAGAGTACAAAGTCGAGTTTTCAGGATCACCGTAGTTTTCTAGTTTAAGCAAATTGAAGGGTTGAAGGGCCACCACATGGCGAAAGCTGATTGAGCCATGTTGTACGATCAAGATGAGCTCATATTCAAGGGTGGAGATGCACTTATGCTTAAAGCAAAAAGGATCCACGAGTTTTTCCATAAAAGAATATTTTTTTGACAATCAAAGATCAATAATGCAGCTTTTCTCCAAAAATAGTGGCTTATCTTATCCAAACTGATGTCAGCACTGATCCGACGGTCCAGATCATCCCCAGATCCAATGGTGGAGAATGAAGGCGCCTAAATTTCACTCCTTTACACTAGATTTGATAGAAAGAACAATTCCAAGCCATTGATTTGATAATCAAATGGTTGTAATCGAAAGTAGTGATCCTAGAGTTGAGAGTTGATTTCTCTAGATCCAAGGGCCCAAATCCATTCAAAAAACTATATCAACCCCTCTCCAAACTCCTAGAGAATCATTGTTAGGCATCCATAGAGCTCATGCTAGCTTACGGTTTCCTTGAGACGATCACCCTTGGTTGAGCGAGTGAGGATCCAAGGTGAGCTAGTATGAGTTTAGTACCTAGTTTCAAATTTAAGTTAGAACTCCAATCTAGGATAGGCTCTTGAAACCAGCATCTCTATCTTGACTCACCCTCGGTGGAGCGTGTGAGTGAGTTAGAGCTGGTTTTAATGAGTCTTAGACTTCTTTAGTTAGACGTTACGAGCCTAGACATACATAGGGTCACTGAAGTGGAACTCACCTTCTTACGTGTGACATTCGGTTGAACTGTCATGGTTTGAGGGTCGGAACCACCTTTGATCAGTAGACTGCCTAGCTTGACATACCACGACGGTCTTATACATGTATCTTAATTCAAATCCTTTTAATTCATGTCACTTGTCACTTGTCTCTTGTCTCCTCTCTCAGTCTCTTAAGTATTTTTACATGTCTTCTATTTCTTCTATATGTGAGAAGACTCCGCAGTATTGCGTTGAACCAGTGAGGATGTTTCTTTGAGCTTGTGAGTAAACTCTATCATCATAATTCACTTGCATGCATACAATCCATACATACCCATACATATTGATTAGTTTCTGAAAGTGTATAAGAAGCTCCAATATTGGACCATTCTTCCTTTCGAAACTAGTTTATGTGTAAGGATTCCATCTATTCATGTCATGCATACATATCTTCCAAAGAAGACTATGCATATGAATTAGAATTAGGAAGTGTTTAAGAAGCTCCTTCAATGGACCATTCTTCCTTCCAAATTTGATTCGTGTGTATGGTTCTCTTTCATTCTTATCATTCATGTTCATAAATCTAACTTGCACTCCTACTTTCCCATTCCCATAATCATTTCAACATCTCTCTCTTCTCCATACTCAACATTAAATTCACTTTCATGTCCTTAAACCATCCAACATTCATTAGCTTCATACACCCTGTGTGTGCCACGACCGGACCCGATCCACCCGGATTGCGATCACCTCCACATTTGAACCCGACGTGAAACGCTTCGTGGCATTTGCTTCTGATCTTGTTGGGAGGTTGTGATCCATATCCTTTGTTTCATATGTCATCCTCATCATATCATCATCATCATCAGTCTTGAGTGTTGCACTGGATTTCTCACAGTATCGTGCACATCTTTGTCGTGAAGTAAACACATTTGTGAGAGATCTAGAGCATCGTGCATCACTTGCTTATTCACATAAGATGGAGGAAGGATTCAAATCCCTTATTGTTGAGAAACAAGGCCAAAGAATAGTCTCTTCTATGTTGAGAGAGAAAGGAAAATTCAATGGCATCAACATCACAAGCTACTTAGATTTGTTTGAAGAGCAAGCTATGATTTTTGGTCTTCTCGAAGATCTTTTGATATCATTCTTTGAACGAATTGTTGATAGCTCTATCATAAACCGTGTCACTCAATATGATAGTCTTCCTTGGAGTGATTTTAGAAAGGAGATGCTCAAAGAATTCTATCTTGAAGATTATAGCCAACACAATCGGGATGGATTCTTACAATGGGTCGATTCCCCAAAGCCTAGTAGCTCTATTACTCACTTACAAAATGAGTATATTAGACGCTATGAGCAACTTCCTGATGAGGATAAGATAACTTTGGAACCTGATCTTGTGATCAATTTTCTTAAGCTTCTTCATCTTGAAACTCGTAGGGAAGTTGAACGGCAATTAGAAGAGCCAGATAAGCTGTGTTGACCTAAGTACCAACTTAGGGACTTGCGGAGAAAGAGACTATACCTCAATCCCCTCTCAAGTGCATATAGTGGGGATACACGCTTTTAATTATCAATCCAAAGAGTATACAAACCTAGCCGAGTGTATGAGGACATGCAATCATGTGATGATCAATGCAAATGAACTACTCAAGAGTGTAAACAAGGCAAAGACTTATCCAAACAAGCTCCAACTGTTGGTCATGGCGTCACGATACTTGGTGCAGCAGCCGTCAATATTTTGGACTTTTCTCCCAGCTCCAAGCTCCAAATATAGTGAATAGCATATGCGTTTCGAAGCTCTCGAGAAGACGCATCCAATGGCAGTGGTTTCACTCAATTCTGACGCTCCTACTTCAAGTTATGAGCAAAATACTGAGTCACGGGAAATACTTTCCTACACTTCAGCACTTCCTACACTTCGCACACACCTTACCTACAGCAAATAAACACTTTCATGGATAGACAACACTCACAAGCACTCTTTCCAAGCAATACACATGCATACAAGCTCACAGAGAAGAAGATACAGAGTGAAGAAGACACAAATTCGAATTTCTGTGCTCTCTATTCTCACAATGGCAAAAAGTTCTTTACAAAGAGTCACCTTTGACTTATATACTAGTGCCCTAAAAATGGTCCTTTCACACAAGAGACCGGAACTTTATTCACTAAAAGACTAAGTTCCTACTATTTTACATGGGTAAATCTCCAATCTTCTGTGGGGATGCATCTAGAGGACTCCTCTAGTGCATTTACAACGGAAAATATATAACAAGAATGATTATGATACAAAAATATGATGTCCAAATCGGAAAAATTTTGGAGCCCGTCTTTTTCTCTGCTTTGTGCTCTTTTTAGCTCTGCAACACTCTCCCCCTCTTCGTCTCTGTCGTCCCTTGACAGGCTTTAGCTTTTCGGCGGCTGATTGCTTCGTTTCTCCGCATGCTACCCTTGGTCGGTTTTGTCTGTAGTTAAACAGACATGCAGCTTTGATGGCCTGTTCTTGATTCAAGCTCTACTACACTAGAGCCTGCTGCATTTGTCTTGCCTGTTTATTTGGGTTGCCACGCACGCCACCAGTGACTAGGAATGTGCTGTTCTTAGTAACCCTCTTAAACTTTTCAGCCTCTGCTCCTTTCTAATTTTTGGTCCTCTGATTTGTCCTGGTTGTACACATCTGACCCTGTTTTATTGCTTTGACCCTGTTTGCTTTCTTCCACCGTGCAGGACCTGGATGTTTTGCATTGTTGCCTGATACGTGCCCCTACGGGGCTCTGTGCAGAGATGGGTGTTGCGCCCCTGCGGGGCTTCTTGCAGAGATATGTCTTCGGATATTTCTATTTAGTGAAGCTGCTTCTTTCGTTGCCTTCTTCTTTTCTTCTTTTTACTCGACTCTCCCTCAACACTGCCCCCCTCCTGGATTCTGTCGTCCCCGACAGGCTTTAATAAGCGACGGGCATATGTTTTATATACTCTTTGCTCTGTATCATTTAGCAGATTGGCTTCACGTATCATGAGTTGTTTCCATTGTTCTGCCTTCACACCGTCATTGGGTGGCTGTCTATGGTCTGCGAAGAAGCTAAGCTCGGAAGCTACTAATCTGGCATTTAAATTTGACGACATCTTCAAAAAGATTTCGGAATCAATCTCAAAAAATCCAGTAAAGAAGGCTTCTTCAAAAGTTTGCATATATACACTTGGCAAGAACATCAATCTGGAATAATAAGCCATTATTGTTGGGCGGCTAGGCATAACTGATAGATAAAAAATGAGGATTTCTGTGCCTTGATTAATTCCGATGAAATTCAAAAAGGTGTAGGCCGCATGCTTGAAGACCTTGAGTACCGTAAGTATCATACTAAGTATCTTATTGGTCATTTTGACAGTTAAGTCAGGTACTGTCGTATAATTCTGCAGCCAAAATTCGATGGTTTTGACCATATAATCCTCCGTTGGCAAGTAATTATATGGTGGGCTTGGTAGTAGCGGATAATTCAGCCATTGATTATTTATTGCACCATTTCTTTGCAAGTCCAAAAATTCTCGGGCATCCCTTCTTCATGGTATAGGGCAAAATGAAGGGTTTACCTGTAATGAATATGGTGCTGCTTGCCAATGTACCCGTAGTGTGGGATGTTTCTCCAAAAACTTTCTTCTCCAGATTGGTTGTGCAGCTTCGAACTCTTCTTGGCTGTATGTGAATGTGTCTTGTTTAAAATTGAGTTGCTCATCTGGACTCTTCTTTGTAATCTTCTTTATATATCGTCTTGTTTTCTCTTTCAATAGTCCGTACGGAATATTGAAAGGCTTCATTGTCTTGTCCAGGTCTTTACCTTTGATCTTGGCCTCTTTCATCACCTTAATGACTTCATTTTCAAAATTCTCCGTCAATCGGAATACCACTAGTGCCCGTTCCTTCTGACTTGTTTCTGCAGTGTATGGCATTGGATGATCATCATGTATATCCGCCATCTGCTCACGTATTGGAGAATTATAGATCGAGTGAGATAGAGGACTTACCTCTACCTCGTCAATAGGATTTTCCTTATCTGGCACTACTGGTGTCCCGATCGGTTCTTTCTCTTTTATTTGAGTCTTTAATTGTGCTATGCATTCATCTTTATCTTTTACTTCTTGCATGGCTGCCCTGAGTGCTTCTTTTGCTGCAAGTAACTCATTTCCGATTTCAGCCACATTCCATGTTTTCACTGTAGCTTGTGGCCAGTTTTCCATGTGCTATATTTAACTGCTTTTTGAATTCATTGATCTCTTGACTGTACTTCTGCTCCGACTCTTCTCTTAGTGTGCGCTCTTTTCTTAGCAAATCTGCATATTGTGCTATCTGATCTCTTAATTCTTGTTCCTTCGTTTCTGAGGATTCCTGTTGCTCGATCGGTTGATCATATAATAACGACTTCATTAATTCCTTATTCCTGTTTCGTAACGTGTCATTCTCTTCCATGTATAATTTGAGCTGTGTCTCTAGCAGAGTACTT
The DNA here is from genome assembly GCA_020310875.1 of Ceratopteris richardii. Classification (NCBI taxonomy): domain Eukaryota; kingdom Viridiplantae; phylum Streptophyta; class Polypodiopsida; order Polypodiales; family Pteridaceae; genus Ceratopteris; species Ceratopteris richardii. Next base: position 102,835,661 of record CM035428.1, on the reverse strand, counting down.
CTAGTTCTCATTCTCTCTTTGTCCGCCTCGCTTGCATCATATAATCTCTATAAATTTGCGAGCTGTGCTTGGAGTTGGTGATGCTGAGTGATTAATGATTCGTATTGCGTTTTTGTTTCGAGCAACTCATTGCTTTTGATCGTGAGCGCCTTTTGTGCTTTGATGAGCTGTGATGACAGTTGTTTGCTCATTATCTGGAATTGATGCTTTTCTCGCATTGCTCTATCATGGTCTGCATCTATGTCCATCATTTGCTGTTGTGTGTCCATGGCTGTTTGAATCATCTGCTTTACTACAGGCTTCAGCTGAGTAACATCCACGTTTAGCCATGTTTTTGGTATACTCGGTTCCTTGCCAGTATTGACATCTTTGCCCTGTGCGACATGTAATGTAGTGTCATGGGGCTGCCTAATCTGAAGCTGGATCCTTGGCTCAGCCCCCATGTTTGCTTGCTTTTCTTGAGGTGTGTCATCTGGCACCTCGATCACAATCTGTTCTTGGTTTTGTAGCTCCTCCGTTTCCTTACTCACTGGAGTTTGTTCTTCCTCTTCAATAGGTTGTTTTGTATCTGTAACATTGGTTGGAGCTTCCTTGATGCTTATCTTCGTAGTATCGTTTAATTGAAGGACATGCTCATGTTCCATAGATTCTTCTACTCTCTTTTTCGGTGTCACTCCCATTTGATGAATTTCATTCCATTCTTCTTCTTGGGTTTCTGTTCTTATATCAGTATCTAGAGTGTTTTTTTCAGGACTGGATTCCGTGTTGGTACTAGAATCATCAATGCCCAGCTCTTTGTATCTTCCAGCTTGTTTTGGAGTTTTCTCTGTACTCTGTTGTAGTTTCTCTTGACTCGCCTGTCTATAATGATGACCTTGGACATTTAAGTTTACCTGCCCTTGCATGTACTGATGTGTCTCTTCGAGAGCAGCGGAAAGATCTCTCCTAGTAATAGGCATTTGAGCCGTCGTGATCTTCGGTAATACATGTGTTCTCTTTGATTGTGGTGTAGCTTGGGCTTCCTCCTCCCGTAGACGCTTTGTACCCCTCATAGGTTTTTGTGAGCTGGTTCTTGCTTCTTCAACCATAACAACTGCTTTCTTTTTCTTAGGGACCGTAGCGGATTTTGCGTATTTGGCTAGCCCTTCTGAGGTCGGCATCTCCCGTAAGCAATTTTTCATATCAAGGGCTTCATATATCAATAATGTTAATGCAGAACTGCCATTCAAAAACTTCTTCTGGCCCCATTTCTTCTGGGCTTCAAATAGTCTTTCTTGGACATACCCTGTCAGATTCACCTTGTTCCCAATTTGTCTCATGGCATGTGATAGTAGTTGTACTACAATCTTCTATGGTGCCGTGTATCTGTGCGTATTAGGGAAACAGAAATGCTGGTGCACAAGACGGACAACGTCTTCGATGTCTATTTTGTTAATCTCCACGAAGGACCTCTTCTTAGGGTCATGACATTCCTCTTTGACACTAGTAATTCCTGCTTGATTCCATCCAAAAACTTTATTGGTCAACTCATGTGTGAATTGAATTGTCTTCCAAGTTCCGACTTTATCCAATACGCGTGCTTCCGGAACTGATATCTTTGTAGCTGCAGGCTGCAGTGTGTTCATTACTTGTGTGCATCTTTGAAAATCAGGTAAATAAATTGGTATTCGAAGAAATGCATCTATCCCTGCTTCTGTCCATACATCTTCGATATGAGGTAATCCCTGTATTATTGTTTTGAAGTCCTGTGACATGATTGGAAAATAGTGATCCCTATCCATGATCTTGATAGTTTCCATGAAGATAAGTTCCGAGATTGGTTGGTCATCACGAAACCAATGGCCTCTTACTCTTGTTATTGATTCCAATGGAAGAAGCTGGACCTCTTCCTCTTGTGTGGCTTCGGAATTAGTAGACGCCATCTGCACTCAATATAGAGTATGAATTAGTTGCCATATATTATCAGAAATCCTCCTTTATTTGTTTGTCATAAGCTCGATATTGCTCCGAGTGAATGGTGTCGCCCCTTTCCCGTGTGTGTGAGAAAGGTAATACCTGGATTTTTCACATTTTTAGGTATTTTTATATTTTCATCTGAAAAGGAAAATAGAAAAGTTAGTTTATAGCCGAAGCGGTTATTATTTTTGGAGTAATTTTCTTAATGTATGTACAAGTGCTCTCCTATTTCCCAAGAGGAAAATGTGCTTGACTATCCTGAAATAGAAGAAAGAAGTGCCGAATGCTTGGCCTTGTAATGTGGCCCTATCATGCATACTTTGGGTCTCGAAGGCTCCATATGTGTGCAATTGGAAGTAGTTGGTTGATGCACGCCGTTTGTTTTGTCTTTCGGTATCCAAATTTGCTTCATTTTGCTGGGCCTTGTTGTATGTTGCCCTATTCCGATGAATGTGGCTCTTTTCTTGTTGTATGTCTGCTCTATCTGATTTGTAAATCTCGGAATGGCTCGGGTTGCCATTACAGACTCCTTCTTTCTCTAGTAGCTCCTTTTTTGTGGCTGTTTTGCCTGTGGACCATATTGGTTCTTCTTGTGCTGAGGATCATCATTTCGGCTTAGTTTCTTTGGAGCGCATGACTTAGGAATCCAGATTTGCAAACGATCCTGTTGAGCGGCTACTACTTTCTTTGGAATCCATATTGTAGTAGTTCGTCGATGACTTCGTTGTTCAGACTGAGTTGTTTTCTCATTTGATTGTTTGTTCTGAGGTCGGTTGTGCTTCTGGCATCGAAGATACTCCTTCAGTTGATCTTTCTTTATCCACGCTTGGTTAGAGTATGGAATAGGGTATATTTTAATAGGTACAGATTTTGAATTACTCAGAGGACTAGTCTCTCTTAGGCATAGTGCTTTACTGAGGTCAGTTTCAGCTTGATTGACACTCTCATGACTTGCTAGACTAGAAGATGGTGTGTCAGTAGAACTCAATGTGTCAGCACATATAGTACTTGACGAAGAGGTTTCTATAGTGGTAGTGAACATACATTCATGACTTTGCTCGTTGGAATGAATTTCTTTTTCTTTGCTCCCAGATTTGATTGGTCATTCGTCTAGCAGACTGAATACTTCACGATGTCCTATCCTGGCTGAGATGTATCCTAAAGCCAATTGAATGGTCACCTCATATTCGTAAATCCAGTCTTGTCCTAACACTACCTCTTCAAGTAAATCCTGATCATGACACACTAATAGCTTTTGTTCCATAGTGTTGTTGCCAAGATGCAGAGGTAAGGTGATCTCACCTATGCATTGAGTAATCGTTCCTCCTATTCCTATCAACTGTGCCATCGATGGGCGTACTTCCTCCTTGAGTTTTTGGGTCAAAGAAAGCTTGATACAGCTTACAGCAGCTCCTGTGTCAATGAGAGCATCCACCAAGTGGTACTCCGTTTTACCTGCTCCCAAATTTAAATATGGTTGCGTTCTCTGTGAACCTAGGTTTTGAGTGGCTCTAAAATTAGCCATTGGGATGAGTTCTTCTCCTAGTCGATATCTCTCATCTCGCTCTCTCATCCACTCTTTCCGTTTCTTTATTCTTTCCAGTGCTTCCTGTCTCGCTTCTTCTCATATCCTTTCCTCTTCTACGCGTCTATTCTTGCCTTTGATCAATCGAGACATTGTTTCTTCTGTCAATGGTTCTAGATATTTTTTTACTCTACATCCACTGATGTAGTTTGGTAATACATCGCCATCTAAGGTTGCTAAGCTGATGGCTCCACTTGTAGATATACGATTAATGATTAATGGACCATATCCTCTCTTCTGCAACTTCTTAGCATGTTGTTTCAAGGTGTATACCAAAACTAAATCTCCTTCCTTCAAATTTTTGTCCTTAATGTGAGCATCAAAGTAGGCTTTCTGTCGTCGTTTAGCAGCATAGATGCCTGCTACTGCTTGTAACTTAGTTTCGTGAAGCTTTTCTATTTGATCCAATTGAGCTGATAGTTCATGTCCTGTCCACTCGTAAGTAGTTGCTACTCTCAGAGTGGGAATTAAGAAATCAATTGGCAAAATAGCATTTTGTCCATATACTAAGTTAAAAGGAGTAGTGCCTATGGCGGTTTTATAGGCTACTCGAAATGCCCATAAAGCATGATGTAATTGCTTATCCCAATCTGATCTACCATCGTTAACAATTTTGGTGAGAACTGTACACAAGATTTTATTCGAACTTTCTGCTTGTCCATTGGCTTGTGGGTGATAAGGAGCTGATTTCTTATGAATTACCAAGAATTCATTCAATAAAGCTTCTATAACTTCATTCACAAAGTGCGTACCTCTATCATTCACCATTTCTATTGGTAGTCCAAATCTAGTGAAAATGTTCTCAAAGAGAAACTTGGCCGTGGTTCTTGCGTCATTTTTCTTGGTTGCTTTGGCTTCAACCCATTTGGTCAGGTAGTCTGTGGCTACAATTATATATTCGGCATGGGATCCTTTCGCTGGTGGGCTAATAAGTCCTATGAAGTCTATTCCCCATTTCGTGAAAGCTCTGGCACTCATCATGGGTCTAAGTGGCATTTCATCTCTCCTAATTGGATATTTGGTCCGTTGGCAAGTATCACACCGTTGCACATATGTCATGGCATCTTGGTGTAGAGTTGGCCACCACATTCCAGCAAAGAGGATCATTTTTGCTGTTTTATCTGCAGAGAAGTGCCCTCCTGCAGCTCCTGTATGAGCCATCTCTAAAACAGAAAGATATTCATCTTCGTGAATGCACACTCTTAATTAGTTATCTCTCCCTCGTTTAAAAAGTTTTTTTCATATAATGGCATAATCCGTACTTTGTTTTACAAGTGCACGTTTCCTTGCTGAAGTAGCTCTTTCTGGGTATTCTTGAGTTTTCAAGAACTTTACCCAGAGGCATGCTCCATCTTGGTGCTATTGTAGAATAGCATAAAGTAGAGTTCTCATCCGGGATTTGTTCTTGACAGGTTTGACAGGTTGATACATAGTTATGTGCATCTCTTTGCATGGTTGGCCAATATATGCCTAACCTCTTCAGGGTTTGCCACGTTCCATTTGCATTCAAATGAGTTTTCCATTGGTTTACATGTGCTTTCTGAAGCCACATTTCTTGTTCCTCTTCTTCCACGCATCTCATTAATAATCCACTTGAATCCTGGTGATACAAACTTCCCGCAATGATATGAAGGTTTTTAGCCTTCCAGAGGTCTTGGGTTTGGTTTGGTGTGATCCCATCTTTAGGTCCATGTGTAAGTATAGGGCTCAACTTTTCTGCCCATTGAGGACATACTTCCAGGTTAAAAAGGTACGTATCTGGCATATCATCTGGTACTCCTATGGGCGGTTCTCCATGGGTCATTCTTGATAAGTGATCTGCTCTTATGTGGGTATTTCCTTTCTTGACTGCTACCTCAAAATCAAATTCCATTAGCAATAAAAACCATCGTACTAGTCGTCCTGTATTACAAGGCTTGTTGACTAGGTACAGTAGGGCTTGATGATCAATGAAGAATTTGAATTTGTTTGCCAACAGGTAATGTCTGAACTTTTTGACTGTGTACACCATCCCTAGGCCTTCTCTCTCCGTGGTGGTATAATTGCGTTCTGCTTGATTTAATTGTCTACTAGCATAGGCTATAGGGTGGTCTAGTTTTCTTGTATCGGCAGGTTGAGCTAAGATGCAACCAATGGCAAACTTGGAAGCATCCACATGAATATGAAATGGCTTATTTCAGTTAGGTACTCGAAGGATTGGTGCTGAACTCAATCGATTCTTTAACTCATTGAAGGCTCTCTCGCATTCCTCGGTCCAATTAAATAGAGTCAATAATGCATAGAGAGGTCTAGCAATTATGGCGTACATATGTATAAATCTTCGATAGTATCCACAATGTCCCATAAATGCTTGAACTTCCTTAGCCGTCTTTGGTCTTGGTAAATCCAGAATTACTTTAATTTTGTCTTCATCAGTTGAGATTCCATTTTTGGAAACAATATGTCCTAATATTTTCCCTTGTCTAACCATGAAGACACATTTTTCTGGGTTAAGGCATACTCGATATTGTCGACATTTAGCAAAGATCTTTTCTAGCTCGGGGATATGTTCTGATCGTATAGCTGAATAAGTACAAAGATCATCCACATAGACCTCCATACTTTTTCTTAGGAATTCTTTGAATACATGGCACATCAATCTTTGGAAGGTGGTTGGGGCATTAGTTAGACCAAAAGGCATGACTCTAAAGGCGTATACTCCCCATTCAGTTGCGAACGCTGTTTTATGTTGGTCCTCAGGAGCAATAGCTACCTGATTATACCTTGAAAAGCCATCCAGAAAGCTATAGACTTCCTTTCCTGCCACTCTTTCCAAGAGATGATCTGTAATTGGTAATGGATAACTATCCCTTATGGTCGCGGCATTTACTTTCTTCAAATTGATGCACACTCTTAACTTTCCATTCTTTTTCGGTACAACCACCAAAGGTGACACCCATTCCGTGTGCTCAATTTCATATATGAATCCAACATCTAACAATTTGTCTATCTCTTCCTTTATCTTTGCTGAATACACATCATTGTATGTATATGGTCTTTGTTTAGAAGGTTTGGCTTCGGATGTCATGGGAATTCTATGGGCACAAATAGATGGATCTACTCCCTTCAAGTCCTTATAGGTCCAGGCAAAAACATCCCGATATTCTCATATGAGCTGTATTAACTCTTGTTCTTCCTCTATGGAGACATCTTGTCCTATGAAAGTACATCGTTCTTCTCCTTCTTCTAACGTTACTACTATCTTCTTGGTTTGTTCTTTATTGTCATATGCTATTCCCGGCTGTGCCTCTCTTTTAGGCATTTGAATAGCAATTTTTCTCTCTTCTACTTCGTATTTCTTGAAGTGAGCGGGCACTTCAAACTGATCTTGTGGCTTGTTTTCTTCACCTTCTGGCTCTTTATCTACCTCCAGCTCTTCTTTCTGTGTAGGCTCTGGGTTGTTTTCAATAGCTGTGATGTTTATTTTTTGATCTTCATCCTCAGGTTCCATTGGTTCTGGCTCCATTTCAATGCTCTCATAATCCTCCTTCCATTCTTTCTCTATCACTTCTCCTTCTTCAGCCTCCTGAAGAACTACTACATAGAGACTAACATCATATCCTTCCTCATCAATACATTCATTCATGGTTATCACTTCTTCATTCACGCATACATCAAGGGTCGCTAAAATCTCCATCCAACCATGAGGTTCGAATTCTTCATCTAAAAAGACTTGAGGCATGTATGCTGGATCTTGTACAGACCTAGCTACTCCTTGCCTTTGTTGCCATCCTTTCCTCCTATCCTCTTCTTTTTTGGTAGTTTGGCATATCCATAGATGAGTGTCCTCGTTCATCCAAGATGGGTCACTAGAACTTATGCTGTGAATTGAATGATCATCTTCCTCCTTGTGAATTTGATTCCATTGTAAGGGAGGAACATCTTGATATGTATAAGTGTGGAGATTTATTCTCGTGGTTGTTCCTTCATGTTGTAGGTATACAGCATCTTTTCCCCAATCTTGCACAACCTTTAATTGTCTCATGAAAGGTCTCCCCAATATCATTTCATAATTGCTTGGCCTTTCAAATTGGCAGATTGCTAAGGTGTGTTCAAATTCGACTCCGCATGTGGTGAACACTACACGTTCCAATAATCCCAAGGGTCTTTCTGTGTGCCATTTGTATTTTCATACGCGTTGGTCTTAAAGCTGGTTTTCCCCATTTCTCCCAGATTTCTCTAGTAGCAATGCCTACACCAACTCCTGAATCTAAGATGGCTTTGGTCGTATAACCCCTAAAGGTAATTGAAAGGCAAGTGTTTCCTTCATCTCCCTCACTAAAGTCTCCTACCTTATCCACTGGGATCTTTATAGTATTTATTTCATCAGATATCTCTTTTTCTTTCGTTTTGACCTCCAATTGACTGGTCAATTTCTCCTTCAAATGTGGTTTAACCTTCAACAATTCCTCTAATGTTAGTGTACAAGGGATTTTTACCTTTTTAAGATGTTGTATGATGTCCGATGTTTGGACTGATGGGTTTGGTTCTTTTTTCCTTATTGAGGGGATGCAATACAATTCAGAATTATGTTCGTACTCCCCTGTGTAATTGGGCAATTCCTTGATTCCATCATCTCCTTTGTCACTAGGATCCATTGGTAAAATTTCTTCTTAATTCAATTCAGGTATTGAACCCTCTATTTCATTTTCTGCTTCTAATTCTTCAAAGGGTGGTTCAATCCCTTCCACTCTCCTCCATCTGTCCTCTTGGACTCTAGCCCATAAATCTTTAGGCCATTCTCCTTCTACTTCGGGAACAACGGATCCTTCCCTTTTTTCCTCACAATAATTGCCATTAAGTGTCTTTCTTACTTCAGGTTTTTCATGGTCATTGGTGTTGATGCACACTTGGAATTCTCTTTCAGGAATTGGGGTCTTGGGCAATGGCAATACAGGTTTTTCTAAAGTCTGTTGAGCAACTTCTATCAATTTTTTGCAGATTTCCAACCTCTCTTTCTCTAGGTCACCTCTAGGGTATTCTCTTTCATGTTGTTCGATGGTCGGTCCGGCTCTTATTCGTGCCTTGTATGCCTGAATCCACATAGCTAATTCTTCAGGCATGGGATCTGCTAAGACTGATCCAACCTCTTCTTTCTTATACTTTTCACTTTTAATTTCTTCTTCCTTTTTCTGTTCCTCTTTTGGATTCTGTTCGTTCTTCTCATTTTCCTTTTTCTGCAGTAATTTCTTTTCTTTTATCCTATCTCTATGGTTCTTCCATCGTTGGGTTCTTTTACTTACCACACTTTTCTCAGGCTCTTCCGAGTCTTCAACTCTCTGTGGTGTGGGTGTATTCGTCGCTATGTCACTCTGATTGTGTTTTTCAGCTTTTTCTGGGATCTCTCTAGCTTTAGCTCTCATTATCGCTTTCAATGGTACAGTGTATTCCTTATCGCTCCCTGATGACTCGATTACTTCTATCACATTAATTTGCACGTTAGATGTAACCTTGTTGGGATTCTTGGGGCAGTCTCTGAAAAGGTGTTCCTTACCACAATCACTACAGTAGCCTTCCCAGACTCGTTGTGGTGGTGGTGGGTTTGGCAATATGCATTCTCTGATATAGTGATCACCTCCACATCTGTAACATGGTCCTCTGGGTACAGGCGGTCTGTTTATGGGTCGGGGTGGTATGGTTGCTCTAGGAGCTGTGTACATTAATGACACATAGTCCTGCTCATAACCATACGAGCTATCTTGTGTTTCTATGTCATAAGCATATGGGTCGTATGCTTGTCCATATTCTATCAGTGAGCTCTCATAAGAGGGATATGCTCCTTGACTATGGTCATATGATGAGTCATATGATTCATTATTAACCAAAGGTGTGGCTGGGACTATTGCTCTCTCTAGATTTTCTTCAGGTTGAGCTCTCTTGACTGAGACAACGTTCTGAGGATGGGGCGGTTGTTTTCCTAGTACAGGTTGTGGTTGGGTGTATCCTTGATACGCATATGGTCGCGGCATTTGTGCCTGTTGCTGATAAGTGGGATATCTAAAGGCTTCACCTCCTTGATGTCTCTAAGGGTATCCATAAGGTCTCATGTATGGCTGTGCTGGTCTCGCCTGCCTATTGTAAGGGCAATTTTTTGTACTGTGATTTGTATATTTTTGTTCTATACTACAATATTGTAGAGATCCTGGGACAGTGGGTCTATTATAAGCATAAACAGGTGGTGGGACTACTCCCCTAGTACACAAGTGAGAAGGATGATCACCTCCGCACTGCATACATCTTCTGAGCATGGGTACTCTCATAGGGTTATTGGGGTAGTTCCTCTGTCCTTGAACGTTCAACTTCTTTGCTACCAAATCGGCTATTTCCTCTACATTGTTTTTAGGGATTGATGTGCTACTGGCCGAATCTTCCCTTTTCAAGCTACCTTGAGGTATTTTCAAGTCCTCTGCTAGGTTGTCTTCTAGATCTATACATTCCTTCATGCATTCTTGCAAAGTCTGAACTCTCTTTACATATACCAATGATCTCAAAGATCCGTTCAACAATCCTTCCAAAAATAATGATACCATTTTATTTTGGGTAGGTCTCTCTTCTACTGGGCATCTGTCTACATACTGCTTGAATCTTCTTGCAGCCAATCTCACTGATTCGGTAGGGACTTGCTTGAAGCTATGGATCAATGATGAAGAATTGTTTTTAATTCCTGACTTAGTGAATTCCTCAATCATTTCTTGGTATACTTGCTCCATGTTTTGAAAAGTATTAGGGTCCAATGGTTGAAACCATGCTAACGCAGTGTCTGACAAAGTAAGACCAAAGGACTCATATTGAATAAAAAAGTCTTCTACCTGTTCGGCTCTGATTACTTGTTTAAATTGTTGGGAGTGATGGTTGGATGCACTCAGAAGATTGAGTTGATGCTGCTAATCCTGCTTTGCATCAGCCCTCCTTTGCTTCAGCTATGCTTAGTAGACTCCTTGAGCTTCCAAATGATACCAAAATATGCTATATGTACTTTGGAAATGATTTGACTAATGATTAGATCAAAACAGATGAGTTTGCACTTCACTAGTCTTGAAAACTTTCTATTTTAATCTTGATACTTGCTCAGTCTTTCACTCAGTATGACCAGCACACTTACAATTGATCTAATTACTTCTGGACATATTAAATTAGCTTTACAAGCTACCATTTTGCAAGTGGAATGAGAAGAAATGACAAACTATACTCTGAGAAAGATGTTTAGCAAAATTATATGTACCCCCGACTTTTTAGGAACACTGCAGCAGAATACCAGGGTCCACTTCGAGCATGATTTCTCTGTAATGGCTGAATCAATTGACTTAAAACTTTATAGGTCTATAGAAGACTTTGAGCTGAATCCAATGTGCTTTGAATCACTTGATTTGGTTGAGAAACCACTGAGATATGCCCTGTTGAAGTTGACAGACTTGGAGATGATGACTCAGAGAAAATAGATATGATGAATGTGTATACTTCTATTGATTGATGTGTTTGTACAGTCTCATTAGCATGACAAGCATAGCTAAATGAGGTATTGTGGTGTAGGCTATGAATTAGCACTAACACACACAAAGTTACAACAGTAGATTGCCTCGGGGAGTGAGCTCAATGAGACTAGCTGACCCGCGAGTTTTTGTTCTTTACTTTTATATGAGTTAAGTGATCATTTGAATTTGAAATTCAAATCTAGGCTCCCTAGAATCTCTCCTCTAAAAGTAGGGAGATATTCTCTCCAATCACACCATCCAAATTCCATGTATCTAGTCAATTAGGTGTGTATACATAATGCCAAGTCACTTAGACTTTTACAAGGAGTAAAAAGATAATAAATCATAGGTATGGGTTCCTGTGCCCTTTCCTTCAAGTAAGGCCTTGATGAAATTTGTCCAAGCTAATCTTCCAAAGTTCCAAGCCAAGTGTGAAGGCTTGAAATACACCAACAGCTCCCCCTCAAGCCAAGCACTTTGGCTTAAGTCTTCATCTTCAATCTTCAATCACATCCTGCAATCCAATCATGGATTTGAATCTGCATAGCTTGTTTCCATCCAATGCTTTGGTGAGTAAATCTGCACATTGCATATTAGTAGACACATATGTCAATTGAATCTCTTTGCTAAGCAACTTCTCTCTCACATAGTGGTAATGAACCTCTATGTGTTTGGTTCTAGCATGATATATTGGATTAGCTGCAAGGTGAAGAGAGCTTGTGTTATCTCCAAGGATAATTGGTGGCCTTGTATATAGGCCTAACTCTGTATATAGAAGCTTCAACCAGATAGCTTCTTGAGTGGCATTGGCAAGCCCTCTATACTTTGCTTCAGTGGATGACAATGCCACTGTAGGTTGCTTCTTGGCTGACCAAGAAATAGGTTTATCTCCTGCAAAACAAATGTAACCTGATGTGCTCCTCCTATCATCCTTGCATCCTGCCCAATCTGCATCTGAATATACTTTGATGTCAATATCTGATGTATAAGGAAAGTACAAACCATGGTTCTGAGTTCCCTTCAAATACTTCAAGATCTTCTTTGCTGCCTCTAGGTGAGGTACCCTTGGTTTGTGCATGAATTGACTAAGCACACTAACTCCATATGCTATGTCAATTCTTGTCAAGGTAGCATAATTCAAACTACCTACCATGCTTTGATATCCTGTGATGTCTTGGACTTCTTCCCCTTCATGAGTACTTAGCTTTAGGTTGACTTCCATTGGAGTAGTTGAGTCTTTAGCATCCTGCAAACCAAACTTCTTGACCATATCCTGTACATACTTCTTTTGAGTGATATATATACCTGAGTTGGTATAGACTAACTCAAGAGCTAAGAAGTACTTCAATAATCCAAGATCATTGATCTTGAATTCCTTCATCATCTATCCTTTGATGTGTCTAATACCATTGACATCATTGCCTGTAATGATGATGTCATCAACATAAACACACAAGTAGATTACCTCTGTACTACTTCTCTTTATGAACAGAGAAGTATCAGCTTTGCTCATCACAAATCCTTGGTCTTGGAGATAGGTTGTCAACCTGTAATTCCATGCTCTAGGTGCCTGCTTCAAACCATATAGAGCCTTCTTCAATTTACAAACATAGTTTACCTTCTTGGGATCTTCATTGCCAGGTGGTTGTGACATGTAGACTTCTTCAGATATCCATCCATTCAAGAAAGCATTCTTGACATCTAATTGGTACATGTTCCAATTCTTGGATGCAGCTACACTCACCAATATTCTGATAGTTGGCATCTTAGCCACAGGAGAAAATGTCTCCTCATAATCAATGCCTTGGGTTTGTGCAAAACCCTTGGCTACCAACCTAGCTTTGTACCTGTTTATTGTTCCATCTGAATTTCTCTTTAGCTTGTAGATCCATCTGGATCCTATCACCTTCATAGAGTCCTTCTTGGGTACCAAGTCCCAAGTATCACTCTCCTTGAGAGCTTCCATTTCTTCATCCATAGCTTCTTTCCATTCTGGTTTGGTGATTGCCTCTTCATATGTACCTGGTTCTTCATTCAACAAGTCTTTTGCAAGATATACAGAATGTTTAGTTACAACTGATGTGTCATACCCAAATCTGATAGGCTTCTTCTTTTCTCTCTGAGATCTCCTCATTGCTTGAGTTGAGGATTCTGGTGTATCCTCTAGCTTCTTCATCTTCATCTTTCCTTTGGACTTCCATGCCTTGAATTCTTCAAGGTTTATTGTATCATCATCATCTGAGCTTGATTCATCTTTCTGGATTGGTTCCTCCTTGGTGAGCTTTGGGAAATCCTCTTCCATATCATAGGGTAGACTAACCTTCCTACATTCATTCTCATACCAAGAGTCATTCTCATCAAAGATGACATCTCTGCTTACCTTGAAGCCTTTGTTTGTTGGGTTGTAGAATCTGTATCCCTTTTGGTTCAAATCATAACCAATGAAGATACATTTTTCAGCTTTAGGGTCTAGCTTTCCCCTTACCTGTGAGGGAATATGCACATATGCTACACAATCAAAGATTTTGCAATGATCCAGAGAAGGTCTCTTACCATGCCAAGCTTCATATGGTGTCATGCCATCAAGTGATTTGGATGGCAACCTATTTATGAGATAGGTGGCAGTAGATACACTCTTTGCCCAAAGATAATTTGGCAACTTCTTTTCATTAAGCATAGACCTAGCTGTTTCTACTATGAGTCTATTCCTTCTTTCAGCTACTCCATTTTGTTCAGGTGAGTACCTTGTAGTTATCTCCCTTTTGATGCCTCTTTCCTGCAAGAAATTTTCAAAGTCATTGGAGAAGTATTCTCCTCCACCATCTGATCTTAGCCTCTTCAAGCTTCTTCCTGTTTGGTTTTCAACAAGTGCAAGATACCTCTTGAAACAATTAAACACTTCATCTTTATGCTTCATAAAGTATAAAATGGTCCACCTGCTATAGTCATCAATAAAGGACACATAATACCTTGAACCTGAAATGGAAGGATCCTTGCTAGGTCCCCAAACATCTGTGTGCACCAAGTCTAGGTAGTCTTCATGCATGAATCCTTTCCTTGAATATGGCAACCTGTGAGACTTACCAAACTGACATGCTCCACACTTGTAAATCATGTGTTGCTTGGATACATTAGGTATCCCAAGCACACATTGATCCCTGCACATTTGCTTTAGGGTTCTTTCATTATGTGCCCTAACCTCTTGTGCCATATTTCTAACTCTGAGAGTGTTTGATCCTTGTAATTATATAAAGCAATGTTCTTGGTGTCTTCTAGCTCAAAAGTAAACAATCTACCTGATTTTTCTCCCTTGGCTATCCTTCTGAATCCATGTCTTGGGTCCTCCACATATGCTCCATGTTGTGTGAATCTGACCTGCAACCCTTTCTCCACAATCTGACCAACACTCATTAGATTCTTGGTGATGGTTGGTACATAGAGTACCCTGCTCAATAGATTCTGGTTACCATCACATGTCTTTACATTTCCAATCTTTACAACAGAGTGTTTAGTATCATCACCTGTCTGTACCTGATGTTTGCCCTTGGGTTCTTCCAAATCAGAAAGTAGTGCCACATTGCCAGCTACATGGTTAGAACATCCTGAGTCAATATAAAATAAATGATCATCATTTGTACCTGCCTTGGAGGTCATATTCATGATCAATAGGGAGTCATCTTGCTCCTCTGTGTAATTGTTGTAATCTCTTCTATTTTTGAATCCACCTTGGTAATTACCATTGTGGTTGTGGTTGTAATTGTTGTTGTATTGATTGTTGTATCCATGGTAGCCTTGGTGTTGGTTGAACCTGCCTCTCCCTTGAGAGTATCCACCTCTTGAGTAGCCTCTTCCTCTCTGATTCTTGTAGTTCTTGTAGCATTCATATGTGGTATGATTGGACAATCCACAAATGTTGCATGGTGATGAGTCGTAGGGTCTCCCCCTACCTGACTTACCTCCTCTGCCCCTGCCTCTTGATGATCTACCTCTCCCTGCATAATTAGCTTGGGAGGTAGAGCCTTCTTCATCCTGTTTCTTCCCTTTACCTTTATCCTTAACTTTCTTATCAGTATATAGAGCAGAGGGGTTGTTACCTTTTGATTGATCTCCTGCCTTTGTAAACTTTGCTTCATGTGTAAATAGTTGGCCCATGAGTGTTGTGAGATCTGGGGTATGCATGTCCATGTAGAGGTCCATTGCAGTGGTGAAACTTTCCCACTTATCATCTGCCTTGAGTCCATTTGTTACTTGTCTGACAATTTGCTCCTCTTCAATTTCCTCTCCAATGCTTGCTAATTGGTCTACCACATCTTTAATCTTTGTCACATACTCTGAGACTGATTGCTTGGGCTGCTTCCTAAGGGTTGTGAATTCAATCCACAATTGATTCTTCCTGGCCCTTGTGTTGGAAGAAAAATATGTTGACAAGGTTTCCCAAGTCTCTTGGGAAGTCTTACAGTTCCTTATATGAGGTAAAAGGAAATCAGATATAGAGTTAAGAAGGTAAGACCTTGCCAAAGCATCCTTTGCACACCATTGGTTGAGCCTCTCTTGTTCATCCTTGGTGGGTAGTCCTCTAGCTTTGAATGAGGGCAATTCCTCATCTCCTGATATGTATCCAAATAAGCTTCTTCCTTGTAGATAGGTCTTCATCCTTAGAGACCAAGCTTGGTAATTGTTCCTGTCCAATTTGTCAATGAATGAGGGAAAATCATCTCCCATGTTTACCTTATTTGCTCTGATACCACTGTTGGGAGTGATGGTTGGATGCACTCAGAAGATTGAGTTGATGCTGCTAATCCTGCTTTGCATCAGCCCTCCTTTGCTTCAGCTATGCTTAGTAGACTCCTTGAGCTTCCAAATGATACCAAAATATGCTATATGTACTTTGGAAATGATTTGACTAATGATTAGATCAAAACAGATGAGTTTGCACTTCATTAGTCTTGAAAACTTTCTATTTTAATCTTGATACCTGCTCAGTCTTTCACTCAGTATGACCAGCACACTTACAATTGATCTAATTACTTCTGGACATATTAAATTAGCTTAACAAGCTACCATTTGCAAGTGGAATGAGAAGAAATGACAAACTATACTCTGAGAAAGATGTTTAGCAAAATTATATGTACCCCCGACTTTTTAGGAACACTGCAGCAGAATACCAGGGTCCACTTCGAGCGCAATTTCTCTATAATGGCTGAATCAATTGACTTCAAACTTTATAGGTGTATAGAAGACTTTGAGCTGAATCCAATGTGCTTTGAATCACTTGATTTGGTTGAGAAACCACTGAGATATGCCCTGTTGAAGTTGACAGACTTGGAGATGATGACTCAGAGAAAACAGATATGATGAATGTGTATACTTCTATTGATTGATGTGTTTGTACAGTCTCATTAGCATGACAAGCATAGCTAAATGAGGTATTGTGGTGTAGGCTATGAAGTAGCACTAACACACACAAAGTTACAACAGTAGATTGCCTCGGGGAGTGAGCTCAATGAGACTAGCTGACCCGCGAGTTTTTGTTCTTTACTTTTATATGAGTTAAGTGATCATTTGAATTTGAAATTCAAATCTAGGCTCCCTAGAATCTCTCCTCTAAAAGTAGGGAGATATTCTCTCCAATCACACCATCCAAATTCCACGACTCTAGTCAATTAGGTGTGTATACATAATGCCAAGTCACTTAGACTTTTACAAGGAGTAAAAAGATAATAAATCATAGGTATGGGTTACTGTGCCCTTTCCTTCAAGTAAGGCCTTGATGAAATTTGTCCAAGCTAATCTTCCAAAGTTCCAAGCCAAGTGTGAAGGCTTGAAATACACCAACATAAATTCAGCTATATGATTGTAAGGTTCATTAGAGCCATCATAGTGGTTTCTCATGCATTTGGCCACTTGAATTGGCCTTAATCTTCTTCCTGCTTCGGGTGGTCTAGGAATTACTGGGAAAATTGGTCTTCCTATTGGTATGCCTGGTCCTCTTACTACCGGCGGTCTGACTGGAGCATGAATTCCCTATCTTGGGTCAATGGTTGGTTGGGGTTGGTAATTAGGGTTATTTGCAGGCATTGTGAACTGCACAGGTGGTCTGACTGGGATTTGAGTTTGCTGTGTTTGCCCTGACTGTTGATATGAATCATTTTGTACTGTTCCAAGTGGATTTCTTGAAGTAGTGGCTTGGTCCCTAGGGGGAAACACTGGGATATTCTGATATTTCAACTCAGCTCTTTCCGCTTCTGTTAGGGGCCAATATCTTCTCTGATTCTTATCTAGATATGTGATGGTGGAGAATTCGGGATCTTGTAACTCATAGATGGTGACTGGATTAGGGACAGCTTCCCATATTGAAGAATGTGCTCTAAGAAGATGCTCTATCCCATTGATCAAATACACATCCATTAGGGAGTCATCTTGGGGAATTTGGTCTCCTCTCCATATCCTAGCAACCGTAGATCTCCCTCTAGGTGTAGTTACTTGCTCTTCATTCCCTCCTCCATTTAAGTTTGAAGCATTATTTTCTTCACCAATTTCATTAATGTTTTCTGGGTGTTCTGTGACAACATATTGGATATCTCTTTTGTCCATGTAAAATCCTCCTACGTACTTGACTGTTGGTCTAGGCACTATGTAAGCCTCTGACGCTTTCTTTAACCTGGCCACTGATCTGTTTAGACCATCCAAATAAATAGGGATCTCATTTTGGTTGGTGTTCACATACTCCAAGGAGGTCCTGTACTCTCCCTCAATGATCGACATCATGCCAATCATGGGTACTGTGTTCTGCATATCCTCTGAAACCATGGGAATTTCTTCCTCTGACTCACTGGAGGTCTCTGAATAATGTGAACGGTTACTTTGCTCTGCTACACTACCTACAGAAGAGATTACACTTCTTCAGCTTCCTAGGGTTCTTCCGGATCTCAGGTTCATCCACCTAACAACTCTGATCAGCCCTTGCAATCCTCTAGCCTCTGGGATTCTTTACTAAAGGTCAGAATTTCTAGAAGACTTTGGCTAGGAAATGACTGAAAAAGAATTTTTTCCAGATCACGATACTTGACTCCAGATTCAACGATACACGATCTTTGGGCTCAAGCGATACTCGATATTTGGACACAAGCGATACACGATCTCTGATAAACGATACACGACCTATGAACCAAACGATACACGATCTCTGGCACAAACGATACTTGATACTTGGCTCAAAACGATACACGATACCTGATGGAAACGATACTTGATACTTGGGAGAAAATGATACACGATCTCTGAAGTGGAAACGATCGACGATACCTGAACGAAACGATACACGAACTTTGGTAGGTATCGCGATCTCGGAGAGACAATACACGATACTTAAACGAAACGATACACGATCTTTGATCCAGACGATACACGATCGCTGGTGAATATCGTGATCTTTGATCAAAACGATCTCTCGGCCAAACGATACCGATCTCTGACCCAAAACGATACACGATCTTTCAAGCTGAAACGATACGCGATCTTTGAGTCTGAAACGATACACGATTTACGATCTTTGGCTGAGACGATCTCTGGCCAAATATCGCGATCGCTACGAAACGATACACGATCGGAGGGAAATATCGCGATACTCGACCACAGGAGTAAAACGATACTTGCTAAGTATCGCGATACTCGACCGTGGGAGCAAAACGATACTTGACCCTTTTTCAAAGTTTTTGCTAAGGTTTTTCAAGTTTTGATTACACACAGATGTTTCACACAGTCTTCTACATGTTCCTCACTCCCTGTATCAATCAAATCACACTTTATAACCTCTGCAACTCCTAAACGATACCTGACGCAGATCGCTTTTCCTTGGAACTTGATTTACAGGCAAGAAGTACCACACAACCACAATGTGCTCACCTTGGGTGCCGTTGCAATTCCTCTATCACTTCCCCTTGCTCTCTGCAGTCTCAGATAGCCTAATTACTCAAACACGATACTCGATCGACGCTCTCCACGATACTTGCTCAGGAACAAGTGATTTTCAAATAGCAGTTTTTTGGCTTTTATACTTGGCTTTCCCTATCTACTGAAAATGAAACAACAAGACAAGAAGTGAAAACTACTCTAACTACCTAGCCTACTCCCTTGCTCCTCCTACTCTACTCATTCTACTCACTTCCCTAGACTAACAACTCACTACACACACTCCAAGAATGAGAAGTAGTAAGTGCGGCTGAAAATGACTTACCAAAGAAGAGAAAATCACCACTCCTCTTCTTACTTCAATGCAAAAAGCTACTTACCATCACACGAATGCCTCGGTTTGATTCGTCACTCCTCGGCAACGGCGCCAAAAAGTGTGCTGACCTAAGTACCAACTTAGGGACTTGCGGAGAAAGAGACTATACCTCAATCCCCTCTCAAGTGCATATAGTGGGGATACACGCTTTTAATTATCAATCCAAAGAGTATACAAACCTAGCCGAGTGTATGAGGACATGCAATCATGTGATGATCAATGCAAATGAACTACTCAAGAGTGTAAACAAGGCAAAGACTTATCCAAACAAGCTGCAACTGTTGGTCATGGCGTCACGATACTTGGTGCAGCAGCCGTCAATATTTTGGACTTTTCTCTCAGCTCCGAGCTCCAAATATAACGAATAGCATATGCGTTTCGAAGCTCTCGAGAAGACGCATCCAATGGCAGTGGTTTCACTCAATTCTGACACTCCTACTTCAAGTTATGAGCAAAATACTGAGTCGCGGGAAATACTTTCCTACACTTCAGCACTTCCTACACTTCGCACACACCTTACCTACAGCAAATAAACACTTTCATGGATAGACAACACTCACAAGCACTCTTTCCAAGCAATACACATGCATACAAGCTCACAGAGAAGAAGATACAGAGTGAAGAAGACACAAATTCGAATTTCTGTGCTCTCTATTCTCACAATGGCAAAAAGTTCTTTACAAAGAGTCACCTTTGACTTATATACTAGTGCCCTAAAAATGGTCCTTTCACACAAGAGACCGGCACTTTATTCACTAAAAGACTAATTTCCTACTATTTTACATGGGTAAATCTCCAATCTTCTGTGGGGATGCATCTAGAGGACTCCTCTAGTGCATTTACAACGGAAAATATATTACAAGAATGATTATGATACAAAAATATGATGTCCAAATCGGAAAAATTTTGGAGCCCGTCTTTTTCTCTGCTTTGTGCTCTTTTTAGCTCTGCAACATAAGCGCTATGGTCTTACTGACAATTGGCAAAAAGTGCGCAAAGTAGTAGAGGTTGTAGCCCATAGACATCAAAGACAATCCATGCTTTATGAGCAAACTAGTCTTCCTCAAGCTAGCCTTCCACAAACTAAGGAGCAAGTTAGAGAACAATCCCATGCTATGCTTTTTGACTCTACTCCTATTCCTCAAATGATGGGCCTAATCAAGGTTTTAAAGTAGAGCCAAATAAAAGTGTAGTTGAACAATCTCAAGTGGATATTCTCGCTAAGCAAATGGAAAGTCTTATTGCTACACAATCCAATTTGGCCAAGACTATAGATGCTTTACAATCTAATTACACCAAAACTTTCCAAAATCAAATGAACCCAATGACTTTTCAAGAGCCTCATCAACATGTTATAGCTACCAATCAAAATCCACAAGTAGCTCCTACTCAAGCATATCAAGTTCCTCCGATGCATAATCCTTCAATGCAAAATCCTCATCCTCATGTGCAAAATCCTCAAATGTATCAAAACATGTATCCTCAAGCTTCTCAAATAGCTTTTCAAAATCCTCAAAATCAAAATTTTCAAAATCATCAACCGTATAATATGGAAGCTCCTCTTGCACCTCAAGTACCACATGTTGCTCACCAAGCTCCTCAAATACATCAATTGCCTTTTCAAAATCCTAATTATCCTGTTCAAGCAATACCTTATCAACAAAATCCTCAATTTCAAAATTTCCCACCACAAGTTAATCAAAATGGTTTTGTGCGTGGCCCTCGTAGGTGTCCTTGGTGTGATTCGTTAGAGCACTTTTTGAGAGATTGTGAATTATTGAAGGCTGCTAAGAAGCAACGACTAGTAATAGACATAGACAAGAAAATTTGTGACTATCGATCTAGGCTACCTTTGTAAGGAAATTATGGTAAGGGAGGAATGAAATAACACTATGAAAATATAACCATAATGGACGTAGGAACTAGAGGAGTGAAACTAGAAGCTCTTGATGGACAACAAGTAGAATCAAGTAAACCCACAAAGGAAGGTGATTTTTCCATAGAGGCTTTAGTAAGAGCACGGGATGAGATTAGGAGAATAACGGCTTGGGAGTCACCGATAGAAGATCAATCTCTTATTTCTCACATATCCAATGTAGAAGAAAAATGAAAAAGAGATGAAGTTGAGCCTAGTGAAAGAAGAGTGACACGAAAACAAACCTCAGAGGGAATAGAAACAATCATAGAGCAGGGAGAAACATCACAATCCAAAGATAAAAAACAAGAATCACAACCCAATGAACAAAAACAAGAGGAGAAACAAAAAGGGAAGAAGACAAAGCAAAGAAAAACAGAACCAAAGCCTTTAGATAAACAAGAACAATCAAAACAAACTGAAGACCAAACACGAGAACATGAACAAAAACAAGACCCTGAGCAAAAACAAAAGAAACCAAATAGAAAACCTAAAGCCATCTTGATTTCAGAAATTGAGAGAAAAATAGATCCTATGGAGATTTTAGATGACATTTTGCTTAAGAGTCAAGTGACTATGTCTTTAGAACAAGTTTTCTCTATTGCAAAGCCTGTTTTTAAAAATAACTTTATCAGCCTAATTAAAAGGA
This sequence comes from Ceratopteris richardii, assembly GCA_020310875.1. Classification (NCBI taxonomy): domain Eukaryota; kingdom Viridiplantae; phylum Streptophyta; class Polypodiopsida; order Polypodiales; family Pteridaceae; genus Ceratopteris; species Ceratopteris richardii. The sequence continues at coordinate 102,813,758 of CM035428.1, read as the reverse complement.
AGAGGTTTCCGCTTAATCTAGATACTGAGATGCAAGATTCTCTAGATCAAGATCAAGCTATGAATGAAGCCTTAAACTTTGATGAATCTGATGAAGAGGACTTTGATGATGATGAAGTAAATGTTAATAAAAATTTCTTAGGACCTATTCAACCTGACCATGAAAATCATGAAAACAATCCTGAAAGTCACTTTAAAAGAACATTTTGGTCTAGAGGTACATCAGAGATGCATGTTAAAATAGGAAATGATAAGAACACTATCACTATAAATGCGTTAGTAGATTCCGGCTCTGAAATCAATGTGATTTCAAGAGAAGTCTATGATAAGTTTCGATGGCCCATAGATAAAGATTGTGGATGGCGTATGAGAACTGCAGATAATGGTGTAGGTACCCTGTATGGAGCATGTGCTAGTGTGCCCATATCCATAGGAGGAATCAGAGAAGAGTTTCACTTTTTTATTCAAGATAATTGCTCCTATGAAGTTCTCTTAGGTCAACCCTTTATTTGTGAGAGTCGTATGGAAACTAAAGCCATGGATGATGGGTCTACCTATGCTAGATTTAAGTCTAAGGATGGAATGCAATCACTTCAAGTCATGACAGTAGGAGTGAATCATCCTAGGAATCGATTGTCAATTAGAAAGAAACCTATTGTTACTCAGGGTCATGAGCATGCTTGTAGTGATTGTGCACCTCGATTCATGTTTGGAGCTACATATGATCAAAATTTTGGATAGAATCCATTGTTGAGCGGGACAACAGTGGATATTGGTTTGACATCTCGCAGCCAACCAACCTGTACAATAGTTTGTCACTTTGTTTTCCACATTCTAGATTAGATTTTCTTCATAAGAGTCAATTGTCCAAGTCTTTTATCCAAAAAACCCAAAAAAATTATAAAAACAACAAAATCATGGAACATGATGAGAACATTGAGCATGTGATTGAAACATCTCATTGTTTCTCTACTCTTGAGGAGTTAGAGTTATGTCTTCAACAAAATTCTAATTCCCATATTATTCTTCTTTCTTCCCTTGATGAGTATGCTCTAATCCAAGAGTATGCTCTCAATGTTGAAAAGTGCTCAAAATTTAACCAAACACATGATGCCTTAGTTGAAACAAAGTACAAAACTATAGACAAAAAAATCAGACCCATAGCTCAACCATTACCTCAAGGAAGTAATGAAAAAATTATTGATGTGAAAAATGATCCAACTCTTTGGGATAAGAAAAACATAGGATATACATTCACGGATGAGACAATCAAACAGGTGAAAATTGGTAGAGATGATGACTTTCTTTTGCCAGCAGAGAGAGATAAATTTGAGGGAGTCATACGTAGCCATGGAAAAGCCTTTACTATGTATCCTCATGAGATTGGTTGTGTAGATCCTAAGCTAGTTGCACCCATGATAATCTTTACTATTCCACATATTCCATGGAATCTTCGTCCTATACCTGTTCCAAAGGCTCACTTACCTGAGCTAATGAAACTACTTAAGGAGAAGATAAACATGAGAATTTTAGAGCCATCTTGTGCACCTTACTCAAACAGATGGTTCACTGTGCCTAAAAAGAATGGGAAACTATGTTTTATTCAAGATCTCCAACCCGTCAATAAAGTCACCATAAGGAATGTAGGAACAGGACCCATTGTAGATGAGTTTGCTGAATCATTTTCAGGACATTCTATCTATTCAATGGGTGATTTATATTCTGGATATGACCAATTCCAATTAGCAATTGATAGTCGTGACATTACCACAATGAAAACTCCTTTAGGCTTATTGTGAATGTGTACTTTACCTCAAGGAGCGACTAATTCTGTGGCTCATATGATGAGTGCTATGAATATGGTCTTACATGATTTTATCCCTCATATAACTATGCCATTCATTGATGATATTCCAATTAAAGGGAGTGAGGAACGTGTAAAGGACATTACTTTAGATTCATCTGGATGTCGTAAATTTGTTCTTGACCATATCTCTGATTGTGAAAGAATATTTCAACGATTTGAAGAGGTAGGTCTCACATTTTCCATAGAAAAATCTGTTTTTGGTGTCAACGAGGTTCTTATTGTTGGACATTTATGTGGCCATTATGGTCGAAAGCCATACCCACAAAAAGTTGATGCCATTAGCAAGATTTCTGAAACATGTAACAACGTGAGTGAGGTACGTAGATTTCTTGGTGATTGCATCTTTTATGTTATTTGGATCCCACACTTTGCTCATGTTGCTGATTGTCTCTATGACTTGTTGAGGAAGAAACGAAAATTTATTTGGGCTGACAAACACACTCAAGCTATGCGTAAGTTGAAGAAATTATTGCTTGAAGCTCCCATCCTTAAGTGTGTAGACTATTCTGCTAACAAACCTATTATATTGACTGTTGATATTAGTCCTATTGGTATAGGTTGGGTCATAAGTCAAGATGATAGTGAAGGGAATAGATATGCAATTAGGTTTGGTGCCAAAATTCTACATGAAACACAACGAAAATATCCACAGATCAAACGAGAACTATGGGGTATGGTAACAGCTTTGAAAACAGACAAAGAATATTTCATTGGTGCAAATGTCAAAGTTGAGACTGATTGTTTGCCTCTCATTGGAATGATAGCCAATTGTTCATCTCAATATAGCCATGCTTAGATGGATTTCATATATTAAGTTCATAAATCCTGAGTTAGTTCATATTTCAGGTAAGTCAAATTCAGTTGCTGATATGTTATCGAGAGCTAGATTTGATGATCTTGAAAGTGATCTAATAAAGAATGTGAACTTAATTGACTATGTTCCACATATATATGAGTATGAGCAATTTCATGAATCTGAGTATGAAAATGAATGGAGAGACATAGGAAAGTATCTGAGTACACTACAACCATTACCTAACTGGACTACGAATAGATTCCGTAACATTAGGAAACGAGCTTATTACTTTTTCCTATGTAATGGTTATCTTTGGAGACATGCTAAGGGTAAGGTTAAGAATCCACAACGAGTCCTAGGAAAACGAGGGCTTCAATTGCAAGTAATGAAGGAAATGCATGAGACATTATGGGAAGGCCATAAAGGATTTTTTGGAACATATGAAAAAATAAGAAGTACCTATTATTGGCCTAGGATGTATGTTGACATTAGTAGCTATGTTTCTACATGTTCTACTTGTCAACTTCATTCATCAGTCAAACATAGAGATCCGTTGCATCCTACTTATCCACCTTGTATTCACTATAAGTGGGTAGTAGATCTTGTAACTATGCCTAAAGGTATTGACAAAATGCGTTACATTGTACTTGCAAGAGAAGATTTAACTAATCATGTAGAGGGACGTGCACTACGATCTAAGACCACTTACAATGTTTGCAAATTCTTGCTTGAAGATGTCATAAGTCGCTTTGGGTACATAGAGAAAGTAGTTGCTGATCGTGGAGAGTTAAATGCGAGAGAAGCTAAAGAGTTCTTTGAGCGTCACGGTATTCGTTTGTCTCTCACTACTGCATATAATCCAGAGGCCAATGGTAAAATAGAGAGAGGGCATCCACCTATTGTGAAAGCCATATCTAAAGCATGTAACGGTGACATCAAACAATGGCCTAGATTCTTACCTTTTGCACTTTGGGCAGATAGAATGACGTGCACACGCACTACTAGGTATATGCCTGCTGAACTCATGTACTGTCAAAAACCATTGTTTCCAATTCAGTCTCATATTTCTGCATGGTCAAATTTGCCTTGGTCTGAAAACATGTCTACTGATGATTTTTTGAGTTTGCGCATTAAACAGTTAGAACAAGGTAAATTAAGACTTGATGATGCCGTTGAAAAATTAAGAGAATCTAGAATGAAGAACAAGCATTATTTTGATAAAACTCATCGATTGCGTCCTAAGCCAATTGAAGTAGGGGATTGGGTGCTCATTTTTGATAGTACATTTGACTCTCAATATGATGCACGCAAAAAGCTCACTCAACGGTGGTTTGGGCCATACATTGTATCAAAAGTCAACAACAATGGTACGTATGCTCTTTGTGAATTAAATGGTGTTGCACTAAAAACTTTGATTGCAGGTAAAAGGATAAAGCTATTCAAGAAACGTGATAATGATGAGTACATTTTGGATGAGGACATTGAAGAAGATGACAACAATGAGGCCGATTCATAAACAGGAGTATCCATGTTATAATTTTTTTTTTTTTTTAAGGAATTAAAAAAAAAACGTATAAAAATATCATTAATTTTTCAAGTTCATGTTGCTTTGTTTTTTTTCAAGTTCATTCTATTTTTTTTCCATGCTTGTTTCATGCATGTTTTTTTCAGTCTTTGCATTGCATTGCATATCCACATCACTTGAGTCAAAAAAGGCAAATGATGATTTCTCTACTTGTGTAAAATTGTATCTTAAGTAGTAACTTATCTACTAAGAAATTGATTATAATGTAGGATTGTGGAAAGATAAGGCATGTAGATTTGGAGGTTTATTTTGGTGACATGACTTTCATATATAAACATGCATATGTATCCAGTATCGAAAGCATAATTGTTGAAATCCTAGCTCCTTCTATTGCATGTTTCTACATCCTTAGGCCATCTCACAGCACTTGTATCGGAGTTTAAACGACTTTTCTCCATCATCAAAAATGGTTGTACCTTGTATCGGGGTTTAATTTTTCCTCGTCAAAAAAAAAAAAAAAAATTCTACATGTTACCAAGAAGTTTACACTTTCTTCCACCCCAAAAAAGTGATCGTAACCATAAAGTTGCCGAATCATCATCATCATCAAAAAAAAAAAAAAAAAGAGCAAGCCAAAGGAGGATAAAGAGGCATAGTAGAATAAATCACAGGCTATATAGGCAGGTTTATGCATTAGTGGAGTTTAGTTAGATTTCCTTGCATGTTATTAGAGAAAGAGCATATTCATATTTATGTAGGAAAGGAGTTGATCTAAAATAAGCTAAAGATGAAAGATGTCTCTTGAAAATCCTAAATCTTTGTTTATAATCATATTTAAGGTAGATTGCTTTATGAAAAAGGTACAAAATTTTCTTCAAGATGAGAGGAACTGATGCTTAAAATGACTCAATACATCGACAAAAACATCCATACACATACACACACATACACATGCATACACACATTTACACACATACACATACATGCATACACATGTACACATGTATACACATGTACACATGTATACACATGTACACATGTATACACATGTACACATGTATACACATGTACACATGTATACACATGTACACATGCATACACACAGACATACACACACACACACACAAAAATACACACGATACACACATACACACAAATACACTAGTACATTCATACAAGCATACACATGCATATACACATACACACACATATACATAGACATATATACATACTCACATACACATACACACATATACAACTACACACACATATACATACACATACACATGCACATCCACATACATACACATGCATAGACATATGCACACACATACACATACATGCATACACACATACGCATGCATACACACATACACATACACACATATACATACAAACATACACATACACACATACACATACACACACACATACACACATACACATATACACATACACACATACACACATACACACATACACATACACATACACATACTATGGATCCTAGCAGAGACCAAAAATCAAAGCTTAAACTCATAAAGAATCTTATGAGAGGAAATATATTTCCTGATTCCTTAGCGGTGGTCATGCATGAGTATACACACATGCTCAATGAAAAATTTGATTTCACCATATAGATGCTTACTCACTAGCTAGAGGAAGGTTCCTCTATTGATCCGTTTGTAGCCGGACAACATTCTACACACAACTATGTTTTCTTATTATAATTTATTGTCCTTAATAATATTATAACATAAATATTTTTAATCATTTGAATTTCTTTATTTCTAGGATAGATATACCACCTCGAGCTCATGAGAGCATAGCAGAGGTGGTATATGTGCCTTAAAAATAGGTTTAGGACACCTAGCAAATTGTGTGCATGTGCATGTGCATGTGCATGTGCATGTGCATGTGCATGTGCATGTGCATGTGCATGTGAATGTGCATGTGCATGTGCATGTACATGTGTATGTGCATGTGTATGTGTATGTGTATGTGCATGTGTGTGTATGTGCATGTGTGTGTATGTGCATGTGTATGTGTATGTGCATGTGTATGCGTATGTGCATGTGTATGGGTATGTGCATGCATATGCGTATGCATACGCGTATGCGTACATGTATGTGTATGCATACGTATATGCCTATGTGTACGCATATGCGTATGCATACGTGTATGTGTATGTGTATGCCTACACATATGTATACGCATATGTGCATGTGTATGTGTATTTCCATGTGTATGTGTATGTGTATTTCCATGTGTATGTGTATGTGTATTTCCATGTGTGTGTATGTGTACGTGTACGTGTACGTGTACGTCTACGTGTACGTGTACGTGTACGTGTACGTGTACGTGTACGTGTACGTGTACGTGTACGTGTACGTGTACGTGTACGTGTACGTGTACGTGTACGTGTACGTGTACGTGTACGTGTACGTGTACGTGTACGTGTACGTGTACGTGTACGTGTACGTGTACGTGTACGTGTACGTGTACGTGTACGTGTACGTGTACGTGTACGTGTACGTGTACGTGTACGTGTACGTGTACGTGTACGTGTACGTGTACGTGTACGTGTACGTGTACGTGTACGTGTACGTGTACGTGTACGTGTACGTGTACGTGTACGTGTACGTGTACGTGTACGTGTACGTGTACGTGTACGTGTACGTGTACGTGTACGTGTACGTGTACGTGTACGTGTACGTGTACGTGTACGTGTACGTGTACGTGTACGTGTACGTGTACGTGTACGTGTACGTGTACGTGTACGTGTACGTGTACGTGTACGTGTACGTGTACGTGTACGTGTACGTGTACGTGTACGTGTACGTGTACGTGTACGTGTACGTGTACGTGTACGTGTACGTGTACGTGTACGTGTACGTGTACGTGTACGTGTACGTGTACGTGTACGTGTACGTGTACGTGTACGTGTACGTGGACGTGTACGTGGACGTGTACGTGTACGTGTACGTGTACGTGTATGTGGACGTGTACGTGTACGTGTACGTGGACGTGTACGTGTACGTGGACGTGGACGTGTACGTGTACGTGGACGTGGACGTGTACGTGTACGTGTACGTGGACATGTACGTGTACGTGGACGTGTACGTGGACGTGTACGTGTACGTGGACGTGGACGTGTACGTGGACGTGGACGTGTACGTGTACGTGGACGTGGACGTGTACGTGTACGTGTACGTGTACGTGGACATGGACGTGTACGTGTACGTGGACGTGGACGTGGATGTGTACGTGTACGTGGATGTGGACGTGTACGTGTACGTGGACATGGACGTGTAGGTGTACGTGGACGTGTACGTGTACGTGTACGTGGACCTGGACGTGTACGTGTACGTGGACGTGGACGTGTACGTGGACGTGGACGTGGACGTGTACGTGGACGTGGACGTGGACGTGTACGTGGAGGTGGACGTGTACGTGGAGGTGGACGTGTATGTATGTGTATGTGTATGTATGTGTATGTGTATGTGTATGTGTATGTGTATGTGTATGTGTATGTGTATGTGTATGTGTATGTGTATGTGTATGTGTATGTGTATGTGTATGTGTATGTGTATGTGTATGTGTATGTGTATGTGTATGTGTATGTGTATGTGTATGTGTATGTGTATGTGTATGTGTCTGTGTATGTGTATGTGTATGTGTATGTGTATGTGTATGTGTATGTGTATGTGTATGTGTATGTGTATGTGCATGTGTATGTGTATGTGTATGTGTATGTGTATGTGTATGTGTGTGTGTATGTGTATGTGTATGTGTATGTGTATGTGTATGTGTATGTGTATGTGTATGTGTATGTGTATGTGTATGTGTATGTATATGTGTATGTGTATGTGTATGTGTATGTGTATGTGTATGTGTATGTGTATGTGTATGTGTACGTGTACGTGTACGTGTATGTGTATGTGTATGTGTACGTGTATGTGTATGTGTATGTGTACGTGTATGTGTATGTGTATGTGTATGTGGATGTGTATGTGTATGTGTATGTGTATGTGTATGTGTACGTGTATGTGTACGTGTATGTGTATGTGTATGTGTATGTGTATGTGTATGTGTATGTGTATGTGGATGTGTATGTGTATGTGTATGTGTGTGTCTATGTCTCTGTTTGTGTGTGTGTATGTGTGTGTGTGTTATGCATATGTGTATGCCTATGTGTATGCGTATGTGTATGCATATGTGTATATGTATGTGTATGTGTAGGTGTATGTGTAGGTGTATGTGTCCGTGTATGTGTACATGTATCTGTATGTGTATGTGTATGTGTATGTGTATGTGTATGTGTATGTGTATGTGTATGTGTATGTGTACATGTATGTGTACGTGTATGTGTACTTGTATGTGTACGTGTATGTGTACGTGTATGTGTATATGTATGTGTATATGTATGTGTACGTGTATGTGTACCTGTATGTGTACTTGTATGTGTACTTGTATGTGTACGTGTATGTGTACGTGTATGTGTACGAGTATGTGTACGTGTATGTGTACGTGTATGTGTACGAGTATGTGTATGTGTATGTGTACGTGTATGTGTACGTGTATGTGTACGTGTATGTGTACGTGTATGTGTACGTGTATGTGTACCTGTATGTGTACATGTATGAGTATGTGTATGTGTACGTGTATGTGTACGAGTATGTGTATGAGTATGTGTACGAGTATGTGTACGTGTATGTGTTTGTGTATGTATATGCGTACGTGTATGTATATGCGTACATGTATGTATATGTGTATGTGTATGCCTATGTGTATGTGTATGTGTATGTGTATGTGTATGTGTACGTGTACGTGTATGTGTATGTGTATGTGTATGTGTATGTGTATGTGTATGTGTATGTGTATGTGTATGTGTATGTGTATGTGTATGTGTATGTGTATGTGTATGTGTATGTGTATGTGTATGTGTATGTGTATGTGTATGTGTATGTGTATGTGTATGTGTATGTGTATGTGTATGTGTATGTGTATGTGTATGTGTATGTGTATGTGTATGTGTATGTGTATGTGTATGTGTATGTGTATGTGTATGTGTATGTGTATGTGTATGTGTATGTGTATGTGTATGTGTATGTGTATGTGTATGTGTATGTGTATGTGTATGTGTATGTGTATGTGTATGTGTATGTGTATGTGTATGGCCATGTCCTCATTAAGCCAGGTTTGTGGTATGATAGGCTCATCTCCTGTTAGCACATCTTTACCTTTATTTATATGTAAGGTCTCATTAGATGGCTGCCTGATTTGAAGTTGTATCTGCGGCTTAGCCTCTTTATCTTCTGCCACCTTGGAACAACTTCCTTTATAAGTCACATCCATGGGAGATGGCTTTGCTATTATCCTTATTGGTTCAAGGGATGCTTTCATTTCTGGCTCTTCTTCTTGTTGAACTTCTTCTTTTGGGTGGACCATAATTTTTGGATCTTTTATTCTAATCTCCTTGAATTGTAACCTCGTGTTTTCATTAACGCAAAGTGTGTAAGTCTGGTCTTTGGCAAGTCTTCCTTCCCCTTCTTCTTTAGCCGCATTGTCTATTTTATCCTTTTGTTCAATGGCCACCTCCTACTAGTCAACTATTTGCTCCAGCTCATCCCACCTTCCATCGTCATTGACTTCAGTGTTGAGATTCATATTCATAGTAGATTGTTCTCTGTCTGGATGGGATTCTGAAGATGAACTCGAAAGAGTTAATCCTAACTCCTTATACTATTCCATATGAGATAGAATTTTACCTATTTTCATACTCTTTATGTCACTCATTTGGTGATAGTGGTGACCTTGTACTGTTAGGTTCACCTGCCCTTCCATATATGGGCATGTGGTTTGAAGGGATTTTTGCAATTCTTCTTCTGTGATGGGTGGTGGTTGCACCAAAGTTGACTTTAAAATTGTGTGCACTCTTTTTTATGATGGAAGTGGTATTTACCATTGTTTCTTCTCTCATTCTCTTTGAGCCTCTCATCATAGGCTTTGAACTTGTTCCTGCATCCTCAACCAGTACTACTCCCTGTTTCTCCTTTGGAATTGTGGTAGACTTGACATACTTGGTCATTTCTAATGTGGACATCATTTGCCATAAGTAGTCACAAATGTTTAGGGCTTGATATATTAGAGTGGTCAATGCAATACTCCCATTCAAATGTTTCTTATTTCCCCAATGTTTCTTTGATCCGAATAGTCGTTCTTGCACATATGGTGTTAGAAGTTTATCTGATTTCCAACTTAATGCTTCATCGCATGGGAGAATAATTGTACCACTATCTTTTGTAGGGCTATGTATCTATGCATATTTGGAAAGCAAAAGTGTTGATGCACGTCTTACTGCTTCTTCTATATCTACTCTATTGATATCCAAGAATGTATGCTTTTTTGCATCATGGATTTCATCCTTTAGATCTATAATTCCATCCTTTGTCCATCCAAAAGCTTCCTTTATCAACTCATGGGCAAATCAAGTGTTTGTCAATCTCCTTGTAGATTCATGACTTTGGCCTCTGGCACAAATGGCAAATCAAGAGAAGGGTGCAGAGTATTTATCACTTGCATGCACCTCCCAAAGTTTGGTTTATAAATTGGAATTTGTAAGTATCCTTCAATATCCTTGGGATAGGTGAATAGTGGCTTCAAACTCAAAAACCCAATCTTGACCGAAGACTAGTTCTTCCAGAAGGTCTGAGTCTTTGCAAACTAATAGTTTTTACTGCATGGTATCTTTTCCTAAGTGTAAAGACATGAATACTTCTTCTAAACATTCAATGATATTACCTCCAATCCCTATCATACGAGCCTTGGTTGGAATGATTTGTGCATCTATCTTCTCAGCTAAGGAAGCATGTATACTAATTAGGGTTGTTCCTATGTCAATTAATGAATCCACTAATTGGTACTCTTCCTTACCAATCCCTAGGTTTAAGTATGGTTGTTTTATTAGGCTCCCTAAGGTTTTGACCTTGTTGGCATGGTAATTTGCCATAGGGATATGCTCTTTGTTGGGAAAGATGGATGGACACCTCAAGAAATGAGTTGGTACTGCTAATCCCTACTTTGTACCAGCGCTATTTTACTTCAAAATTGAGTTGAAGGCCCATTTAGCTTTCCAATTACACTACATAAGTGTCTATGTACTTTTGGAGATGATGCTTCAAACCATTTGATCAAAACAGATAAGGTTGCAACTAGCTAGTGACCAAAAAGTTGTTATTTTGGTCTTGACACCTACTGGATGTTATGCTCAGTACTCACAGCACAATAGAAATTAGAAAAATTCCTTTTTAGGCTATCTAATTAACTTAGAGAGCTAATGATTCCAAGTGGAATCACTTAAAATGATAGACTATACTCTGAGAAATGACTTTAGCAAGTAGAAGCTTACCCCCAACTTTTTAGGAACTCTCTAGAGAATGATCAGTGACCACTTCGAGACCATTTTCTCCCAATTGGCTAAATGAAACTTCTTCAAACTTTAAGAGCTTGTAGTAGACTTTGAGCTTGTTCAACAAGCTATAGATAATTGAAAATGGATATCAACCCACTGAGCACAAATTCAAACTTTTCTCTTAGGTTCCGAACTCTGGATATCGTTAATAGCGGGTTTATTTCAAAGCTCTCAATGAGACACATCATTTTGGTATTTTCAGTCAAATTTGACAAACATACTTCAAGTTATGAGCAAAATAGTAAATGGCAAAAAACACCAAAACCTAATCCACAACTCGATATGGTTCACACACACATTACAAAAGTTCAAAAGCGAGGGGAAGGGGTAGACAACAATCCTACACACACATTTCAAGCATTACACACACACACAAAAGCTCTTGGAGAAGTAGGAATTCAGCAGGAAAGAGGCAATTTCAAAAATCTTCTTCAATTCTCACAATGGAAAAAGTCCTTTACAAAAGTCACAAAGTGACTTATATACATGTGCCCTAAAAATGGTCCTTTCGCACAAGAGACCGGCATTTTTATTGAATAACTCTAATTTCCTAATATTTTACAAGGATTAGGATACAATGATTGGGGCTTATGCATCTAGACGACTCCTCTAGTGCATTTACATAGCTTCAAGGGATTTTCATAGGAATTCAAAGAAGAAAAATTGTGCCCATAGTTTGAAAAATTTTGGGGCTCCTCTTTTGTGCTTCTTTACTCTGCAACAGGACAAGAGTCTCCCCATGGCCTACCAAATCAAAAATCTCTTTGGGCATAGAAAGAAGGGGTGACCCAAGTCTTCTCTATCATTAAGGCAATGCTTGCACTATGGAGGGGCCCCATAATTTTTTTATAGCTTTAACATTATTCTAAATTCCTCGATGGAGAATTTTCCACATCAAGATAGCTGTTTTATTCTCAATGAGGGGATTCCATTGCAGAATGAACTTAAAAGCCCATCTAATACTCATCAAATTCATATATCATTTCCTATTTAGCGAGATATAAAGATCCATAATCTTCTTGAAATTAGGAATTTTTTCCAAGTTGTTGCCATTGTGCCATTTTATACCTTTGATCTGAGGGGGATCATGTTCAAGAAGAAGGAGAGACTTCAAGTTATCCCAAGCATTGGTTTTGTTTCTTAACAGGTACTAATCTTCATATTCCACTCTCCAAGTTGAGTTAATGTAATCAAACCTGATCCATAGTCTTCTATCTTGACTCCATAGATTCTTTCACAAATGAAATCCTTTATTCCATAACCTCTTTGTTCTTTGGCAATTAGTTAAATCAACAATCTTGATTCCCTTGATCGGGAACCAAATAAAATCATTTTTCTTGATACGAGCAACCCAATGACTTACATACAATGCTTTATGGGCATGGAGACTCCATAAGGAGAGTGAAGGCACTCTTGCCAAGAGATTGAGTGAATGGCTTATGGGGAGTGGAGTGAGGCCCTCCCTATATGGACTAGAGGCCAAATCTCCTTGCATGTGGGATAAATGCCTTAGTAGAAGAATGCTTTAGAGTTTGGATAAAAGGATGGAGCATGGAACTCTCAGTGATTGTTTGTGCAAACTTTTGTGTGTATCTCCTACACATAGTGATGGCACTTGCATAAGCATTGTACTACTATGAGCATTCCTTTTATCATGGGTGGGACTTATAGGTGATGGGCTAACTTTCTTGCATGAGTACACCCCCAATCATTGTTCGCAAAGCATCAATATGGACCTCAAACAGATTAAGGAATTTTGATAGCTTGAGCATGGGTGCATTGCACATACATACTTTGAATTCTTCAAAAGAAGAATCCTCATCTTGGCCCTAGTGAAAGTGTTCCTTCCATTTGGTCAACTCAAGTTAAGGTTCCACTATCTGACCAAAACCTTGAATGAAGCACTAAATGAACTGGCAGATGCCTATAAATTCACCCACTTCCTTGACTGAAAGTGGTAGCACCCATCAGATTGGTGCCTCTACTTTCTTAGGATTGACATGTAATCCAAGTTTGGAAATGATGAAACACAATAAATGGATCCTCTTCAATGTGAATTCACATTTGCTTGGTTTTCCCAATAGGCATTGCTCTTGAAGCTGTCGAAGGACTTCCTTGATATGTTCATAATGTTCTTCTAAAGTCTGATTATAGATTAGTAGGTCATCAATGTAGATGATTAGAAAGAGATCAAGCACGTCTCAAAATCCATCATTCATCTCTATGCAAAAGGTCAACTCATACATGTTGTTCCTCCTTATGCCAATCCCAACAATGCTATTGTTACTATCCATAATCTTAGCTCCTATCTTACTAAAAGATACTTCATGACCTTGATCAGTTATAGAAGCTACTAAAAGTAGATTTTACCTGATTTGTGGAACACACAACACATTTGAAAGCTTTGGTATCCCCATTAGAGTTAATAAAGAAATAGTACCTTCACCCTCTATAGGACATCTTGCATTATTGCCTAGCTTTACTTTGATGGGTTCCTTTAGAGGCTGTGAGGAACTGTAAAGCTCTTTTCTACTCATCATGTGATGAGAGGCACCACTATCCAACACCCATGAGTCATCTATTCCTGAATCTTCAGTCGAGGAGCATACCTCCTCTATCTTAAAAAATAGCTCAAGCTCTATTTCTACAATGTTGGCAAAGTCTTTGCCCTTGCCACCTTTCGAAGAGATATTCTTCTCTTCTACCTTCTTGATGTGACAAACTTAAAGTCTATGTCCTTTCTTCTTGTAGTGGAAACACTCTCCCTTGAGCTTCTTTTTGTTGTTCTTCTTTTTGTGTCCATCTTTTGAAGAGTCTATTTTGCATCCTTTGGCAGTTGCTGTGAATGGAACATCTCCTTTGTTGTCACCACTCCTTGCCTTGAGCCATAGCTCCTCCTCCATGAGTAAGGCATTGAATTCTTTAAAAGTTAGAGGTTGAGGTATGATTTGAGTATTAAGAGAAGTTACCAAACCATCAAACTTTGGTGGAAAGATTCAAAGACAATGCCAACCTAGCTCCTCGCTTGGCTTTTGTACACCTTCTTCCACCATTTGATCTTGTATCTTCTTTATGTGAGTGATAAACACATTTGCAGTCTCCCCATCAACAAACCATTTTGCTACTAGTTGATTTTCCAAGTTGTGAATTCGTGTCTGATTACGAGGTTCATATTGATTTGTCAATATGTTCCATGCTTCACAAGCCTTAGTAGTATGCTAAGTGAGAGTCAAAACACTATTAGTAGTACTTGTAACTAGAGCATCGAGTGCATCGACCTTTCTATGTTTCCAATCACAGAGAAGATCAACATGAGGAGAAATCATTCGACCATGATTATTTTTTGGGTCAAGTGTTTCTTGAGGCTCATGATCAACCCCAAGAACACTCTTTAGAAGCTCATATGAATCAAGGATAGAAGTGATTTTGAACTTCCACATGTTGTGATTCATACCATCAAGTTTACCTTCTAAGCCTTCCACAATGCAACCCAAGATTACTAGAGGGATAGGATTGACAAGCACCATTATGTAAGATAACCATAACCAGAGGAGAAATATTACAAAAAGGAAGAGAAGGATGCCTTGCTTTGTCCTCATCACTCCTTAGTGTTGATATATTTTAGTAGTGATGTGTATGAACACACTAAGATCACCATGGTTCTCTTTTTCCCTCTTTAGGAGGTTTTTTCCCATGGCGTGTACATATGCCTATGACCCTAATGGTTACTTATCTTTGTACGTTCACTTGGTAATACATTCAGTATTGTGTGTTGTGCTCCAAGCTTGTTCTTCTTCTTCCTTGTGCTATTCATGTGCTTGCGCAGACCTCAAACTCCAACAATTAGTATCAGAGCAAGTCACTGCTTCATATAGGACATTGTCAGCACCCCTAGGCTCATAGTCTTAGAATGGCACGAAAACTAGTGAGCATATTTAAGACAATTAGGAGTTCAAACTAACTTCAGTTTGTGGTGTTGAAATATTGATATGAGCTTATTTTGGCCTCTAAATGCACTAGCACAGTGCTTATGCAAGCAATTTTTTCTTTTTGTGCCAAACATATATATAGGTTTTGGTTCGCTAGTACTAGTGGCTCGAAGTCTACTATAAGTTTAGCATAACTCGATAGGATATTTTTGTTCAACTTTTTGAGATACAACCATTTTTCTACATCAAGGTATTTTACTCAGTGGCCATGGCTAAAAGCAATGATGTCTTCTGTATGTTGGATGTTGATGATAAGTTGATGGTACCAATTACCCATTATGGGCATATATGATGCTTCATGTATTGTATGGGCATGTATGATGATCTTCATGTGTTGTCAGGATCTTGCTCACGCGCAAATAGAGGTTACAAATGCAGAAAGCAGACAGAAAGAATAGAGACAACAAGAGACGAGACTGAACGCAGTATTGGGTGCAATCTCCCCCCATGCACTCTGTTTCGACAGTCCACAAAGTGCATGTATTTATAGAGTGGTTACATGAGAGCAGCTTCGAAAAGCAAGCGTGAAACTAAAAGTTGCTAACTTTTACAGAAAGCCATTGCTTTCAATAACAGAAACTGCGGTCTACAATGACCCTTATTCTAACCACTACTTTTCTAGCTGTTTCTAACAATAGAACCTTCTATACGGACTTATTTACAAACTAAATAAATTATAATTTGGATTATTGATGTCCACCCTTTCACGCCTTGCACACTCCTCATGAACCTTCAGCTGCTATATCAAAAACATCAAAAACACATTAATACATTAATAATTTTACACTCTAACAATGCGTTGTTCAATAATATTTTAACACTCCAACAATGCATTGTTCAACATATTCCATAAGTTATAACACCATGTTCCTGTTCATGTTTGCAGATCCTTTTGCACCTACTATAGAACAACTTTATTGGGATGGTAGAGATGCTCAAGAACATGCATTGATAGCCTTGTTTATCAAGCATGTCATTATCCCTCAAATTTGCTCTTGCAAAATAGCAAAGGATGCTTGGAATATATTTACCACTTTGTACCAGGCAAGAAATGCGGCTCGTGTTGATTACCTCCAAAAACAATTGGAGAATGAGCATATGAATGAAAAAGATTCTATGGAAATTTTCTAGACAAAGATCAAAGATTTGAAGGAGCAATTGATTTCTGTTGATGAAGTCTTGCCAGATAATTCACTTGTGTAGACTGTTCTGAATGGTCTTCTAGATTCATATCAGAGTTTTGCTTCTACTCTTTGCTTCATGATGAAAGGCAATCCAAATGCCTTAACATTTGAGGAGTTAGTCTTTTTTTTGTTACAGGAAGATCAGTCCAGTTAGAACAACTCCATCATGCATGTAGTAGATCAAGCCTTCTTGGCTAGTCAGAAGGGCGAAGGTGAATGGAGCTCATCTACTAGTAAGCAAAAATTTGCTAATTTTACACAGTCGAAAAAAGGAATACAAAGATAAGAAGAAAATAGAAAAATAGAAATTACTTTGCAAATACTATAAAGAAAATGATCATGTCATAAAAAGTTGTTGAAAATTGGCTACAAAAGGGGCAAAGAAAAAGAGGCTGGAATGGTTGTTGTAGAGGCCTCTACACCTAAAACAAATTCTATGAATCTAGTGCATAATGAAGAATGGGCATTTACTACTATTTGCAATTATGACCCATCTTCTCATTAACAATGTATGTCTATAATAGACTTAGAAGTTTGGTACTTTGACAGTGGGGCAACCAAACATATTACCTTGCAACATGAGTTATTCAACTCACTTGAGCATGTCCCTATTGGGAATATTTTCACATTGGCTAACAACTCCTTTTATCTTGTAATGGGAGTTGGTAAAATCATTCTGACTAGTGTTGATGGTAGTTCTTTCACGTTGTCAAATGCTTTGTTTGTGCTAAGGATCAAGAAAATTATGTTTTCAGTTTCATCATAAGCCAAGATCGGCTTGGTTATGAAATTTGTTGATGATAGATGTACAATTCATGATCTATCAAATGGTGATGTTATTGTTGCTTCTAGCTTTTTTACATCATTGGCTATATAAGCTCATAGATTATGCAAAATTTGTGAATGATTCAACATGTGCGGTTCAAGATTCTCAAGCTATGTCAGATGCAAAGCTTTGGCATGCATGCTTTGGTCATCTAAAGTATGCTAACTTGCTATGCCTGCAAAAATTTGAAATGGTGTCCTCTCTACCCAAACTTGAGGCACCTTGTAAACATGTTTATGAAGGCTATATTTTGGGCAAAATGCAACGTTTCTCCTTTCCAAAAGATGGTTTAGTTCAAGCTACTCAGAAATTGCAACTTATTCATAACAATGTGTGTGTTCCTATGCAAACACCCTCTTTTGGGAACTACCTTTACTTCGTGACTTTTATTGATGGCTTTTCCAAGCATGCACGGATGTATCCACTAAAAGAAAAGTCTATATGTAAAATGGGCACCCTTCATTCTGATTGAGGGGGGGAATACATGTCTTTTGATTTCAATGCATTTCTAATTGAAAATGGGATAAAACATCAATGTACAGTGCCATATACACCTCAACAAAATAGAGTTGGTGAAAGGAAGAATAGGTCACTCATGGACATGGCGAGGTGTATGGTCAAAAGTCATGCTTTACAACATAACTTCTGGCTTGAGTCTGTTATGTGTGCAACATATGTACTTAACAGATGTCCCATAAAAGAATTATAGTCTGTCACTCCATGTGAGGCTTGGCATGGTTACAAGCCATGTGTTGCTCATCTATGTGTTATACTTTATGGAATATGGGAATGAAGGTTTAATGCCTTGAGGATTTTAATGTGTTTTGTGTTTTGATTTAGCAGGTGAAGATCCATGAGGATGTGAACGCACATGGACTTATTCAAATATCTTTGGAGATATTTAGAAGAATATTATTTTTAGAAGATAGTTATTTGTTCTGATGCACAACTCTATCAGAGCATGTGTATTTATAGGTATTTCTTATTATGTCTTGAATAGAAGATACATGAGGGACGCGCTTCAAAATGCATGTTTTTGCATTTGCTTTTGATTTTGCTTTTGCTTTTACTTTTGCTTGTGCTTGTGCTTTTGCTTTTGCTTTTTGCAAAAATAACTACAAATAACTATCTTCTAGAAATATTCTTCTAAATATCTCCAAATATATTTTAATAAGTCCATGTGCATTCACATCCTCATGGATCTTCACCTGCTAAATCAAAACACAAAACACATTAAAATCCTCAAGGCATTAAACCTTCATTCCAATATTCCATAAAGTATAACATGCCCCTACTTGATGAGCAACTGACCTCAATTGATAAGAATAAAATACACATGGATGGCCACTCACATGTCCCATCACTAAAGAGTCATAAGCATGTTCCATGTAAAAATACATGCATGGAACTAAAAAACTGGAATTTAATGTGAATGTGAATGATAAGCAGGGTTAAAGTCTATTTTGGAACCTTAATGCAATCCAAAAGTGATAAAAAAAATGAATATCTCGATGTGATAAAATAACTTTTGGAAAATCATGAATGATTACTAGCAGTCAATTTTCTAATCATGAAGTTATATTTGAATGCATATGCATATTAATTTGCTAAAAAATTTTGGCAGCATAACGGTGCAATTTTGGCAACATAACAATGCAATTTTGAAAAATGCATATGATCTACAAAGAGATCGAAAGGCGATTACATACCCTGATAATTTTAGATTTTTCTCCTCACAAATCTGCAAGAAAATACCTACTTGTCCCTGCAAGAAGAATACATGCACAAGACGAATTCACGTTGAAACTACGTGTCTAGTCCAGGTACTATGCAAAATTTGCATTTCCTATATGCAATAGGATGCAAAAAGAACTCAGCGATGTATGTAAATTGACAAGAGAATTATCTGGAGGTTCAACAAGTAATTTATAGGTGTGTGTAGGTGCTGAAGATGGTCCACACTCCATTGGAATAGTTCTCCAAGTCTTCCCCGATAAGTTGTACTCTTCTTTCTGGGCAAATGCGTTCCTCAGGATATCTCGATTCTAAGAAATCTGGACATGCACAAATAACTTGGGTCCTGGGATGCACGACCTAATCCAGATGTTGACACAGGCATCCACAAATAAAATGGGTCACATGTTAGGCAGACAAACGAATCCCACGGGTGCTATGATGTTCTCTGCACGGATAGATCTGAGGCAGAGACGCACGAGAAAGAACTCTCGGGAACAAAGACGAGATGATGAAGATGCAAAAATCATGCAAACTCGAAGAAGATGATGAGGATCGACAAATCTTACATCACATACTCTCATGCACAACTCTATCAAAGCATGTGTATTTATAGGTATTTCTTATTATGTCTTGAATAGAAGATACATGAGGGATGCACTTCAAAATGCATGTTTTTGTGTTTGCTTTTGTTTTTGCTTTTGATTTTGCTTTTGATTTTGCTTTTGATTTTGCTTTTGCTTGTGATTTTGCTTTTGCTTTTGCTTTTTGCAAAAATAACTACAAATAACTATCTTCTAAAAATATTCTTCTTCATATCTCCAAAGATATTTGAATAAGTCCATGTGCGTTCACATCCTCATCGATCTTCACCTGCTAAATCAAAATGCAAAACACATTAAAATCCTCAAGGCATCAAACCTTCATTCCAATATTCCATAAAGTATAACACTACATGTCCTTGGTCGTTTGGCATATGCATTAGTGCTTGGATGGGGTGATTTCTCAAGTGTTGGTCTAAATGAGGCGATTTCTCAACCTTTACATGTTTCACATGATGATGTAGATCATTCCATTTTTTATGCATATTTACATGATGCACTTGTTGATGAGAGGGCTGATATAGAGGAGGCAAAAAGTATGCTTAAATGGTTGGTGTAGACTTTGTGAGATAGATAATTAGATGCACCTTTGTGCTATCATACTCTTTCAGACTCTCATATTGCTTCTTTTGCATAAGATTGCTATGCTATGGCTGCCTCTAGTCTCTCCGATGAGAATGAGCCTTGATGAAGCACAAAATTTAGAAAACTGGATGATTGCTATGGAATCAGAATATGATGCTATTATGAAGAATGCCCCCCTGGTTTTTACGTGATTTGCCTCCTAGCAAAAAGGCCATTGACGCTAGATGGGTATAAAAGCTGAAGCACAAATCTTATGGAATAGTTGATAGGTACAAAGCTAGGCTTGTTGCAAAAGGTTATGCTCAAGAAAGAGGCATTGATTTTGATGAGACCTTTGCACCAACATGTCGAATGACTACCATTCATAGCATCTATGCACTTGTAGCCCATCATGGTTGGAATGTTCATCAATTGGACATTAAAACTGCATTTTTGAATGGTGAGTTACATGAAGAAGTGTATGTATTTTTGCCCCATGGTTTTGTGGAGAAAGGACATGAAAGGTTTTGAGAACAGTCCGACCGAGAGCACCTTATATGTTAAGCATGCAAATGAGCACCTTATATGTTAAGCATGCAAATAATGTGCTTTTGATCATTGCTGTCTATGTTGATGACATGTTGTTCACTAGACCTAATGAGAAACATATCGCTGATTCTAAGGATGATTTGCATGCCTCATTTGAGATGTCAGATTTGGGGCATTTGCATCATTGTTTGGGTATTCAATTTATGCACGTTGATGGTGGAATAACTTTGTGTCAAATAAAATATATGAACACATTATTCAGCATTTTGGCCTTGGCAATTGCAAACCTATTTCCACTCCTATGGAAACAGGATTATGGTTGAGTCTTCATGGTGATGGAGATGCATTTGATCTTGTTCTCCATCAACAGGCTGTTGGATGCTTGATTTACTTATGCATAACTCAATCTGATATTCAGTTTGTTGTCTCATAGGTGAGAAGGTTCATGCATTGCCTAGGTGTTAAGCATTAGTAAGTGGTTAAGCACATCTTTCACTACCTAAGTGATACCCAACTACTTGGATTGTTTTATCCTAAGGGGGATCACTACCGCCAGATTTACATGCTTTTTCTGACTTTGGCTGGGCTAGTTGCTATGAACTTCATGCATGTCCACTAGTGGTTTTCACTTCATGCTTGGTAGCCCATGCATATCTTGGTTGAGCAAGAAGCAGCATACTTTGGGCACTTCTAGTTGTGAGGCTAAGTATAGGGCAACTTTCATAGCAATTGTTGAGTGTGTTTCGCTCAGATACCTTTTTGTTGATTTGGGTGTTGGTCAATCTTCTACCACCACCATCTTCACTAACAGTCAGAGCGCATTGGAAGTTGCAAGGAACCGTGTGTTCCATGCTCACATGAAGCAAATTGAGGTGCACTATCATTATGTTAGGGGAGAGGTTCTCTGTTGGAAAGATCAGTTTGGCATATGTGCCCACACAAGAGAATGTTGCAGACCTTTTCACAAAGGCTCTGCCTAGGGAGAATTTTGAAGCTTTCTGCAAAGGTCTAGGCTTATTTCCTTATGTGAATTGATTCCACATAGCTTGGCACTTCCTTATACATGAGTGCCAACTCCTTGTTCATTGCATCACTCCCAAGGGGAATTGTTGATATATTTTGGTAGTGATGTGTGTGAACACACTAGGACCGTTGGGACACTTTTTTTCCCTCTTTAAGAGGTTTCTTTTCCGCCCAAATTGTATATACACCTATAACCCTAAGTGGTTACTTATCTTTGTACATTCACTTGGTAATACATTCAGTATTGTGTGTTGTGCTCCAAGCTTCTTCTTCTTCCTTGTGCTATTTATATGCTTCCACAGACCTCAAACTCCAACACTTAGCTTTTGCAACTTCAAAGTGATCTCCTTCTATGCACATGTAGACTTGGTGATCCATGTACATAGTTCACCAGATGGTATTTCTTTGTATCTATATATGATGCTTCCTTGTGCGATGCCTATTTGGAAATATTGCTTTGCTATTAATGGGGCATCTTCTAACGTATCCTAGAGTCTTTCCAAATGAATCATCTTGATGGTTGGGAAGATGAGGCATTGTGGTATGATCCATTTAGGCGTTCCAATCTAACATATGGATTGATCTCCAATCAAGTGTTGATTTTGGTACAATTAACTTTAGAGTAGCAAAAAGACCCCATTTCTATTGCTATTACGTCACCATTTGACAACCAAAGATTAGTGTCTTCTTTTATGTATTTATTTATCTGTTTATTTATTATTGTTATTACTATTATTATATCTATTATCTTATTCGTTTTCGGATGATACACAAACAATGGGCGGAGAAAACAAGGGTGATAATTATTTTTCCAAACATTTTTCTTTTAGTTCCTTCTCAAAAAATCTTGCCCAAGTTTGTGGACTCTTAAAACAAAAAACTTATTTGAGCCATGTCTTGAGCTTTGGCTGTCTTATTGACATGATTTTGGAATTGATTTGGGGGGATGGATTTATGCACTCAAAATGTGAGAATTCTTTATAGATAGTCAAATATGGTCCCTTTTCATTATTTTGAAGAGATTTTAAGGTCTAGACACATCTTAATGGAAAGAGCGAGAGGGACATGAAAGTATGGAAAAAGGAGTGGACAGCTCCCTTTATGAAACTATGGTAAAACCCAAGGTGAGCAAAAGCCCACCTCAAATTATCCATCATCCGAGTGCATCAACATAACTAATCTGAGAATCCACAAAGAAGGACCATAGTAAAAAGGTATAATATGTCGGGCTGTTGGAGAAGAATGAATTTCAAGATTTCCAAGAGGCAACTCAACAGAATGAAAAAGAACAACAATAAACACAATACCATCAAAACCGTTGTTAGAAAGAGAAGGAAGGAGAAGGATGAGAATTAAAAAGGAAATCACCATGGAGAAGCGAATGAGGGAGAGTTTTCCATATCATATTTAGCATTCCATACAAGATAAGTACCTCATGATCACCACCTGCATACCTTTGGAGTTATCATTGTGCATCTCTGTAACTACCCCTATGCACTTCAACACACCACCAAGAGAAGAATTTCAAACACCATATTTCACATGTTCAAGGCTACTACTATTACTACACATAGTTGCAACTACAACATCCATAGAACTTCAAGAAAGGCACATTCACCCACCTAAATAAGGAAGAGGAAGACACATTGGGAAGAGAACTTTGATCATCACCTTTACAAGGAGTTGAAGAAATCAATGTAGAAGAGAATGTTGATGGAACCTTCTTTTTTATATTATTATTATTATTATTATTATTATTATTATTATTATTATCATCATCATCATCATCATCATCTATAAAGGAGAAAAAAATAGGAGTAACTCCAAAAAGCACGAGATTAACTAAGGTATTAAATCACCATGTCCTACCACCTATTTCAAGAGATTATGCTTATATGTTAACATGTATCATAGCTCTAACTACAAAGAAAGAACCAAAACCAATTCGAAGGGTAATGTAGAGGGAGCCATCAATCTAGATGAGGTGTCAACAATGTGGACACAAATGTAAACTAAGAAAAAGGGCATCTTCGATGAGAATAGGGATTTTGGTTGTACATGAGTATCATTTTCATATTGATGCCATATTGCTGTAAAATTGGATTATGTAAGATTTAGGAAAAACATGTCAACAATCAAGATGAAAGCCAAGATGCAAAAAATGATGAGACAAGGTGGCATTGAACATGAAAATGAATTTTTCTCTATTCTTCTTGAACTTTGTTCTTTTTCATCTCTAATGTCTAGTGTGGAGCATGCAAGGGTGGACTCCACACTTGATGTTGTGGTTAGTTCATGCAAATTTCCACTTGTATTCTCTTCCGAAGATAGCTAACTCCAAACTATGTTGGTCCATCCTACTCAATCGATCATTTTCCTCCTACTCATGGAGACTATCATCACAACAACACTTGGAAAGATTTGCTACTTCCTCTTCCAATTACTTCCACCTCCATTTGTACTACCTTGAATTAATTTGGATTTTCCATCATCCATTATAGTAGAGCTTCATCATCTTCAAGAAGGTATGTTTGACCTTCACGTTGTAAGTCACAACATTTCGTAGGAGCTTTGTTAGTACATGTTTCATCCAACTAGAGATATATCTGCTTGTTGGAAGGGATTGACATTGATAATGAATTAAGAAGCCAATCTCGCATACACATGCTTGACTTAACTAGTGTCTATTGAATGAAAGTGTGAATGTTCCTACCACTTGGGATAATCTTACTTGGCTCAAAGAAAGACTCACTTGGTTGAACTCTCAAATTTTCTAGTTGATCCCAAGCCTTCTCCATTGTGTTTCTTAGTTTGAAGGCTTTGATGAAATCTATTTCTAACCCATTCCAAGTGATGAAATGGGCCTCATCTAATTTTGAATACTATTTATCTGCCAATTGCATTCTATCTATCATGTAGACCCTTACTTTTACACAATGCTAGAAAGAACCTTATATGATCATCAAGATCTTGGTTTCATAATCCACTCTAGATAGAGAAATTGATGTTTACCCTTGACAACAAGTGGTTTGATTAAAATCATAAAGTAACCTCCTTTTGTAGATACATACAACAAAATAAGATACTGAGAGATGTAAGGAAGATGTAGAAAGAGCTTGCTAAAGGTGCACATGTTGCAGAACAAAGTGGAAACAATTACAAGGTAAGCAATGAATACACCAAAGAATATATTATGAATGGAACAAGAGAAACATAAATGGAACATCAATAGAAAAGAGAATCAAAAGAGCTTCTTGTTCCACAACAAAATGCTGCTCAAGTTCACCAAAAGAGTTGGATCATTAAGTGCCACTCTGAACTTCGATCACGAAAGACCTTAATTATTCCACCCACTCTCTAACTAGTGTTCGATCACTTAATCACTTCCATAGGTTGCTCATTATGTCCTTTGTTTATAAAGTAGTGTTATGACATGAGCATCTGAATGTTCAGACAGATTCGAAATCAGACATTGTTTGGTCATTGTCGTGTAGAGACAAAGTCTCAAGAGTAGACTTAAACATAGGTTCACATGCTCTTTAAAACAAACAAGAAGCTTATCCTTGTGGTTAAGTCAAATTGTTGCGAAGGAGGAGGTCTTGGGTTCAATTCCTAGAAGCATCCACTTTAGTTAACTCAAGCATAGATCCTTCTAGAAAGCATCCTTTTAAGGTAACTCTAGTTAATTGGGACACTCAGAGCACATGGAGTTACATGGCTGACACTTGGATTGATAATATTCACATGATAGAGTGGGCAATCCCTTGAAGAGAGCTACATATAGAGGTATAAGGTTGGGAGGAGAGTCATCTCTCTAACATGTGGTGGTCCTATTATTCTACTTCTTCACATCCTTCCTCCCTCACCTTAGATGTGCACGCCAATGAAGGTTAGTGTATGAGTAAACCAATGTACACATGCATACATGAGGTTATGTCAATCATTGTGGTATTGTTGTTCTACTTCTTCGCATCCTTCCTCCCTCACCTTAGATGCGCACTCCAATGAAGGTGAGTGTATGAGTAAACCAATGTACGCGTGCATACATAAGGTTATGTCAATTATTGTGCTTGATGTCTCTCTGCCTTTATAGAATTTGTTCAATTGGTTGAGGATGTATCTTGACACAAGCCTTGAGTTCGTTGAGAGGTTGGGTATGCTCCATAACCTCGCCTTCATATTCAATTTGAGTTTACTTTGCAAATTCTTAGTTGAAATGTCATATTTTGCAAATAATTAAGAATCTAACCAAAGTCTAAAACCTCAAAAACGGCTAGTTATATGATCACCAAAGGGAAAATCAGGATGCAAAGGTTTCCTTTTTACTACAACATTTGGCCAATTTTGTCTTGTAGTGTCTAGATCCAAGACTATTCTTCATAGAAATCCATGCACTACATGAGCTCAAAACTTTCCAGAGCCATGACTTGAGGAGAAACTTGAGCTCTAGTTGTTCGATCAATGCGATTTTGGAGTTTTTGAGCGTTCTGAGGAGACCTATGCCTATATTTCCCATAGAGATATTATACTTTTGCACTATTCCAGGATGCTTTAGGCTTTGAGCTATTTTCTAAGAGAAGGATGAGAAGAAGGAAGAAGGAAAAGGGAGAAGAACATCACACACACACAAAAGTCAAGGGAAACTAATACAAAACGGGATATAACACACAAAATGCTCAAACAAAAGTTTAAATTATGATTTTTTTTTTGGAGAGTACAATGAATTGGAAAGACACATAGACACCCGACCTCGTAAGGTAGAGGCACCCTTCTTGGAAACTTTGAGGCATCCAGCCCTAAGCGAGACTTGAACCTTGGCCATCTGCTTAGGAGTACAAGACACTTCCACTAAACCACACCCATTGGATATTTAAATTATGATTTGGTCACTGCCCGTGTAACAAATAAGTTATTATACACCATGCATGGACTTCAAACAAAATTCCAAGAATGTTGAATGGCATGAAGACCACTCTCTCCATCCTAAGATAAAATCACATGGTGCATAGGAGGAAATGCAACTTGGAAGCCTACACACTCCAAGACTATGGTTCAGCCTCTGAAGCTCAATTTATGATTGGGGCAATAAATATATCATGTGTAGGAAGGACTAATGAGATGAAATTCTGTCCCAGATGCCTGGTTTAGTGGTTGGATCCCTCGCCTCTTGAGGCGGGGGCGTGGGTTCAACCCCCCTGTGCTGCGGGACACAATTTGAGCCTTCGGGCGTGTAAATCTACTGCTGCCTTCGGGTGTTGAAATCTGCTGCTGCCTTCGGGCGATGGACCCTTGTGTAGTGCCTTCGGGCCATTTTAAAAAACCTCGTTTGATGTAAGTCCTTCCCGGTCTGAGTCTAACCCCTGTTCTTGTGGGATAAGGGGGGTCCCATGGGTACTAAGCCCTTCCTTGTACAGTTGCAATTTCAAAGTTAAAGTCGGGGGAGTAGGCCTCGGCCGAACCTCCTTTAAAAAAAAAAAAAAAGTGAGATGAAATTCTAAAATATCCAAGAGAAGGCTAGATTGGTAATGGGCAAAATCAGATGATGTACCTTTCCAACCTTCAGAGATAGGCTATGTATGAAATGACGATGCTCCATGGAGGAGCCTGCAGATAGCCTTTGATCACTCGGTCGGAGAAAGGAGTGAAGTTTGCACTTCAACAGGGTGATGGAGAGCTCCATCCGACAGGGCAAAACGGCATCTGTACCTACGCTCCTTCAGGGATATCAACATCTAGAACGGGTTGATGTGCCAGCAATGGAAACCATGGAGGTCGATTGTCATCAGACATGCGAACAGCGGGGAGCCACGGATGGCTCTGGCTGTTTATCACAGCGCGCTGAGAATCGATTCTGCGTGTCTGGATGGGCGTACCGTCGTGGCATTACTTAACTCGTGCGCGAAATTGAAAGACCTGGAAAATGGCGTCCATGTACATGCAAGTGCTGATAGAATCGGTTTACTGCAAACGGATGTGTACGTCGCCACTGCTTTGGTGGATATGTATTGTAAGTGTAAGGTTTTAAATAATGCAAGAGCGGTTTTTGATCAACTACTGCCTAGAAATATTGCTTCATGGAATGCATTGATTGCAGGATTTTCAGAACATGGGCTCTATCACCTGGCGCTTACTTCTTACAAACAAATGGAATTGGAGGGTTTTCCCCCTAATTGTATCACATGTGTGTGTATCTTGAGAGTTTGTGGCAACATGTGGGACGTTGAAATGGGATACAGAATTCATGCTGAGATTGAGCAGAAGGGGTTTCTACTAACTAATCAGTTTGTTGGCAGTGCCTTGGTTGATATGTATCTCAAATGTAAGTTGTTTGCCAGTGCTCAATATGTATTTGACAACCTGTTGGTGCGAGATGTGGTAACATGGACAACGATGTTGCAAGGGTATGTTACATATGGGGAGGGGAAAGCAGCAGTTGAGTGTTTGGAAAGAATGCATCATGAGGCTATCTGCCCAAATGAGTTCACATTTGTTTGCAGCCTGAAGGTATTTAAAATGACTGGAGACACACAAAAAGCTCGAATGTTACATGCTCAGATAGAACAAATGAAGATCTTGGATAAGAATATTTATGTTGGGAGTATCCTTTTGGGCATATATGCAGATTTTGGCTTTTTTTCAGAAGCCATCAAAGTTTTCAGGAGGCTTCCGGTTCATGATGTTGTTTCTTGGACTGCATTAATTGCAGGATTTGTTGAGCATGGGCTTGCAGAAGAGGCACTTAAATGTCTTGATCAGATGCAAGCAGAGGGTGTAGCGCCCGATTCTAGGACATTTAGTTATGGCTTGAAGGCCTGCAGTCTCACCAAAGCAATAAATGTAGGTACATACATTCATACAGAGATTGAAAGGAAAGGACTTTTAGAAGCAGACATGACTATTGGAAACATGCTGGTTGACATGTACTTTAAATGTGGATCCTTAGGTAAAACAAAGGAAGTGTTCAACAAATGCCTTATCAAAGATGCAGTCTCATGGAATTTGTTGATGGCATCATATCATGAGCATGAAGAAAGTGAGCAGGTGCTACAGTGTTACAAACAAATGCTTCTGGAAGGGATATTTCCAGATGATGTCTCAATTATTCTTTCATTGAAGGTTTGTGGCATCTTACAGAATATTTTTGTAGGACTACAATTACATTGTAAAATTGAAAGAAATGACTACATGGGGACGAATCTGTGTATAGGTACCGCTTTGCTTGATATGTATGTCAAGTGTGGATTACTGGCTAAGGCATTGGAAATGTTTGACAAGCTTCCAGTTCGCGATGTTGTCTCATGGAATTCACTTATTTCCGGACATGTTTCGCACTCGTGTGATGGTGAAGCACTGATGTTTTTTAAACAGATGCAGTTAGAGGGTGTGTGCCCAGATGATGTCACATTGATTAGCATCTTGAAGGCGTGTGGACAATGTGAGAACATATGCATGGGCATGCATATACATGCTGAGATCGAAAGACAAAATGTGTTGGAACAGAGTCCTGCTGTGATGGGAGCCTTGTTCAACATGTATGCCAAGAATGGCCTGCTTGTCAAGGCACAGGAACTTTTTTTGGTTCATAAGGACGTTTATATTTCTGGACTTATTGATCAAGAGACTGAAGATGCACTGCAATTTTCGGAACAAGTTCAATTTGAGGGTTTTCTCCCTTTATCTACTACAGTAGGTTCCTATCCAATCAGCTTGACACGTTCAGAGCTAATAAACAACAGCTCTTTGATCAAAGCCAGTCTTCAGAAAGTGGAAATGGCAGATGGAGGACATAATTGTTACTCAATATCTGATTACTGGGATATGAGATGCCTTGTTTTTCCTGAAGTGCAGCAAACAAGTGACAACCTGCCAATAAAAAATACAAGTTTATGGAATGATTTAATTGCTGCATGTGCTGAAGGAAGGGATGGTAAACTATGTTTGCAATTCTTGGATCTCATGCAGATGGAGGGCCTGCTACCAGATGAAAATACACTCATTTTTGGATTACAAGCCTGTGGTCATGCAAGAACCATAGCAAGAGGCTATGAAATCCATGCTGAGATTGAAAAACGAGGATTGCAAGGGGATGTCTATGTTAGCAGTTCACTTATAGACATGTACATGAAATGTGGTTTCTTGTCCACAGCAAAAGCGATTTTCAGAAAACTTCAAATCCGTGATGTGGTATGCTGGAATGTTCTGATGGCAGGATACTTGGAACATGATTGTAGCAAAGAGGTCTCCAACTTGATGCTAGACATGCAAATTCAGAAAGAAGTTCCAAGTGTACCTACTTTCCTTTTCAGCTTGAAAGCTTGTGGGGACATGGGAGCCATCGATATGATTATGGAGATGCATGATGCCATTGTAAAGAAAGGGTTGTTTGAGAATAACTTTTTCATAGCAAATTCTTTGATCGATGGCTATTCAAAGTGTGGTGTACTTTCTACAGCAAAGCAAATCTTTGACAGTGTTTCCGTGAGAGACATAGCATCATGGAACTCGCTCATTTCTGGATACAATCAACATGGGGACAGTGAGAAAGTGTTTGATGTTTTTAACCACATGTTAAAAGAAGGAACAAGGCCAGATGAAGTCACTTTTGTCATTGTTCTGAATGCTTGCAGCCGAGCTTGCTTTGTTGATAGAATTGAGAAATGCTACAATGCCATGATTGGATGCCATGGTGTAGGTCCAACATATGAACATTATTCCTGCTTAATTGATCTTTTTGGCCGGGCTGGGCACGTAGATAAGGCCATATCACTTATGAGGAGAATGCCATCTGACCAAGAGCTTGTAGCATGGCACAGTTTATTGTGTGCTTGTAAAGATTCTGAAAATCTCAAGGGTGGTCGAGTTGCCTTTGAGCATGCCATGAAACTGGACAAAGGAGATGCTGTGAGCTATGTTTTGATGTCTCATCTTTATGCAAAATTAGGAGTTTCTAGAATCCCGACTGCAGAAGTTAGTTTAAGGGATTCCCACCAATCACATGTCATATAAACCCTTTCCATTTCATACTTGCTGCAAGTTATGGATGCCGGAAGTGGCATATACCATTGCAGAGGGCTTCTGTGCAACATACACAAGTTTGGGGTTGTTGATGGCCGTATTCACTCAATCAAACCCTTGAAGAACATTTTTTTTCAAGTTAATATTTTTTTCTTTCAGTAGTCTTATTCTAGTCCTTTGGAAGGATTTCCTGTAGCATTTAGCATCTGTTTCCCTGACTCTCCATGCAGCCCTCTTAAACACACGAGTTTTACAACCACATTTATCTTTGAGTGATGTTATATCAAATCACATGGACTTACTCCTGCATGCTTAAAATTTTTCTAGTGCATGAATTCGAATGACCATCTAGATCTTAAAATGCTTAGTGATTTCTCTGAGTTTTGTTGGCTAAGCTTGTAATGGTGGAGGTATTGTAATACATGATGAGTCGGTGTATTTTCCTGGAAATGGGCTATGCACTAGTTGATGAGTGGGTAGCTTGCAGAATAGAGCTGTTGACAGTAATGATCTCTGTCCAGCTTAGTTCAAACTGAAAAAAAAACTGAAAAAAAAAAAAAAAAAAAAAACTAGAGTCGGTGATAAACTTGACATTCCTCTCACTTTTGGGCAAAGCCTAGACTGAGCAATCATATTAATATCTGAATTCACTTGGATTGAATAATGTTATGTGATCAGCATTATCATTTTCTCGAAACTTCTTTCTTGTGGTTGAGATTAGGACGACTCCACTGCAGATAAACTTCAGGCCTCATAATGGGTAATAAATTGGCTACGAGCTTGTGCAGTTCCTTCTCATTGCTTCGTGAAGGATGGGACTTTGGGACATCAACATACACTTGATTTTATTTTTTCATTTTGGCGAAGTCAATCCTATTCTTTTTGTATTTCTCCCTTTTGATTGAAGTAGGAAGCATTGTTCGTGCTACTGAAGTTCAAATTGGGTTCCTTCCAAGATCATGGACAGCTATAATCGTTAGAGATTTTTATTAGATAAACTATATTTGAAAGTTACCAATTTCGACAAATTGATTGTTCGTGAAAGCTTTTTGGAACTATGGAATGAAATCTAGCACATAGTCAATGTTATGCTACTTATTACACACATAAAAGCTCATCTTTAGGTAATGATTCAATGATTCATTTACCTTTCTTTTGATTCACATATCACATTAATATTTAGAATATAATACACAGCATGCATTCACCATAGCAAGATTTTATGTATGGGAAGCTCTAATCCTAGAATATTTCCTCTTCCTTGTTCAGCACTCTATAGGTTAAGGATAGAGGCCAAGAAGATTAAGAATGAAAAAGCAGAAGAGTGAGAAAGATGCATAAGAAAAATAGAGATTTCGGCAAAGACATCCTCTGAAAAGGAGAGGCCTTAAAAATTCTTCTTGATTCAAAGGATCCCCAGACAAACACCCAATTCTTTGTAATGTGAAAACTGCTTTTAGTAGCTACAAGGATATTAAAAGGGGAAAAAACCTTAATTTAGGGTTTCAATGTTCTGCTGCAAACTCCTGTGAGGAGCTCTCTTTGTAAGCTTCTGCAATTTTAGTCCTCTGGCATGTACTGATTTGTCTTGGTAATATAATCCCTTATAATTTTCTATTTTCTTTACCGCATAACTTCTATTTTTGACGATATCTACTTGTTTTTCTTCTCTCTCTCTCTTTCTCTCTCTCTCTCTCTCTCTCTCTCTCAACTTTGTCCAAAAGATGCAACTTGAGAGACAAAGTTTAGTGAAGTAATTTTGCTTGTGACTACATGTAAGGTAGTCTAAGATATGAAGAGAGTTGTACATGTAAATCGAGGCATGGCACTTCCTTTTATACTTGTGTAGAACATGGGAGTTAAAAATAATGAAAGCCAAGGGAGGCAAATAAAAAGTTAAAGCATCGAGGGCATGAGGTGTAGTGGTGGCACCTTGAGCCTCTCGACTAAAGGTGCAAAGTTTAAGACATGAAAATCAACACGATGTGAGCCCTTGAATGTGGGGGACAAGGGGTTCCCCTAGGTGTATGTGTTGCTCTTTCAAATTCCAAGTCTAAAGGGAGAGTAGGCCAAAGATTGAACTCCACCCTTAAAAAAAGTTAAGGAACATGGAATGTAAGGATTTCTTAAGAGCACGCGAGAGTGGTTTCACACGAACATGGAACTTGAGTGATGGGTGCATTCTTCAAAAACCTTTTAGTTTACATCATCAACTTCCATGTGCTAGTGAGGTCCCTTATTGCTATTTAGTAAACAAGCCCTATATAGATGGTCGAAAGGCAATGAAAAAACATATGCTAACATGAAGCATAAAAAACAGAGCTTATGTAGCAAAAGAGAAACCTTCCATGGCTCTCTTTTAACTTGAAACAAGCTGACGCATGTAAAAACATGATCATTTAATTCTCTTGGTGTTCTTATTTATAGGTATTTATCAATCAATGGTCTAACCCGAGTTCCCTAAATTTTCTCACATAGACTCAAAAAAATGATGAAATGGAGGGTTGAAACTATTCTGCTAGCATCAAATCTTGTGAAATTAGGTTCATATATGTTATGGAAATGTGGAACAATAGATTTGATGTCTTAATGCCTTTATTTGAATAGTTATGTTGAAATTTATTCTCAAAACAATGCTCAAGCTCAAAATTTTGCTAAGATAAAGCATTCCAATTGCTTCTTTACATGAAGAAAGCTTTGTTGCATCAACATGATATAAAATTGATTGTTAGAGATTATGTAAAGCAGACCAGCCGTTTTTTTGAGAAGCATTTTCCTTGTGAAGTGGTAATGTGCTTCCATGTGCTTACTCCTAATATGGAACATATGATTGTTTGTTAAGTATATCATACTCACATTATTAGACTGGAGGGGGAAATCATGAATAAGACATATAATTCTTTGAAAAATTTCTTATGCCACATTATCTCATATGTGGCAGATCCCAAATCTCTATATTCAACTTCAGTATCAGACAATTTTTGGGTTGATTCTTTGAGTTTCAACCCATGACCTTAATGTTGCTTAAGACAAAGGCATAACTTGATGTAACCATTTCGTTCTTTCTTGAGTGCATCTTCAATTATAATTAAAATTATTGAATAATCATTATAACCATAGAAAATACAATGATTGACTATAATGTATCTCGATATCCTTTTGGCCAGACACATGTTTTGAAGGAGGGATTCTAATGCTCTACACTTGAATGAGATTCTATTTCTGAAGGAGGAGTCTTCTACACTTGGAGGAGATTATCATTGATGAATTGAAGGACAAGAGATGATGAAAATGATGAGGAATCGAAGGACATGAAGGAGGATTGAATGAAGGACATGGCTCTACACACATGCTTGTGGATGGGAGAACATTACAAATCAACATTATGATGAATTGCTAACATGTACTTTTCCATTATTTTATTACAATAGTATGAACACTTATTATGAATCAACTTCCAATGTTCCCCCACATCTTTTCTTCCAGTCTCTACCACACTTATCTCTTCTAATTGCCATTAATCTCATCTATCTCCAAAATTGCCTATCTTTCATGAGGAATTGAAGAATGAAATCCAATCTAAATCTATCATATCAACATAAAGACCTCATATCGTTTGGCTTCACAACATCAAGACCTCATAACTTATCATTTCTAGAAGATTTTAGACATACTGCTTAAATTTTATTTTTCCTCAGATTTTATGGTTCATAAAATAGTTTAGAGGATTTTAAACATACAGTTTTTCAAGTGTTATCTTTTCCCTTCTTTTATAGTTCGTTTGAAATCAGAAATAAATGATAACATATCAAATGGAAAATTTTACACATGAGAAATCAACCAAGATAGAATGTTTTGCAAGATAGTGTCCTCAGAGATTTTAGTTGTCCTTTTATAAAAGTAGTGTTAAACATTGATACCCGCGGATTAATCACTTCAAGAGTAGACAGTCCAAGCAATATTTAGACATCCATACAAAGCTGAGAAGCAAAGATAGGTAGTAGAGAGCTACATCTAGGAGCTCACCTTCTCAACAATGTAATAGAAGAATAATTTGCTTGGCTTTCTCATTAGCATATCCTCCGCTTTGGTATAGCAAGCAATGGCACTGCTCTACTATTGCCGATGCCTCCCTTGCATGACATGTCTATGTCTTTGGCTGATTTTCCATCGGGGATGCCCCAATCAAAATGGCGAACAAGGTTGGCGAGGGTGACATGAACAACACTCAGACCAAGACGAATGCCAGGGCACATGCGACGCCCTGCACCGAAGGGCAAGTATTGGTAGTGTTGTCCAGAGAAGTCGATGTCGCTCTTCGAAAATCGTTCAGGCCAGAATTCTGTGGGGCGATCCCAATAGCGTGGATCTCGAGCGATCGCCCATGCGTTTACAAGAACATTTGTTCCAGCTGGAAGCTGATACTTACCCAGGTTGAAGCTCGTACTCGCAACGCGTGGGAAGATAAGTGGAAGAATGGGATGAAGGCGCATCACCTCCTTCACTATGCTCTGTAGGTAGGGCATTTGCTGTATGTGATCGTCATCCACTAGTACGTCATCGACACTATTGACGCCATTGCAATGTTGGGACATGACAGTATCCACTTCTGTCTGAAGCCGCCTCATGCATTCTGGATGCCGCAGAAGCTCCGCCATCGCCCACTCCAGCGTTGCTGATGATGTATGCACACCCCCTCCAAACAAGTCCTGATGAAAAACAACAAAAAGCTTTTCTCATATTTCATAAAAGCAAGCATTGTTTTTTCTGTAAGATAGAACTCCAGCCCTGCTCCATTGATTGAGTTGTAGGTTGTAGCAGTGTTCAAGATGAAACAGGGGAGTTCTTACAGTTTAGTCAATGGGGCAAGCTCATTTGCATTGCTCGTACCAGTATCATGCCCTTTATTTCTGTCGTCGTCAAGTGCTCCTCGTCCATAGGACCCTCCTTTGAAAGAAGTACCTGAAAGAAAAAATAACGTATAATGGGTGTCGCGACTTGCTCTTACCAGAATGAGTAACAAGGATGAGGCTTACAGAAACCATGGCTCTTTGGCATACGCGCATGAGGATCACAATTTCACAAAGACCAAGAAAACTCTCACTCATCTACCTGCAGATAATCCTGAGGTAGCTCGTTCTGCAGGCGTTGTGCCATCTCCTGCCGCCTTTCGTCAAGAATGGAATCCATGAGAGCGTCGATGCGCTTGTGAGCGCGCCGTCTGCGGCGTTTGTTGAGGGAGTCAAGGAATGCAAGGGAGGGTATGAAGTCTCCCATGGAGGGCATGGCCTCATCCTCAAGGATTTGTACAAGCTCTGCCGGGCTCGTGATTGCATTCTCGGGAAGCTTTGACTGCAACACCAGCAAGGTCGTGTTGGCAGTCATGTCGGAAATATGTCGACCAACGGAAATTGGCCTCGTACCGCCGGCCGAAGAATCCTGCAGCCGTTTCAGTAATCGGCGTAGCTCGCTATAGCGGATATGCTGCAGTTGTTGCATGCGCTTGATAGTGAGAACCTCCATCGTGAGAATTTTCCGGCTCCAGACCCATCGCGGATTGTAGGAAGAAAATACAGGGCCCGAATTGAAGCCGTAGTACAGATCCTCCACGAATAGGTATTTGCCTCGGTTAGCCAGAATTTTATCCTTCGCATGCAGCACTTCCTTGGCCAGATCTGCGCTGGAGACGACGACGGTGGGTATGGAGCCAAGCCAGAGTCCGAATAAGTCGCCATAGCCTTGATTCCAGGCGAGGTCAGCCAGCACCCGGTGAGCGCCGCTTTTCAGCAGCATGCAGTTCCCTAGAATGGGGAGGCCTGGTGGGCATCTAGGAAACTCGCTGATCTCCTTCGATTTTACTTGCCGCCTTCGCCATAATAACAGAAGCACCGGTGACGCCAATACCACAATTAGTACTACTTCCTTATCTATTGAAATCCCCCACACCATGG
>CM035428.1:102764160-102771660 GCA_020310875.1 Ceratopteris richardii | reverse complement strand
TGTGACATCTGGCTCCTAGCGATACTACGGTCAGGAGTCTCTACGGTCCTAGCGAATCATCCCACTCCTCAGCATCTAACCATACAGGCTTTGGTAAGCCTACTATGAAAGCATCATGAGCCTCGGGCCGTCGATGGGATATAAGTTCACGTGCGGTGTGCAGAATCCACTCAGAACTGACAAGAGGCTGCCCATCAGCTGGTCCAAACTCTTGATAAATTGTCTATGTGATATAATTCTTTCGATCTTTATCTTGTTCACTCCATTTCAACATGATAGAGTGTCCAAATTGTATGGAGCAAAGCTGTCGTATACATGCACACATTGCTTTTCTGGTCGTATCCATCATTGGAGCTCCATCTCGGATACTATACACCTTGGAGTCATCATGATCATGAGCACCCCAAGGTGTACGTGGTCTTCCACATGGTGTACCACGTGGTGTACCTACATCTGAGGTACTCGTCCTAGGAGTAGAAGTGGGAGACACAACGTCCGTTGCACTGCCTCCACAAAAGCCGCCTCCTCTAGACCTACCTATAGATCCACTCCTAGAACCTCCTGCTCCAGAGCATGACCTCGACCAACAGGACGGGACAACACCTGTATCACGCTGAGGTGTCAAACACACATGTCTACTACTAGAGCCAGTAGGGGATGGCTGAAAAGATGGTCGTGGTGGAGTCATAAGATACTGACAAGAGTGACATCAACAAGAGTGAGCCCGGAAGGAGTGAGACCGATAGGAGAGAGACTGCCAGGAGTGAGACCGATAGGAGAGAGACTGCCAGGAGTGAGACCGATAGGAGAGAGACTGCCAGGAGTGAGACCGGGGGAGTGCTACCATGAGCGATCCAATATTGTGATGCAGCGGCTATATACGCGGGAGGTACTTGAGAGATGAAGTCTAAGAACTGCTCTTCTATCATGGAATGTGGAGTGACTGGAGGACTGTCTCCCATTGTGCTCTGTAACAAAAGAACTCAAATAATTAGCATATGATAATAAAGGTAATATAGAGAAATGATAGTGTACAAAAGAATCTAGCAAACAAAAAAAACAAAAATTAGTACGTACAAGTGTTTGATTCAAAACTCCTCTATTCTAGCATCCTCTTGGAGATACGATGCACCGATAATATCTATCTCTATATTGACGACTTCTAAATCACTTGCTATGCTGGTTTCTTCCTGATCATCATCTATTGCTTCATCCTGTAATTTGTCTTCTTCAATGACCTCTTCTTCTCGAACAATGATCTCTTCCTTCTCGACTATCAAATGAATCTCTGAGTCCACTACACATGGACTTTCTTCTACATCTATGTTCTCACAAATTTTTCTACTACATGGGGTGACTTGTAAAACAAATAGCCACTCTGATTCTTTTGAATCTGGTATAAAACAACTTGCTCACAGTGTTCGGCAAGTACAAATGTATCTCTTTCATCCGTCCATAATTTTTTGGAGTCGACTTGAAGCAAACCGCTTTTATCTCGCATCACTGTTGCGTTTCTTCTAGAGGTGACTACTTTGAACCATTTCACATAAAAAACAAAGTAATCAAACTTCCTAAAAGATAGTTTCAAGATATCTTGAATCAATCCACAATAATCTAGCTAGCCTTCTTGAGCATTATCATCTCTTGCACTCGCTCTACTTTTTTGCAAAAAGTTCACTATCACCCCACTATCAAAAGTAGAACTATTTTTATCGATTCGTGCGATCTGAATGTGTCGTCCATGAGACCATAGTGCACCGTATTTCATATACTCCCAATCACATCCCTTTGCGAGTTCTTCTTCTTCTTCAGAGATATCTTCACCCACTGCCTTTGCTTGTGAAACCGCTGTATCTAGCCATCTGCTTGATGGAAAAGGTGGAAGAGGTTGAAGACTTTTTGGAAGAGGCAAAAATCAAGTGGAACGATTCCTTCGAAACTGAGCTCTTTCCTTTGCGTTGGTCTCCTTGGCATGCTCATACTTTTCTAACCACTTTTGCATAGACTTAGAGTTAACTATGCAAAACTTCATTGCATTCTCTCTGAAAGCTGCATCCATTTTTCTTTGCAACCCTTTACCTTGTGGTTCATCGCCTATGAGATGAACATCTTCATCATCACTCCATAAGCGAGGCATTTCTGGATCCGACATACGTAAAAACTTAGTTATGAATACAAGAGACTCTTGTACGAGCCATCCCTCTGCCATGCTACCCTTTGGACGTGCTCTCTGTTGAACAAACCCTTTCAATGTCTTCATAAAGCACCCTAAGAAGAACATCCATCGACTATGTACAGTTCTTGCTATTGCAACTTCATCTACCACATGAACTAGTAAATGAAGCTGAATAGTGAGAATACTTGTGGGAAAGTATTTCTCTACCATACAAACAGCCTTGATAGCATTGAGTTTTGCACTCTCTATGCTATCTCTATTTATCTCTTTAGAAGAGATCCACCATACTAAAGAACTAGTTTATAAATGGTTCTTCATACATCCTCCAAAAGATAATCTTTCAAGGCTACAAGGAGCATAAACTATAAAAACTTGTGCCAATCATGAGACTTGAGCCCTCCAAGATCGTCGTTTCATGCGAAAGCAGTCTTTAGATGCCTCATGCATCCAGTAGGTGTCCGAAACTCTGAAATTGTTTTCTTCACTTATTTCTCTTCCATCCTGCGAAGCACCCAAGGAGCTCTTGGTAATGATACTATTCCATTGGGATTAGTAATTGCCGTGACAACTCTCGCATACAACCTCACTCTTCTAAGTCCTCCCTTTGTGCGTTGCTTTATTTCTTTGTGATCAAATTCTTCCAAAGAATCTCTCCCACATTCTTAAAAATATGCATCGGGCCTACCAAATGATTGATCAATAACTCACTCCAATAAGGGAGTTCATGAAAAATGGACAACCATTTCATGCCAGCGACTGGAGTTTCTGAATCCCACAGTTGTTTCCAATCGCTAGCTTTCATTTGGCGTTGCGCTTGTTGATCAATTTGTCCTTCATGCAAAACATGTCCATCAGGCAAATATCTATGGTGTTCTTCATAGACAGTTTTATGTCGTGCTTTGGAATAGCATGCTTTGAGTTGTGGTCCGCATAAGGGACAAGCATGGTAACCCGAAATTGATAAACCTGAACATTCACCATAACCAGGCCAATCATGCATCCTCCACATAAGTAAGCCTTTCACTCACACGTCTCGTCTTCTTATAGGTTGAGACATGTCACGCACAGTAATCCCATCCCATAAAATGCGCAGTCCTTCCACAAGTGGTGCAAGATATACATCCATGTTTTTTACCTTATACTTACCTTGTACAATAAGAGCTAATAATAAATGACCTTTCTTTGTGGCCAGCCATGGTGGGATGTTATAATTGACCAAACATACAGGCCATGTGCTCCATAAAGAGCTACGTAAACCAAATGGATTTACTCCATCCATAGCTAGGCCTAGACGTATGGACTGAGGCTCACTAGCAAACTCTGGCCACTTACTGTCTATGTGCTTCCAAGCATTAGAGTTAGCAGGCACTCACATTACATTTGCATGCCATGACATTAACTCAGCTATAGATTTACATCTAAACATGTTCTTAACTCGTGGAATGATAGGAAAGTGGTGAAGAACCTTTGCGGGGATTGCTTCGCCTGCAAGGTCTTCTCTAAATCTATTTGCTTCACACTTTGGACATACGTGGAGATGCTCATACTCATTCCGAAAGAGGATGCAATCATTCGGACAAGCATGAATCTTAGTGTAATCCATTCCAATGGACTGTAAAAGTTTTTTGCATCTCCACGTGTTGGAGGCATGTCATTGCCCTCTAGAAAAAATTGATCTTTAAGAAACCTGCAATAAGCAATTAGAATGATATTACTAAATAAAGTTATTTTGATACAACAAGAAAAGTTTATTTCAAATCCACTTACCTGAACAATTCAGTGACACTAGTTTCTGACCATCCATAAATGGATTGCAAATTGAGCATCGCAAGTGACGCACGTAGTACAAATATCTTTGCTACATTGTAAAGTGGTAAACGAGCTAGTCTTCACATATTTTCATATTCTTCATCGACTTCTGATCGTGGAAATTCTATTGTGTCCATGAAACTCTCGACATCTTCTCCACCATCATGATCTTTGTCCATCTCATAAAATGCTTCGAGCATTTCTTCCATATGTTCATTCCGTGTAATGCTATTAGTACTTGCTTGTATGTCTAACTCTTTTTTTGTTATCTTTTGTCCATGAGAGGTTACCGGTGCAATGTTGTTTGGGTCCATCTGCTCACCTGGGGGACCATGTGAATGGTAGCATAGGTTTTCTAGTCGTCTTTTAGCAAAGGATCCATACTCTCTAACATGTGCAACACAAATGATAAATTTGATACTTGCACTGAGTGCAAGGACATGCCATTCTCTCCTCCGGATCCAAACTAGCCATCTGATAAAATATGGATATTTTAGAACAGTTGATTTTTTATGAAACCTAAAAGTCATACTCCTAAAGACTTAAACCTGAAATACTAAAATCTAAAAACTTAAAGACCTAAAAAAACATAAAACCCTTATCCTAAAACCCTAATCCTAAAGACCTAATCCTAAAGACCTATATATGTGTATATGTGTTATATGTATTATATATATGTCTATTTCTTATATAATTAAAATCCTATTTCTATATATTTGATTATATATAATTAATTTATTTTTTAAAAACACTACCTCTTTTCATATTTATTTATCTATACAATTATCCTATTTTAGATATTTATTTATTTATATATTCAGATTTTTGTCTTAATTAATCCTATTTTTATATATTTAATTATATATATTTAATTAATTTATTCAAAACACTACTTCTTTTCATATTTATTTATCTATATAATTATCCTATTTTATATATATATTTATTTATATATTCATATTATTTTCTTAATTTTTTCTATATATTTTCTCTTTATATAAATTTAATTGAATTATATGTATGCCTAAATCCTAAAATCCTAATCTTAAAGATCTAGACATAAAATATGTATATTTTTGTATGCATGTATATATACATGTATATATGTATTATATGTGTATGTGTGTATATATGTTATGCATGTGTAAAAACCCTAAAACCCTAATCGAAAAGACCTAGACCTAAAACATGTATATATATGTATGCATGTGTATATATATGTGTATGTGTATATATACGTGTATATAGATATGTGTATACGTATATGTGTGTATGTGTATGTGTATATATATTTACTTTGATTAAAATCCTTAAAATTAAACCTATTTTCATATATTTAATTATATATATTTAATCAATTTATTTAAAGCACTAGTTCTTTTCATATTTATTTATCTATATAATTATCCTATTTTGTATATATATTTATTTATATATTCAATTTTTTTCTTAATTTTTTATATATTTTCTCTTTATATAAATTTAATTGAATTATATGTATGCCTAAACCCTAAAACCCTAATCTTAAAGATCTAGACCTAAAATATGTATATTTTTGTATGCATGTATATATCTATTATATGTGTATGTGTATGTGTGTATATATGTTATGCATGTGTAAAAACCCTAAAACCCTAATCGAAAAGACCTAGACCTAAAACATATATATATATGTATGCATGTGTATATTTATGTGTATGTGTATATATATGTGTATATAGATATGTGTATAAGTATATGTGTGTATGTGTTTGTGTATATATATTTACTCTCATTAAAATCCTTAAAATTAAACCTATTTTTATATCTTTAATGATATATATTTAATTAATTTATTTAAAACACTAGTTCTTTTCATATTATTTATCTATATAATTATCCTATTATATATATATATTTATTTATAGATTCAGGTTTTTTTCTTAATTTTTTTAATATTTTCTCTTTATATAAATTTAATTGAATTAAAACCCTAATCTTAAATATCTAGACCTAAAATATGTATATTTCTGTATGCATGTGTATATACATGTATATATGTATTATATATGTATGTGTATGTATGTATATATATTATGCATGTGTAAAAACTCTAAAACCCTAATCGGAAAGACCTAGACCTAAAACATGTATATGAGTATGCGCACCACTTACCAAGATGTGAGATCTAAAGAGAGAGAGAGTGTGTGTGTGTAGAGAGAGAGATCTTTGTGTGTGTGTGTGTGCACATGACAATGCAAGTCACAATTCGGTTTGCATGCGCAAGTTCGATAGAAGACAACCAGTACTTAGTGTAAAACACGTGCAAAATGTTGAGTTTTGCTCTAGGTTCCTGGTATGTTTAAAACACGGCCTCGGTATATGTGTTGCTATGGGCATCGGTATGAGCATCGGTAATTTACTGGAAATTACCGCCGCTTATACCGATGGCTACACCGATGCTCATACCGATGCCCATATCGGCGGTCTTGAGACATCTCGACTATCCGTTTTAAACGGTCATATCGACGGTCACTTGACTGTCGGTATTTTTAAGTGGACTTTTTCAACATTTATACCGATGCTGGGAGTGACCGTCGGTATAGGGAGCATCGGTATGCCCCTCATATGTTGTAGTGCAACTTCACTCTTATCGATAAAATGTTGAAGGTAATGGTTACACTTAATAAAATTATAGAATAATCTAAGGTTCATGGAGAAGGATTGAGGAGAAGACATGGAGACGGAGAGAGGGCGAATGAATCTTTGGGAAAATGGAGAAGTATGTTTATTTGAGTATCTTCCTACTGTAAAATTTGGAAGGTCCTATGATTTTTTCGCAATTTTCAAGAAATGGAAGATATTAAGAATGTTTTAGCATTAATGTGTTATAAAGATGAACAACTCAATTTTAGAGAGAGAATACTCGTTCTATGATTAGATTTGCCACA
Source organism: Ceratopteris richardii (assembly GCA_020310875.1). Taxonomy (NCBI): domain Eukaryota; kingdom Viridiplantae; phylum Streptophyta; class Polypodiopsida; order Polypodiales; family Pteridaceae; genus Ceratopteris; species Ceratopteris richardii. Next base: position 102,764,745 of record CM035428.1, on the reverse strand, counting down.
AACGGTGAAAGGTTGAGCTTAAGTAACTCTTTTATATTAAATATTGAATGAAAGAGAGAAGGTACTTATTCGCTTTTTAGATCTAAAATTATCTTTTTCTTCGTTTAACACAAATACACACACACATAATACCAAAGTTAGACCATGATTAAAATTAACTTAGTTCCCATTATATGGAAAATAAAGTAGTCCTTGAAGACTATGATCCTTTCCTAATGGCACATTAGGCATAGGCGGATGTGCTTGTAAGCTCATTTCACACATGTTTATGCAAACGAGTGCTTCTTAACATTTGGCAACACTTTCAGATCATTTCATCGAATCATAGCACATGATGTCAGGAATTTTAAAGTTTTCAAGTCTCAAGTTTAATCTTTTCAAGCTTGTCTCTTTCTTCTTTTCTTGTGCAAGTTTTCTATTTTCCATCATTTGCTCCCATGCTTATGTCCAAGGATGATCATTTGAATGTCTCTAATTGGACTCTTTGCAAAAATGTAAAGAAGGCCTATTTGTACATAAACCTTTTTTATGTCATAGTCCACTAAGGCACAACTTAACAAACTAAAATTTAGATCTTAAAACATA
>CM035428.1:102374160-102754160 GCA_020310875.1 Ceratopteris richardii | reverse complement strand
ACACATACACATACACATACACATACACATACACATACACATACACATACACATACACATACACATACACATACACATACACATACACATACACATACACATACACATACACATACACATACACATACACATACACATACACATACACATACACATACACATACACATACACATACACATACACATACACATACACATACACATACACATACACATACACATACACATACACATACACATACACATACACATACACATACACATACACATACACATACACATACACATACACATACACATACACATACACATACACATACACATACACATACACATACACATACACATACACATACACATACACATACACATACACATACACATACACATACACATACACATACACATACACATACACATACACATACACATACACATACACATACACATACACATACACATACACATACACATACACATACACATACACATACACATACACATACACATACACATACACATACACATACACATACACATACACATACACATACACATACACATACACATACACATACACATACACATACACATACACATACACATACACATACACATACACATACACATACACATACACATACACATACACATACACATACACATACACATACACATACACATACACACACATACACACACATACACATACACACACATACACACACACACACATACACACACATACACACACATACACACACATACACACACACATACACAAACATACACACACATACACACACATACACACACAATCAAACACATGATCCACACATCCATGGACACACAACTATATCTCATGAGGTAGATAAAGAATATGAACAAGCAAATGTGGAAAAGGTCCATTTCAAAGCATTAAGTGAACAAATCTCCGAACAACTCATGAAGACAATGGTACTTAATAAAAAGGAAGAAGAGTCCATCGAGGCACATAAAGAGATTGACAAGTTAAAAGAAGAAAATGACGATCTACAAAGCCAACTAGCAGAAGTAAAGAAGGAACAAGAGAAGCAGCTACAAGAAGGCATGGAAATCAAGAAGAAATATGAAGCATGTGAAGTAGACAAATATGCCTAACTAACAGAAGTAAGCTTCTTGAAACACAAATTAAAGTATATATGGATGAAGCTGACGTGCTACATACTAGGAATAAAGAATTGGTGACTTCAATTTTGTTGAACCAACCTACCACAGCATCAACTACTATGAGTGAAGACATTATGGAGCTAAATCACAATGAGAAAGGCAAGCAGATCAGCTAAAGAAGGAGCAAACATTATGTATTCAATGGGAATCAAAATATATACAATACACAACTAAGCTGTGCAATAAATGGAAAGAGGCAGTGACTAAGTATACAGAATAATGCAAGCAACATGCCGATCAGCTAGGCATATTCTATGAGAGCAAAATGAAAAGTTAAGAAGAGCTCCAAGCGGCAAAAGAACAAAATAAAGAAGAAGATCAAATAATTGTAAAATTTCAAGCTCAACTAGTGCAGCAAATAAACATGGGGACACGAGTAGTTCCAAGCACTCATCTAACTACTGAGGAGACTAAGGACACCCTTCCCCCCCATACTTCATTCACCAATACATGATCAATAAGAGTGAATTGATGAACATCCAATGCCATACACTTGAGAACTAAGTCTGAGAGAGTGGGCACTATTGGTGTCTCGCTTAACACAAAATTTTGAAGATGCAGTGGTGAAAGTCATGAAGGAAGCAAAGATAAATGGCAACGATCTTGATAAAATAATGAAGCCATTTAATGTACCACATGGCATTTTGAAAGAGCAAACCCGCCGTTATATAAAGACAACTACCTAGAAGGATCTAGATGCTAATTTGAATGTTACAGCAAATACCTTCATTGGGAAGAGCAGAATAGTGGTAAACTCAATAAGCAGTGGCTCAGTTTCCCATTATTACTGATCCTGTCACATAATTATATGCCAATGAAAGATTAGATGATTTGAATGATTAATTTTTGGCTATTTCGGTATGCACATCTACTAGATCTAACAATCAAGATGACAAATAAAATCCTTTGCATGATCTTGAGAGTTTTGAAAGTCTTCAAGCATGCCAACTACACATTCTTGAATTTCATTGGCATCAATCAAGGTACTGATGCCTTGGTTTTTGATCTTTTGGTTACACCTAGTCACCTCACCATCATGGCCTTCTATTTGCACTTAATGTTTTTGTCGAGGCCATATCTACAAACATTCGAGAAAGCATTTTTCACAATATTTTTTGAAATAGATTCGAAAATATTTTTGAAAATGTCATCAAACTTAAATGCCCACTTAGTAACATATGAATTAAGCTTTTTTGTTGACCATCGACAAACCCCAGATGATGGAATAAAGTGAAATCAATGGAAAGAGTTTATGGTATGAGAAGCCAATCTACTAAATGAGATAGAAAGAATTGTATACCAAACCTACTAGCACCACCAACAAAAGCCTGTTAGGGATGATAGAGTTCAAGAGGAGGAACATGTAGAGGGAGAGACCATCAAGAAAAGAAGAAGAAGAAAATGAGAACATAAAACAATTCTATAAAGAAGTTCATTTTGTGCCCAAAGCCACACAAGGGCATGCATCAAGCTTAACAAGGCACAAGGGAAGAAAGGACACAAGCCAAAAGGACACACTAAGGTCCCCAAGAGTGTGAACAAAGAAGTAAAAATTAAGACCTTTTAAGCAACAACAAGAGGTTGAAAAGTCGAAAAGGGTCACAAATGTGATATCTTACCAACCATTGTTTGCATGCATGGCAAACCGAATTAACATAGCAACCCAATGCCAATACAACTTGTGCAAAGCCTATCAATGAACGATAAAGGCTAAGCAGGGGAGAATGTTGTAGGAGAAAGAAGTGAAGAAAAGTGGGCCCCACAATTTTCATTTGTTAGCTCATTTTATTTTCAAAAATCCTTTGTATAAACTTCAAAAAGTCATGTAAATGCTCTAGAAGAGTCCTATAGATGCATGATCCCTGAAGAATGTAATATTAAGCCTTGTACAATAGTGGGAATTTAATGATTTTTAGAGAAAGTCTTGGTCACTTATGTGAAAGGACCATTTTTAAGGCACATGTATACAATTCACTTTGTGAATCTTTATAAAGACCTTTTGCCATTGTGAAGGACTAATTAGCTGAAATTTCAAGTTTTCTTTTTTTAGTCTGTGTATCTTCTTCTTCTTGAGCTTGTATGTGTGTGTGATACATGAAATGTGTGCCTAGAGGTATTTTCTATCCTTTCCCAAATTGTTTGCGTGATTGTAGTGTGTGTGAAAAGCTTGGTGAGCTATGGAGCAAGAGATGGTGTTTCTCACCACTCTGTATTTTGCTCATAACTTGAAGTACATTTGTAAAATTAATCCAAGAGCATTAGCATTGGATGCATCTTGTTGACAACTTTGAAATGAACCTGCTATTGACTATATTCAGGTATCGAACCTGAGGGACATGACTTAATTTGTGCTTGCTACTATTAGAAGTATCGGAATACACACTTCCAGTGAGAGAGGTGATGCAAGAGGTAATTAGACCTAATTTGCACACATTGTTTTTTCATTCACTCCATTAACCATCACAAGAGTACATGTCCTCATACACTTGATATCGTCTAAGTCCATAGATTGATAATTGAATGTGTGTATCAAATCCACCACTATATCCACTTGTTGATGATTGAGATATAGTCTCTTTCATCACAAGTTCCTAAGAAATCATGAGCTTAGGTACACAATAACTCTCTAGAAGGGTTTTAGTTATTGATAGTCCTTCCATCTCTTAAGTTTAGTCTTAAACATACTATTCCTACCACTTTTGGGCCGTCATTATTGTCTTGTCTTTTGACTGTCCTAGCCTGCTTTGTGGGATAATGGAATCCCTTGCACACTATGGCCCTTCATGTGTACAATTGTTCTTTCAATTAATTCATGCAAGAGAGCCTAGGCCTTGACTGGACTTCCTCTTAATTAAAAAAAATCAAGGCTAGTGATTATATATTGAAATTTGGATTCTGAACTGCACCGAGAGCTAATATGCCCATACTAACTCAACGAACTCATGATTTATATTGTAATTTCAAGGCAAACATTGATGATTATTCGTAAGGATAAAGTCGCCATAAAAAATAAGAAATTCGGAACTAAGAATTGATCCTCAAGTCATCTAAATCGAGATTAGAAGTGCGGGGTTATAAACGATAGGATTCCATTGATCTTGGCGTGTAATTGTATTAATATCCCATATACTTGAGAAAATATGGTGTTGTATGGCAAACCACTTCATTGCCATTGCGGCTTCAATAGAAATCCAAGAGTTCTTCGAGGGTGGGGGAAAGGATTTGTGCCTCTTTTTCTTGTAACCGTCACCTTCAACCCCGACTCACTTATGCAAACTCGTAGAACATGTGTTGTATGAGCCTACTATGGGGGTCATTGCTTCATTGTGAGAAGTAGATGTGTAAATTCTTTTATGAGTGCAAAACAAGCTCTCGAAAACACGACACAAGTATTCTCACATTGAAAATATTCAATATACTTTATCTTCAAATACATAAAAAAAAATGGAGGTTTGGCAAAGCACCTACTCCCCCGAGCTTTAACATTGAAACAACAACTATACAGATGAGTGGGCATAGTACCCATGGGACATCCCCATATCCCACAAAGTAGAGGCTACACAAAGTCGGAACTAGTTACAATTGGTTTAGACTGACCAAAGCCATTACATGTCCAACCCATCCAACTTGAAGGTTGAACAAAATACCTCTATTTCGGGATTCTAGTGCTTAATCATCCCACCTCTTCAAATACTAATTGGTTTGCCCTATTTTCCTCTCTTGAACCTCCATTGGAACCAGAGAAAATAACATTCTTGGAAATTTCTTGAATAGAGGATCGTGGAAAACACCAAAGTGACATTCTAGGGAATACCTTCCTTGCCAATGTGCTTCACATGTGGGAGATGTGACTCGATGGAGATGTAGGCTAATGCTCGAAGAAAAATAAGTTTAAAAGCTTTCAACTCAAGTGCGAATGAACACAATCATGATCGTCTCAAAGTTTTTTAATTTTTTTTTATTAAAATGGAGGTTCAACAAGTGCGTATTCCTCCGAGCTTTAATTTTGAAAGAACAATTGTATAAATGAATGGGCATAGTACCTATGGGATTCACCATATTCCACAAAGCAGGCGTTAGACAAGATTAAAACTGATTTCCACTGTTTTAGACAATTACATGTCTAACTCGGGGATTGAACTGTGGACCTCCGCCTCAAGATATGAAAAGCTCAACCATTAGAACAACAAGACATGGACATATGATCTCAAAGTTGCAGTGCTTGCCAAGATTGTGAAATAAATATCCGAAGATTGTAGGATGCTTAGAAAAGTGCTTAAGTGCTTGTCAAGATTATGAAGTACATATCATGCTAAGAATGTTTGTGCCAAGGCTCTACATCGAGGTTTTATGTTCAAATCTGAGGATGGACATCTTTCAAATTCCTAAGTGATAAGAAAAATGGATTGTAGATTGCAATAGGGACATCAAAGTTGACCTCATTTTCCTATTTTATCATCAACCAGAATTTGGTTTCTATTGTGGAGTTGGAAGTTATAACCTCATTACAGCCTTGAGGCCACATTATATGCTATCATTTTTTAACATTCTATGATCCTTTTCTATCATGACCAATAAATCTAGGTGGTGTCCATTGGGGGTTAGAACTTAGAGTCTCAACAAGAGCTTTGAAACCAAGATCTTTTATGCACTATATACACACATGTATGATAAATGCCCACCCTGTTACATATTTGCATTATAGAGACCAATATATGATAGATGCCCAATGTGTCACGTGTTTCCATAGAGGATTGAGCTAGGGTTGGGATCACAAGAAGGCCCATATTTTACATGTCTACCTCTAGAACACCTCAATAGCTTCATATTTTACTTGTTGGGATTCTTCACACATTGCTGTGTACCTCATAGCTCTTTTATAATTTAACCTGTGTCCTTGTTCTCTATTGTCAATACAATTCAGGTCCTTGAAATGTGCGTTCTGTCTTCTATTGTCAATCTGTGTGAAAATTGGAGTGTGAACATCGAGCTGTGTGCTTGGCAGCACGGCTGCAGCATTTGCGTTTGCAGAGAAGCGTAGTGACAAAGAGGTGACGAGGGAGAGAGGTAGATCTCTCCATTGCTAGCCGTTTGCACATTCGCTAGCATGTGTTTAGAATCACTGGACTCGGCGCCTCTCTCTCTCTCTCTCTCTCTCTCTCTCTCTCTCTCTCACACACACACACACACACACAAACAAGCGCAAGCGCAGAAGTTCGCTTATCGCTGCTCACGCACGTTCCCGCTCCCGCTGCTGTGGCGGTGCCCGCGGCTCCGGCTGTATTTTACACCATCTTGCGAGGCCTTCGGTGACCTCAAACTCGAACTCGACTTAGGAGTCTGTACTACAGTGATGGCGGTCTCAGCCTCAGGTCTTTCTCTGTTGGGTTCGTTTGCGAGTTCTTCTCTCCGGATTCTCATTATGGTTCTGCTTCTGGGTTAGTAATTAGGTTCCTGAAATCTTCCTCAAAGTATTCTGTTTCAGCTTCATGTTTCCTCTTACGAGTTCTCATCTTCTATCTTCGTCGGATTCATTGCAGAAAGCTGGCCTAATCTAGTGATGTGCACTACCTTTACGCTATCGAATGACTGTTCATACGAGGTTTGGCCAGGTGTTTCCGGGTCGCCTCCGCTGGGAGAGAGTGGATTCGTCCTCGAACCGGGCCAATCGAGGGTACTCAGCCCCCCTTCTGGTTGGTCTGGCAGGATATGGGCTCGGACAGACTGCAGCTTCGATGGTACTGGGAGGGGCTCTTGTGCAACCGGCGACTGTGGCGGCGTCCTTGAATGCGGCGGTGCGGGCGGTGCTCCGCCTGTAACGTTGGCGGAATTCACTCTCGGGGGGAAGGACTTCTACGACGTCAGCCTTGTGGACGGGTACAACTTGCCCCTGACCGTCAGCGCCCAAAGCGCCGGCGGCACCTCAGCAGACCTCGAAGCTGCCGCCGGCAGTGGTGCGGTTCCCTCTTGTGGCACTGCGGGATGCACCTCGAACGTGCTTCTTGCGGGAGGCGCCGGGGCCGGAGCGATGTGCCCTCCGCAGCTTGTGCAGACGGATGCTGCTGGCCGCGTCATCGCATGTCGTAGCGCGTGCGACGCGTTCGCCGCCCCACAGTTCTGCTGCACCGGGGCCTTCAGTACGCCACAAACGTGTGGCCCATCATCATATTCAGAGCTCTTCAAGAGTGCATGTCCTACAGCCTACAGCTACGCTTACGATGATCCCTCCAGTACCTTCACCTGCATCGGGGCAACGGGTTACACTATCACTTTCTGCCCGTCATCATGAACCTTCATGGACATGATACTGCACTCTATTATTCCGCGCAGCTTGTACACATGTAGACGATTTTATCATCTTGTATTCTTATCTCTGGTTTCTGAGAATGCTTGATTTCCTCTTCACATCGTGTAGTGTTCCGCGTTCGAGTTCAGATAATTGGATTGCGCAGGACATGCCCTATTCTTCACGTGGACTGCCATTGAAACTTAATAAGCTTCGAAAGCAAATCTCGGCAGACCTATCCACATACAAGACAAGCTAAAAGTAAACTTCATTCAAGGTTTTTCGATGGCATACAATTCTGCTCCAAAAGATGCTTTCATCGCCATGAATCGTCATCTGTTTTCATCTCATCAATCGTTTGCGATGGATCTTACCATGCCTTCATTCAAGCATAATGTTGCTCCGCAACTTTGTTTCATCTCTTTAATCAGCAGCTGCTACGTAGATTGTGACGGAACTTGCCAATCGTACAGTAATTTGTGCACTAATTATTGAGTAAGTTTCGTGCTGCATGTTTGCCTCTTTTTACTGTGCGGAGTTTCATGGCGCGCCTTCATGTGAACAAGGTGATCGCTGGTCCTAACGATTGCGCGTATCGTAACTATCATCGGCCACGCTTTTCTGCCTTGCCATCACAGCCAGAGATGTATGGCTCCATCAGAGCCAGAGACATATGGATCCATCCAGCTATTTTTTCTTTAATGGAGCTTCAATCGAAGCCTATCCTTGAGCTTTAACTTTCAAAGTAATTCTTCGAGCTTTAACTTTGAAAGTGAATCTGCATAATATGCAGAGAGATCTTTTATATCTCACAAAATGAGATTTTACAAGATTACAACTTTACAACTGGTTTAATTGACCTCACAAAATGAGATTTTACAAGATTACAATTTTATAACTGGTTTAACTGACCAAAGCCATATGTGTCTAGTTCGGGGTTTGAACTTTGGAATTCCTCCTTAAGAGGCCAAAGATCAACCAACGGCATCAGGGAACATGGACAAAGATCCACATATCATTAGGGAACATGGACAAAGATCCACATATCATTAATTAACATCATGTACTGATAGACATAGTTCCATCGTCTGATCACCTGTCGCATACCACGGGGATAAAAGTTCGTCTAACCACCTCTCACGTACCCAGCGATACATACTCATCAAACCACCTTTCACACGTTTGTACATACGTGTCCATCCAACTACCCTTCACACACATGTGTTAGTGACTGATAATGATCACCTTGGATTTTTTCTTTCTAAGGAGTACAAATAAGGACATTCAAACGAGGTTAATAATGTGTCGTTGGCAGAAGCAACATCAAGCTCAAGTAGAAACGAGCGAGACCATACAAAGACGCTTGGGGAATAAATTTTGAGGAGGGATTACAAGCGGGCATAGACCTTAAAACATCAAAGATATTGGTATTGCTTGGAATGGCAGTAGACCAATAGATTTAAGGGCAGCCTCATACGAAGAAAATAAGTTCCTCTTCCCTTTGTTGAATAAAAACTTATTCTTGCTGATCTAGATTAACTAGATCAACCACGGTGGACATAGAGTTAATACATTTAAGACCAATAGATTTAAGGGCAGCTTCGTACGGAGAAAATAAGTTCCTCTTCCCTTTGTTGGATAGAAACTTATTCTTGCTGATCTAGATCAACCACATTGGGACAACTCTCCATTGATGTTAGAGTAAGGGGTTAAGATCATGGCATTCCTTCAAGATAGTTTCCTTGGAGGCAAATCTAAGGGTCCATGTCACGAGGAAGGAGATAAGGAAGAGAGCTCACTCACACCCTCACACTCAAGGAGGAGCATATAAGAAAATAACAGCATAGCGGAATAGACTTGTAGAGAGAGTTGAGAGAAAAAACGCAGACAAATAAAGACGCAGACTGAGAGATAGAGAACTCAAACTCTCAGATTGTCGAGCGTAATGCAGTTACAATGATGGTGCTGTCCACCTGTGCGCTTCTAATGTGGAGCTTTGATGGCGATCTAGACAGACTCTAGATCAAGGGCTTACTAGTGCGCAATGCTATGTAAAGCTCAACCTGGACCTTGCTTATATAGCTTTTACAAGGCGGTTCGGTATAGATAAATGTAGTCGGGAGATACAAAATAGTCGGTAAAATATACGATCCATCAAGATCTCCACGACTAGAAGTCCTATCGTCTCGGCCCTACGGGTTGGGGGGATAGGCCTTTTGGACCCCATAGAAGGGGGCAAGCCCCCCTCTGCACTCCCCCCATTAAGGTTCTATGGGGAAATTGCACGACGCCACAGAGCCTTTATTTTCACTTTAAATGCCAACCCAATGGCCTGGAAGTTTATGCCCTACCTAACCAAACGGCTAGGCTCACAAAGATCATCTATAACCATCAACGATCACACATAGACCTCATCTAACTTGGAAGTTAGGGTTCCACAAATGTCCGGGTTCTCATAATGGCTTCTCCTCATAATGGGGGCTTTACAACTTAGAGCACCATGGATCACTTGTGGTCACATGAGGGTGGAGTATTGATCATATCTAACACCCCCCCTCAATGTCCACCCGATGGTGAACTACCTCCTTGGTCCAATCCCAAACTTTGGAAAGTGTCAAAGAAGTTGCTCTCTCCCAAGAGCCTTGGTGAAGATGTCTGCTCCATTTTCTTCAGTAGGGCAATAACTTATCTCCACGACCCTATCCTCAATCAACTCACACACATAGTGATACTGGATTTCTATGTGCTTGGTATGTGCATGGAAAACAGGATTTTTGGTGATGGCCATGCAACTTTGGTTGTCACACTTCAACTCTGTAGCCTCCTGTCCTTATATTCCTATGTGCCATAGGATCCTCCTCAACCATACTGCTTCACATGCTGCAACGCATGTAGCTTTGTACTAAGCTTCAGTAGAAGATAATGCTACAGTTAGTTGCTTCTTGCTGATCCAAGAGAAAATCCTTGATCCTAAAGAAAAGCAATATCTAGAAACTGATTTTCTGGTATCAATATCTCCTGTCCAATCTGAGTCAAAGTATCGACCAGAGATGATCCTTCTTCATAAAGAATACCATAATCAGTAGTTCCTTTCACATACCTAAGTATCCGCATGCTTGCCTTCCAATGAGTTTGGCAAGGCTTATTAGAGAACCTGCTTACTACTCCAACAACATAAGAGATGTCGGGTCTGTTATTGCACAAGTAGATGAGACTTCCAACTAATTTCCTATATCTTCCAATATCCACTGGAGGTGAAGTATCTTCAATAGATAATTTTTTGTTGACCTCCATAGGTGTAGAAATTTCCTTGCAATCCTCCATGTCGAATGCCTTCAATATCTGCTTTGCATACTTTTGTTGAGAGATGAAAATCTTCCTTGGTTCCTGCCAAAATTCAAGAGCTAAGCAATAATGCATTAAGCCCAAGTCTGTCATTTCAAATTCTGAACTCAAGGCATCTTTTGTTTGTTGAAGAAGAGCATCATCATTTCCTGTAATCACAAGGTCATCTACATAGAGTACAAGCACAATTGTCTTCCCTCCTCTCTTTAGAACACACAAGTTAGCATCAGAAGCACATCTTTTGAAACCTAGATCCAAGAGATACTTATCTATCCGCTGGTACCATGCTCTAGGGGCTTGTTTTAGCCCATATAATGCCTTCTTCAGCTTACATACCTTGTTCTCTGAGTGGGGAGCCTCAAACCCTGGTGGCTGAGACACATATACCTCCTCCTTGAGGTCTCCATTCAGGAACGCTGATTTGACATCCATGTGATAAACTGGCCAACGCTTATGTGCAACCACAACTAGTACTACTCGGATAGTAGTCATTCTTGAAGTTGGGGCAAATGATTCACAAAAGTCAATGCCTTCAACTTGTGAGTAGCCCTATGCAACAAGTCTTGCTTTATACTTTTCTAGAGTACAATCAGCCTTGTACTTTAGCTTCCAGACCCACTTGGTGCCAATGACTTTACGCTTAGGGGGTCGATCCAGTAGCTCCCAAGTTCCATTCTTCATGATATTGTTGTATTCTGCTTGCATAGCAGCCCTCCAATTCGGATCATGGAGTGCCTCTTCCACATTGGTTGGTTCCTTTGCTTCTTCTTGAATGAGATCAGCCATCAAGGCTATGTTTACAATATGGGCGTGTTGAGAGCAGTATGGGCACCCAAGGACTGACTAGACAAGGAAGCCAGCGGAGAGAGTCAGAGCGAGGTGAAGGAGTAAGTAGACAAAGCAGTCGACACAAATCTAGCAGATAGGCCCTGCAAATTTTTCCAAATCAACATCTTTATAACAGTGATTCTTATCACTAACAATCATTGTAAATACCATTTCATATTTTTGTAGCTCCATTTTGTGCAAGCCAAGGAGTCCTTGAGCTTGAGGAGCCTTAGAAGTACCTACATATCAATTTTTGTATTTTTTAGACTCCGTTTAAGCCCTCAAATTGGCCTTGGAACCTAATTTTTAACTAGGCCGGACACTAGGTCTGGACAGGGCCAAAACCTAGTCAAAAACTATAAAAAGAGCTAGAGAGCTCATTTTTGAGGTTAGCTTGTAATTGAAATGAACTTGTAAGAGCTTTTTGAAGGAATCTAAGAACTGCATTGCTTCTCACTCTTTGTCTTGCCGTGTGTGCGCGTGTGTGTGTATGTGTGTGCATGCTTGTGTGCTTCTCACTCACGCACTTGTGCCTCCACTTGCTCGTGGTCTTCATACCATCCTCACGTCTTCCCGGATTGACATTAAAGGAGGTGCTACTCATCACTGAGCTACACCAAATTTTGGCGCCGTTGCCGGGGATCGAGCTTTGAGGACGAGCATGTGATGGTAAGACGTAGATTGGAGACGTTGGCGTTGTAGGTAATTTCTTTACTTTTCCTATTTTTCTCTTTCTTACCTTACCAACATCATCACCATCATCATCATCCCCATCTTCCACCTCCACTTCCATCATCGCGAAAATTTTAGTTTTTTTGACTATATCCTCTTCCTCCTTTCATTTCCTTCATTTCACTTGTGAGAGAGAGCGAGAGAGCGAACTGTTGTGTGCTATTTTCTGCATGCTTTTGGAGTTTCTTGCAGGTTTCAGCTTCATCATCCCCTCCAGCACGCCGCGCAGGTACGGAAATGTGCAGAACTGTCTCGCAGTCGCCGACTCCTGTCGATCGCGATTGACAGAAATTTTCATCTTTTGGTAAATCTGAGTGCACCACAGTGGCACATTTCCACAAAAAATTTTGAAAATCTTGCAAAATTTCAGTCCATCGTGATTGAGAGCTCTGTCCATCGCGATTGACAGCTCTGTCCATCACGACTGACTGCTTGTCCATCGCGACTGACAGCCTGTCCATCGCGACTGACAGCCTGCCTGTCCATCGCGACCGACTGCCGGTCCATCGCGGCTGATAGCCTGCCTGTCCATCGCGATTGATTGCCTGTCCATCGCGACTGACAGCCTGCTCTGTCCATCGTGATTGATACTCTGTCCATCGCGATTGACAGCTCTGTCCATCGTGATCGACTGCCGGTCCATCGCGATTGATTGCTTGCCTGTCCATCGCGATTGATTGCCTGTCCATCGCGACTGACATCCTGCTCTGTCCATCGCGATTGATGCTCTGTCCATCACGATTGATACTCTGTCCATCGCGATTGATACTCTGTCCATCGCGATTGACAGCCCTGTCGATTGCGATTGACAACCAATTTTAGCCAATTTTTTAGGGTTTTTTAATTGAAGAGTTGGGCTAATTTTGGGCATAAACATTTTACTCTAGAGCACATAAGGGGGCCTTAGGAAAACAACTTTGGGAAAACCTGTTGCACAGTGCTCCTGTTTGAACCCTGTCTTAACCCTAGAACCCTGAACGGTCATAACTTTTTCATACGAAATCCATTTTTTGAGCTCTAGTGCTTGTTGGAAAGCTCGTGGCATATACTACACGCCCTCAACTGTTTTTTATAAAGATAATGCGTTGATTTTTAGCTAGGGTATTTTGAAGTTGATCATACCCAGGGGGATCAAAGTCAGGGGTCTTAAGAATTGTTTTCCTAAAATTCACTATGCAAATTAGTATTTGTGCTACAAGAATGAGAATAATTGGTTCTGTCTTTGGAATTTAAATATTAAAGCTAACTTTGGAACTCTACAGATCTATTCAGAGCATCGAAAGGCGTTCTAAGCAAGTGTAAGTGCAAGCTTGGGAACACACTTCCTGGGCATTCGAGGGCAACCAAGCAGGAAACAAAAGGTTGGAAACTTTCAACCCCCTCTGTCAATTCCTAGCTTAGGCTAAGAACGACTAGAGGTAGGAGTAAGTCAGGGCGACGATAGGCAATTATCAAGTTGAAGAATACCTAAACTTTCAAGTTCAAGCTAAGAACATAATCTTCGTACTGTCGAGAACTTTAAAGGAAAAGAACTTAACGTGGAACGATCAACTGTAAGTGCGGAACTACACTCAAATATACCTTGCGACGTGATATCAGACAAGAATTTTAACACAGGAACCAACTAAAAAGAATCAAATAACTGATACAAAAGGACTCTGCAACGAGGTTGTACTTGGGCAAATTCAGGTTATTCAATTAGGCTTATGAACCTTAGATCAGGGCGACATCTAGTAAGGGATAGACAAAGCCTTAGGTCTTCAGAGGCTAGTGTCAACCACACTGCTAGGTCGTGGGCCCAGCAGTTGAGCCACCACTCATACTACCGAAGTTCTGAGACTAGTGAATCCGAGATGTCTCAAGGTATGGAGAGACCTACAGGCAGTTCAGGAGTGCCATACCTGCACAGGGTAGAAGGCCCTTACAAAACGCAGTTGGAATACCTTAGGACCAACCGATTAGGTGCCAGCATCTATGAGGACGGCCTAGGAAGATCTGTGGTACAGATTAAGAATCCTGATCAATCCATTGGATTAGAGCACCCAGCTGTCAAGTTTGAAAATGGAGCATACTTGGACAAAGAAGGAACCATATACGTAGTCACCAGTCACCCAGATAGGACGGACGAATTTGGTAATGTGATCCCCGAAGCAGACTTAGGTGACCTGGAGCAAGGAAACATGGGTGCAGAACCTAGAACCCCTCAAGGTAAATCGGTTCTCACTTGGATTATCACACCGGAGTGGATTCCCCAGGATAATAAGAGCATAGATTTGCTCCTCAATCGAGAGACTGACGAAGCCTTTTGGAGGTACAAACTTGATCGGCCAATTGATATAGGAACAATCATGATCTATGAGTTTAAGGATCCTGATAGCCCAGGTAGAGTGACCTACTTAGATCACGCTTCGGAGAGGATCTTTGTGGTGACAGAAAATGATAGGCATGCTTACACTTGGAAGGGTGAATTCGTTTTCCCCCAACCAAGATTGAATGTATCCTATGGTCACCTTGGAGCTGGAACATCCCAAGCTCATGGAATGCAAAGAGACAGAAGTAGAGATAGACCAGAAGTAAGCTTTGCCAACCCAGTGGGCAGAGAAAGAACGAGGACGGAAACAAATAGAGTAGAACCTGAGATACTTAGAGCTCACAGGAATCAAAGAAATGCGGATGTGTTCCCTCTACCACGACCTAGAGAGCACACAAGGACTTTGAGACCGACTCAGCTAGTTAAGTCCATGAAGAACTACTTCGATGGCACTGGAGATCCATACGATCATGTGGCTGAGTTCAGGCAAGTCCTGAGAGCTGAACAAGTAGAGGATCTATTCACTCAGTACAATGCCTTTGGTCTGACCCTTAGGAACACTGCCCTGACATGGTTTCAGCCACTAAATGAGAGGCAGTTCAGGAGCATAGATCAACTCCTAGAGGCTTTCATTATTGAATACTCTAAGAGTGGCATAAGGCATAATACCTCCTCGCTGATTCACAGCTTCAAGCAAACCCCTCAAGAAACCGTGAGACTTGCAGGAAGAAGATTTAGGCAATACTTAGAAAGATGCCCTGTTTCGGAGCTACCCACACCAGCTAAGCAAGTGGCTTTATTCTTGGATGGATTGCTAAGTACTAAATTGAGATCTTATGTGTACTTGAAGGACCCTAGGACCATAGAAGAATGTGTGCGCATGTGCATTGACATCGAGGATAACCTAGGGGAGGAGTTAGAGCTTTCCAAGATATACAAAGATTCAGATAGTGCCTCTAACCTCTCTTCCACGCAATCCACATCAATTGAGGAACTTGCAGAGAAAGTAGCTCAGAAATTAGGTGTCACTAACAAACAAATCCCAAGGTTTGCCCCTGTGAAAAGGTGCTATACTTGTGGTGGCGACCACATGGCGAATGTATGTCCCATTATGGCTCAACCCCAAGTTAATCCTAGTAGCCAGTACTGCACCATAGAACGAAGATACACCAATCACACCGTGCAAGATTGCCCCTACAATAAGCAAACCGTTAGGCAGATGTACCCACAGTCATACCCTCAACAAGGAAGATACTAGAACCAGTACCCACCTC
The DNA here is from genome assembly GCA_020310875.1 of Ceratopteris richardii. Lineage (NCBI taxonomy): Eukaryota > Viridiplantae > Streptophyta > Polypodiopsida > Polypodiales > Pteridaceae > Ceratopteris > Ceratopteris richardii. Next base: position 102,738,175 of record CM035428.1, on the reverse strand, counting down.
AGCAGTATGCTAGGCCTCAACAAACCTACTAACCCTACCAAAACCAACAAAGGCCTCAGCCTGTGCTAGCACAACAACCCCCAGCTCCAGCTAATGTGATTCCGGTAAAGTATGCTGCTGCAGAAGAAAACCTGAATAGAGCTATAGTCCCTGTAACACCAGTGCTTTCAGAAAGTGATCCCAGTGACCATAGCTTCGATTCTACACATGTTGATAGCCCCCAGGATTACTACATGCAATCTCCTGAACATGGTGAGTCCTACTATAGTGAAGAGCCAAATGAACCTAGTTGGGAGGCAGATTACACAAACGTCATGTATGCAAACCCCAACCCTAGACCTCAACCTAGGCAGGTAAGACCCCCTTTCCCTAGAGGACCATGCTACAGATGTCAGGGGGATCACCTCATTCGTGATTGTCCCTTGCCTCCACCTACACAACCCCAGTCAATGACGATTCAGGGTTTTTGCCAAGAGTGTGGAAAGGATCATCTCTTACGAGACTGCCCCAAGAATCCTAATAATATGCCAAAAATTACTCCTATTAACGTTATTGGGTTAGTGGTAGATTCCACAGGAAGTGTCACTTCCACTACACCCGTGCAAGTGATCACTAGAGCTCAAGCATTGCAGCAAAACCCAGGGGTAAACCAGGAAAAGAGCCCAGATGTTAGCGAAACAGAGAGCATGACAAAAAAGAGGACTAGAGCTTGGAGAGATAGCCGTGAAAGAATGAAACGGCAATGGGCAAAAAAGATGAGTGAACTCGAGGAAAGCCTCAGAGAAACAAAGGCCAGGATAACTGAACTCACATCTCAAACTCCCTCTCACATTACCCCACTTCCACCATTCCCAACTCCATCCGACCCGCCACCTTCCGACCCGCCTCAACTAATTCCACCACCCCCTAGAGTAGGATCAGTCCTAGCAGATCCCACTCCCAAAGACCTTAATATGATGCTTAAAGCATATCAGGCCAGAATCCAAGAAGGGCCAAACGTAACTGATCATGAAAAGTGTTACCCAAGAGCAGAACTAGAGTTAGAACGAACCAAAATTTGTGCTAAGATGGTGGAATTGGCTCAGACCATGTTTGAGGCCAGTCGCCTATTTAACATCTCTAGTTCAGCGAAGACACAGTTGCACTTTGATGGACTGTTAGAAAGAATAGAGAAGCTGATTGCACAATCAAAAAAGGAACCCGCCTCTCAACACAAGGACAAGGCAAGTGAAAGATTAAGCATTCCTGCTCAGGAAGCCTATGTGCCTGAAGCCTATGTGCCTAACTCTACGGAGCCAGACACATCATCTTCTATGAATCGGTTCACACCAGAATTCCTACGCGAGATTCAAGAAGACAAATGGGCTAAAGAGAGTGAAGTCCCTCCTCCTATTGAACTTGTGGATGATGCACGTGACCAATTCCCACAAGACATCCCATCCATTTATGAGGAGCAGGAGAGCACCCACTCTCAGGACAGACTAGACTTTGAGTCTAACTCTCTACAAGAATTACCCCACTTCACAGGCCCATGGGAAGCTAAGTCTACTTGTATGAGAGCACCCACGGTCATGGTACGAAATGAGGACTCAGTCTTACCTAGGAACACAGAGGTAGTGAAAAACACTAAAGTACAGTGCAATCTCAAGTTAGAAGAGCTACTCAAGGTTAGACCTGAATTATGGAAACATGTCGCCAAACAAGTACCAGAGATAGCAAAACCTCGTTCCCAGGTAGGATCCCAAAGGACAGTGCCAGAAATACCCTTGAAGGGAACACCTATCTTCCCATTACCTACCAGGAGTACACCACCAAGGCAATTTTGGACTCAGGTGCAGGAGTTGCAATTGCCACCACTTCCCTATGGAAGCGTTGGGGCAAGCCAGCACTCAGGCCAACGAGAATGAAATTGCAGATGGCCGATGGTCATATTGAGAGACCCTTAGGATCACTAGAAGGAATAACTCTCACCACCTGTGGTGTCGAGTTTGAGCACACATTTGCCATATGTGACTTCAGCAAAAATCATGCCTATGAGATGATCTTGGGACGACCTTTTATGCGACAGTTGCAAGTGGTACAGGATTGGGGAACCAATTCTTTGTACCTGCAGCACTTAGGTGTGACGACCAAAGTCAATCTCAAGGATTACTCTCATAGAGATGTCCCTCCTATTCAATGGAATCCCATCCATAGAGCCAAAGATGAGACTGAGTCTGTGCATTCCATAGAATCCGGATCCTCGTGGATGCATGAAGACACCCACTTATGGATGTGTAAGGTAGCAGTAGAAGAAGAGAAGAGAGAGAAAGCCAGAGAGGTAGGTGCAAAAGAAAACCATAGATCAATTCAAGACCCAGCCTATGCACCTGTAGTCTTTCCTGATGAGGAATTTGAACCCCATGGTTGGGCAGAAATCCTAGCAACAATGGATGTAGCCATCAATGAGGAACAATGGACACCTCACTGTGATGAGGATGGCTATGACATTTCAGTCTTCTCCATAGAGCCAATCATGGGAGAGGCAATTCTAGAAGAATGCGAACCTAGCCCTGATGCATTTAAGGATGCAAGTGACTCCGATCTAGAGTCAATCATTATGGACCCACCTTTTGCATCAGATGAAGAATACTTCCATGAAGTAGAATTTCAACCCTAGAGGCATGGAGAGCTTACAAATGATGTAAGATTAGCAACACATGTGACCCCGAAGGAAGAAGGAAAGAAACGAAAGAAGAGAGAAGTCTCACCAGAAGAGGAAGAATCTTTGTTTGAGGTCCCAGAAAATTTTAAGAAGTATGAGATAGACGACAGGAGAGTCAGGATAAGAATGCCTAAACGAGAGGCACAATTAGGAGAGGCCTATGACAACAAAGAAACCACCAAGAAAATAGTAGTGGCCCTAGAAGAAGGAGAGGAGAGATGCACGTACATAGGCCATGACCTAACAGAGGAAGAAGAGCCATGCGTTAATAGCCTTGCTAAGAGAATACAAAGATGTATTCGCTTGGAGTTACAAGGATTTGAAAGGTGTTGACCCTGACATATGCTCACACACTATCCCCATGACCTCAGATGCTAGACCCTCTAAGCAAAAGCCCTATACATATAACGATAATTACGTTGCCAAGATCAAAGAGGAGATAGATAGACTGGTTGAAGCTGGATTTATCTATGAAATTGAGCACACTGAGTGGGTATCCCGCATCGTAGTGGTGCCCAAGAAGAATGGCAAGCTGCGTGTATGCATTAATTTGAAGAAGGTTAATGTAGCCACAATTCGAGATAACTATCCGCTTCCTATCACAGAACATCTCTTAGAAAGAGTAGCAGGCAAGGAAGTGTACAGCTTCCTTGATGGATTTTCGGGCTACAATCAAGTAGCCATAGCTCCTGAAGATCAGCATAAGACGGCTTTTGCCATGGAATGGGGCATATTTGCCTTTCGGGTAATGCCATTCGGGCTTACTAATGCACCTGCTACCTTTCAACGATTGATGTGTCACGTATTTAAAGAGTTCCTGAGGAAGAACTTGGAAATCTATGTTGATGATCTTTGTGCTCATTCCAACATTAGACAAACTCATATTCCTGAACTCAGACAAATCTTTGACAAATGTAGAGAATATCAAGTCTGCCTGAACCCAGAAAAGTGCGTTTTTATGGTCAGGCAAGGCAAGATTCTAGGACACATAGTGTCAAAGAATGGCATATCCACTGATGAAGAGAAAGTGAGAGCCATAGCCGAGCTTCCAAGACCAAGGAATGCCAAGGAAGTACAAGCTTTCATGGGACATTGTGGTTACTACCGCCGGTTCATTCACATGTATGCTGTCATTGCAAAGCCTATGTACGGACTTCTGACAAACTTTGAGTGGACTGAGGAATGTGAGAGTTCCTTCAATGAGCTTAAACGAAGATTATGCTCAACACCAATCTTGACACCAGATTGGAACAAGCCATTCCATGTTCACGTGGATGCATCCAATTATGCTATTGGATGTGTGCTTGCACAACCTACTGGTGAAGGTAATATGGATCTTCCAGTTGCCTATGCTAGTCGACAATTGAATGCAGCTGAACGAAATTACACCACTACTGAAAGAGAAGGCTTAGGCATGGTGTATGCGGTTAAAAAGTTTAGACATTATCTGCTTGCAAATAAGTTTAAATTTTTTACTGACCACCAAGCATTGTTATATCTCGTGAACAAGCCATGCAATATAGGAAGGTTAGTAAGATGGTTTCTCTTGCTAATGGAATATGATTTTGAGGTTGTGGTAAGGAAAGGGAGGACCCATTTGAGAGCGGATCATCTCTCTAGGCTCACATCTGGAGAAGCCCCACAAGGAGTGTCAGATGACCTCACTGATGCTTACTTGTTTAATTTGGAAGTGGTGCCGCAGTGGGCTAAGCCATTGGTACCAGTGTTAACATATGGACCTAACCACCCAGTAATAGCCACACAGAATAGAGAGGTAGTAAAAGCCCAAAAGTATCACATCATGGCTGGAAGTATGTACAAGCACACAGATCAAGGGATCTTGGCTTGTTGTGTAGAAGAGGACGAGTATGCAAAGTGGTTGCAATTAGCACATGTAGGTGCATTAGAGCAACACTACTCAAAACAACGAACCCTACAGACACTAAGGAGACTCGGAGTGCATTGGCCAACTATGGAAGCGGATGTCCAACGGTTGTGCAAAGAATGCCCAATCTGTCGCACTAAACCACCGGTGGAACATGCCACTCTTTATCAAGTGTCCATAGTGCCAGATTGGAGTGAACCACTAGTATCCTTCCTGAGGACGAAAACATTCCCTCCAGACATGACTCTGGCTAGGAAAAGGAGTTTAGAACAAGAAGCCCAGGATTACTCTCTCATTGGCGATAATCTATACAAACGTGGTAAAGATGGTTACTTGAGACTATGTGTCCATGAAAGTGAATATCTCAAGATCCTGGAAACTGCTCACCAAGGTGTAGCAGGAGGACACTTTGGACCAGATCGGGTGATCAAGGCAATACTATTTGCGGGCTTCTGGTGGCCGACCCTTCACATGGATGCACATACCTATGTGAAACGGTGTGATGTCTGTCAGCGAACTCAATATCCTATACGCAAAGATGAGATGCCACTGAAACCTATGATGGGTGGACGTGCATTCTCTAAGTGGGGAATAGACTTTGTAGGCCCTATTAATCCCCCAGCTAAGGGTTCACATGCTGAATATATCATTGTGGCCACGGATTATCTCACCAAGTGGGTGGAGGTAAAAGCTACGACAAAGAACGACGCTCAAACAACTGCTAAATTCTTGTTTGAGAATGTATTCACAAGATATGGGCTACCTATAGAGCTAATAAGTGATAGAGGCACTCACTTCTTGAACGAAGTGATTGAAAATCTACTCCAAGAATTCTTGGTAGTTCATAAGAAGTCTGCCCCCTATCACCCTCAAGCTAATGGACAAGCCGAAAGCACCAACAAGATCTTATGCAATGTACTGACAAAATTAGTGAACACTAAACGCTCTGATTGGGACAAACAACTACACCATGCTGTTTGGGCATACCGAGTCGCCTACAAAACGGTACTCCAAGCCACCCCCTTTCAGATGGTATTTGGCCAAAACGCGGTGCTACCCTTGGACTTCTTAATACCTACATTGAAAGTAGCACAAGAGCACGAATGGACGGGTCATGAACTCTCCTACAGACTTTTTGACTTTGAATGATTAGGAGAAACAAGACTGAGAGCAGCTGCAGGGATATATGCAGCTAAGAAGAGACAGAAGGCATACTTTGATGCCCATGTGAAGGATAAGGGCTTGAAAGCAGGAGATCTAGTTTTAGTCTACACATTGAAACAACACGCAAGGAAGCTAGAAAAGAGAGGCCACGGACCTATGATCATCAATAGGATCTCCACGAGTGGAGCAGTACAACTAGCCACTTTAGAGGGTGATGTTCTCCCAAACTATATTAGCGGATGCAGAGTCAAGTTGTATCAGGAACCCCTCACGGAGGAAATGCTAAGTCGACTCAATACTGCTAAGCAACGTAAAGAGGAGGAAAAACGAATTCGAGAAGAAGCTCAAGCAGAAGCCCTAGAGCGCATACGAAGAATGAAATTAAGAAGACAAGGTAGAGAGCAACCTGTGCCAGATGCATATGCAGATCCAGGATATCACGTGGCTATGTGTGAAGTTTGAGGTGTTAGCTCACATAGGATAACGGACCGACGTCCTTTCATAACCTTGGATATAGGGCAAGGAAAGAGTGCAAGGACTATAAGAGCCTTGATTGACTCAGGTGCAGCCACTAGTGCTGTTAAATTGTCTTACTGTCAAGAGTTGCAATTAACTGTCAATCCTGTGGAAGCATATCTCATAGGATTGGGAGGCGTGGAAACCCCTTGCATGGGTGAGGTGGAACTTCCCCTCTATATTCATGATGAGGCAATGACAGTTAAAGTACTAGTATGTCAAGGTGAGGATCTCACTGAACCCCTTGTCTTGGGTCAAGACTGGATCTATGACCAAGCAGTCAACTTAAACCTAAGAAGTGGACTTCTTCAGGTATGGGTGAATCAGACTAGAATCATAATTGAGTTAAATAATGGAGCACTCAAGGAACTAGAAAAGACACGGACTCCTGGTCCCTCCAGGGGTACACATGAAGTTGACCATGCTGTTCTTGTCCAAGGCTATGTGATACAGAAGAACGAAGATCTCAAAGAAGGAGTCAGAACCACAATGGAACTCCCTTCTTTTCCACAGGCCAGAAGGAGGCAGCGACTAAGGGCAGATCAATCACTGAAGATTCTCCAGGCGAGAGACCAAAAGAACGCGCGAAGCAGAACAACTCAGTCGATGAAACAAATGTGGGTGCGGAAAGACGAGCTGCCGACCGTAACTAAGTCGCAACAACGGTCTCAACTTCCTATTAGTAATCAACGACTTGATACTAATAAGAGGACTCCTAAAACCTCTGTTGACAAAGTGAAATCCATTTGGGTACCCAAGAAGTCGATGAAGGCTGACCCACAATCAAGACAAATTTGGGTGCCTAAGGCTTGCATGCGGGCTCAACTGACCCCACACAATTCCCGTCATACACGACAGGGTTCACTCGCTCAAGAAGCCGCCACCCACTCTTGTCTGATACACTCGAACACACAGCCACCTAGAAACATGCACAGACTCACTCGTAAATGGGTCCCAATGACACAACAACTCCCAGCCGAATTACTCAGGCAACCCTCCCGAATCTCCACAAAACCAAGACCAAAAGCCATCCATGGCATTTGGCAACCTAAAACTTGTAATAAACCCCAGGACCCCAATTGTAAATCCATGTCCACCTACTAACTACTTCACTCTCACACCACATCATTCCGTTTAGCTCTTAGGTCTACCCAATTCCTAACTACACACACAAGCATCGAGCACTTATTAACCCTTAACCTCTCCCGCACCTTAGGTTAATGTTGTAACAGGGGACACGGTGTCATTTTGTGTCCATTGCGATGTTAACATTTATTCATATATTCTCACAGAACCAAATGAAAGGCCAGAAGAATTGCGGGCCATCAAAATCATACCTATTGCGGACCCTCCGCGTGGCCACACCATGCCCGTAGGAAAGACTTCCCACTGGTTTACTGAAGTGGCAGGACCCTTGGGTGAGGGAACGTACCTATGGGAATCAGAGTTGGACTTCAATGGAAAGCAAGGCAGATACCATTTCTTTACAAGAGAATTCGAGAAGTTACAAAATGCAGAAGGTCTACGTTCGATATGGGAAAAGGCAGGATTGAATGCATATTTCAGTGCACGGCTCCCAAAGCCCGACTTCATGCGATGCTACTATCTCATCAACACCTTGACTCCAAACCAGAACCCAAAAGGTGCAAGCTCATTTGTGATTCCATCTCTGACAAAGGGGAATGAGCTCAAGAGGTTCAGGCTATCAAACAACTTGGTGAGAGAGGCTCTAGATATGCGAGGAATGCATATTCCTACAGAGAAGGAAACCCTAGTACCGGATTACATGAAGAATCAAAGCCTCACCAAACTCAAGGACATGGTGTCCATGACGCCTAATATTGCAATACACCTTCGCATGTGCATGCAACACTTTGCTTTTCCTGCTCAAGATAGATTCACCATGCCGCCCAAAAAGATTTGGGTTAGTTTGTATCTGGCAGAGACACAGAGCCTCACCATCAACTTACCCCACTGGATAATTGATCAGATACACCTAGCTCACAAACGATGGCCGCGGAAACAGGTTTTATATGGTTGCTGTGCTCTGACGAGAATCATTTATAGGTGTTTGGCTTATGACATCCCTATTCAACGGGCCTTAATGTGGAATCGTGTAGAGCAGTTTAGAGGCAGGACATCCATAGGACCCCCTTCTAAGAAAATGAGAGGCACTGTCCAAGTCCCATGTGCTCAACCACGTGGAGCCACCCTAACACCAGACGTCACCCTTCCACCCCGAAGAGTCCGACCATTCACACTCCGACTTCCAAGACGCAACACCGATGGTTCCACCTTGATATTCCCTCCTATCCCAACCGATCTTGAATTTCCCAGTGGTGCACCTTTGGAAGAACTCACTAATGAAGATTTCGAACAATTATTACAAAAGGTAGAGCTGGAGGCAGAAGAGGCACAACAAGTGGAGAACGTGTAAACGCAGGCCACAACCTCCCAAGCACCTGTCACAACAGTTGAAGTGGATGAAGAGGTTGATGGAGATGAAGAACAGGAGGAAGATGAGGAGGATTATAATCAAGAGCATCAAGAGGAGCAACAAGAAGTGCCAGAACTTGTAGGTGCACCAGCATATACAACTCAACTACAAAGGTTATACGACACAATCAAAGCAGTACAAGAAAGGCATCAACTCTCTCTTGTATCAGGTCAAGCTTTGATGCAAGAAATGCTATCAGATGAGGGGGTGGAACAACATTTCATTGACACCCTCAAATTAGTGTCAGAATCTTTAGGAGTTCCGGAGGCTGTCCACACTGCAGTCCGCCAGTCCGCAAGGTATGACAAACGCAGAGTTGACACATTACCACGAGCAGGTAAGACTATCAGGATACCAGTCACAGAACAAGAAGTACCCATTGAAACCACAGCTACTCCCACAACCACCACTGACCTCTCTGCTGAAACATTCGTTCAGACATCACCCATCTCACCCCAGCATCCTCCATCACCACCTTCTCCACCCCCACCACCACCTCCCACCATGGAAGAAACGACAGTCATCACCTCTACCTTCACTTATAACCTATCCTCATTCACATCATTCTCATTTCAAGAACCCACCTCACAAGACACCCTCTTCTCCTTCGTCACCAATCCCTTGTACACTTCACCCCTTCTATCCTCCGAACCCATAACTGGCCATCCCATAATTCCAAGTGTGGTTGGAAACCCGGCACCCACTGAAGGCACCCTGTGTTTTCCAGCCTATTCCCCACTACGGGTACCTCCATTCCATGACCCTCACTTCCCATCTGGCCCCTACACCTCTTTCAACCTGACCTCACCACCCCAATACCCGTCCTTTGTGGAGCAGTTCATCCGCTCTCCAATGTTTCAGAGGCACATTTCCCCGATGTTAGCAACGACATCAATTTACACGAACACCACACTCACTTCACCTACCATACCCACCTACATGGTAGCCCCTGTACACACCTCCTTGTCTGACCCAATGGACATTTCACCAACCACAGCACCTCTCCCCACGATTCCACCATCTCCCCCTCCCTTACCCCCCACCTCACCACTCACATCATTGGCACACACAACATTCACTACCCCCCTACCCAATCCCACCTCCCCTGCATTTCAAATTTTCCCCCTTGCATCTCATAATGTAAATAGCACGTTCAACACATTACTTCAGTGTGCACATCAACTACAACAAGAATACCATCAATTGGAAGAACGCACTACGACCCTCCAGGCAGAATCTCAACGTCTGCAAGCTAGAGTCACCACTCTTGAAGCTGACTACCAAACGCTCCTAACCGAGCATACCACCTTACAGCAGACTCACTCTGAACTGGAATCAAAGACATCAACAGTGGATGACCAAGCAGTCAAGGAATTAGAAACAGTGCTCCAAGCGCAAATGATATCTAATGCTACACTCAGACGCAACCTTGGGCTATTAAGGAAGCATATGGCAGCAACACTAGAAGAGAACAAGCGGCTTCAACAACAAAACCAAGACAACTTTGAAGCGGCTATGGAAGGAACTGCAGGAGCAACCATTAGCCCTACCAAGTATAGAGCTGTACCATCGGAAGACATTCGCATCTTACTTGAGGAGCATGCAAATTTCTTGGAGTCATATGAAAAGTTAGAGACTGAATGTGCAGACCTAAAGAAACAGATAGCCAGTGCCCCCACAGCTCAACAGGAGCCGGTAGTCTTGCAACACTCTCCAGAAATTTTAGAGACCCTTCGGAAACAGGTGACCGAACTCCAAGCGCGTCTCTTACCATATGAAAGGCCACCCTCGCCAACTGAAGAACCAGAACCTGAAACAGTGGTGGAAATCCCCGTCGATGACAGCTATGAAGAGCCATATGAGCCGATGCCGACACCCGGTGGTCGAACTACAGAGGAAGGACAAGACACTTTAGAAATTCAAGTTCCAGATTGGGTCAAAAGGGTCGAGAAAGTGGGTAAGACACATGATGATCATGTGGCCGTGCAAATGCAATCTCTCACAAATCTGGAAGAAACTGTCCTTAGGTCTTCTTACTTTCAAAATCTATCCCATCAACGGTTAATCACAACATCAGAGTCGCAATACATGCCTTATTTTGTCTTGCTACATGATTATAATGCAGAAGTCAAAAGACATACAGGGAAGGAGCCCACATTCGCCACTCAATTTGAGCTAGGGGATTTACCGACAGATGCACGTGCTGGCTCGATCTTCCAACCTAATTGGCGTGCACGTCTACTAACCGATTACCCAGAGATGATGAGCACTTGGGCAACCATGCCACTATATATCAAGTATAATCCATGCTATTGCCCAGTGGTACGTCGCAGATCCTGGCAAGCATTTGCAATCAAGGTACGCAACAATAAAGAATGCTCAGCTTGGGTTAACTATCCATATTTTGCTCCACCTCGAGGGACCCCAACCGTAGCCTACATGATATCAACAATTCGGCACTGTTCTACACGTCTAAATAATGTACCCGACATAGCAGCGAAAATGTGTATGAAGATATTCGAGCTCATGACCATTGTCTTCAAAACCTTTCGGAATGTACAAGCTCCATACATCTCTGCCCCTGGATTCTCTCAAGGTAACAAGGATTTAGTCTACGACATGAGCCAGACTCCCTCGGTCACTATAATCTTTGCTTGGCATGCACGAATAAAGTACTTACCCGCATGCTTCAAGCAGACATTTGAGGAAATGTTCTCTACGGGATTCTGGGAATATCATTCCGAAATTTTCATTCCTAGACCCACACATTTGCTACACCTATTCGCAGTAGAACAAGCGATCCATGCAAATCAGTTACGTCTGCCACATCCGGACATTCCAGGACCAATTGATTGGGATCGTATGATGAAAGACTTGGCCAGAGGACTACGCCTACAAGAACATCAGCTTGCCACTCAAGTTGTGGAATATTACATCCAACACTCCCAGCAACAAGGGTCTGTCAGGGACGACAGACGTGAGAGAGGGGGGGGTGTTGAGAGCAGTATGGGCACCCAAGGACTGACTAGACAAGGAAGCCAGCGGAGAGAGTCAGAGCGAGGTGAAGGAGTAAGTAGACAAAGCAGTCGACGCAAATCTAGCAGATAGGCCCTGCAAATTTTTCCAAATCAACATCTTTATAACAATGATTCTTATCACTAACAATCATTGTAAATGCCATTTCATATTTTTGTAGCTCCATTTTGTGCAAGCCAAGGAGTCCTTGAGCTTGAGGAGCCTTAGAAGTACCTACATATCAATTTTCGTATTTTTTAGACTCCGTTTAAGCCCTCAAATTGGCCCTGGAACCTAATTTTTAACTAGGCCGGACACTAGGTCTGGACAGGGCCAAAACCTAGTCAAAAACTATAAAAAGAGCTAGAGAGCTCATTTTTGAGGTTAGCTTGTAATTGAAATGAACTTGTAAGAGCTTTTTGAAGGAATCTAAGAACTGCATTGCTTCTCACTCTTTGTCTTGCCGTGTGTGCGCGTGTGTGTGTATGTGTGTGCATGCTTGTGTGCTTCTCACTCACACACTTGTGCCTCCACTTGCTCGTGGTCTTCATACCATCCTCACGTCTTCCCGGATTTACATTAAAGGAGGTGCTACTCATCACTGAGCTACAGGGCGCTTGCCCGTCTCTATTGCTCTATTCTCTGTGATCGCCTCAGTCCATCTGCAACTTGTTCTAGTGATTGTGGGATTGGGTTTGCAAAATCATAGAGCTGCCTCACCCAACGTGGCAATGGCTTTTCCACTTGGGTATCGGCAGGTTGGTGACTTTCAGACTCATCATCTGAAGATGATGCTTCCTTCTCTTGTGTAGAAGGGATAGCTCTTGGGCCAGGTTCATAGTGGATTGCCCCTTCGCCTGATGATAAAGTGGAAGCTCTCTTTTCCTCCTCCAGTGCATGTGGTTGCTCCTTCTTAAACACCACATCATGACTCGTCATGATCTTCTTAGCCTTAGGGTCATAAATCTTATAAGCCTTTTTATCTTCGCTGTACCCTAAGAAGATACATTTGATGCTTTTTGGTTGAAGCTTGTTTCTCTCCCTATCTGGAACATGCACATAACATTCACTTCCAAATACTTTGAAATGGGAGACAGGAGGTTTTTTACGAGTGTAGGCTTCTTGTGGAGTCTTTCCATCAAGTTCCTTGATGTAGCTTCGATTCAAGATGTAGACAGTAGTGTTGATAGCCTCTGCCCAAAATTGATTAGGCAAACCCTTTCCTTTCAACATGCACCTTGCCATCTCCATGATGGTTCGATTCCGACGTTCTGCAACACCGTTCGGTTGAGGACTATGTGCCATTGTGAGTTGATGCTTGATTCCCTTACTCTTGCAGAAATCTTCAAACTCTGTTGATGTGAACTCACCACCACCGTCTGTCTTGAATTTCTTCATCTTCTTCCCTGTTTCAGTTTCAACAAGCTGAAGCCATTCTTTAAACTTACCAAAAGCTTGAGCCTTATCCCAAAGGAAGTACACCCACATCTTCTTGCTATAGTTGCCGACAAGTAACATGAAGTAGGAAGATCCGCCCAAGGCTTGTGTATGCATTTTTAAGAACAAGTCAGCATGCACCAACTCTAGAGGATAGCTTGCCTTGTTCTTGCTTTCTTGTGGAAATGCCTTCCTCTGTTGCTTGCCCATCATGCAAGCTTCACATGGTTCCTTCATTTTTGCAATCGATGGTAGGTGTGCAACCATACCCTTGCGATGCATCTCCTTCAGTACAAGGTATCGAATGTGGCCGAATCTCTCATGCCATAGCTTACTTGTGCCCATGTTTGTAGTGGTTGTAAGAGCACACAACTCATACAGGTTGTTCCTCCTTATGCCAGTCCCTACAATGTTGTTGTTACCGTCCATAATCTTAGCTCCTGTCTTACTAAAAGATACTTGATGACCTTGATCAGTTATAGAAGCTACTGAAAGTAGATTTCTCTTTATTTGTGGAACATACAACACATTTGAAAGCTTTTTGATATCGCCATTAGAGTTAATGAAAGAAGCTGTACCTTCGCCCTCTGCAGGACATCTTGCATTGTTTCCTACCTTTACTGTGATGGGTTCCTTTAGAGGCTGTAAGGAACTGTAAAGGTCTTTTCTACTCGTCATGTGACGAGATGCACCACTGACACCCATGAGTCATCTGTTCCTGAATCTTCAGCCGAGGAGCGCACCTCCTCCATTGTAACAAATAACTCAAGCTCTATTTCTGCTGTGTTGGCAGACTCCTTGCCCTTGCCACCTTTTGAAGAGCTACTCTTCTCTTCTGCCTTCTTGATACGACAGTCTTGGATTTTGTGTCCTTTCTTCTTGCAGTGGAAACACTCTCCCTTGAACTTCTTTTTGTCGTTCTTCTTTTTGTCTCCATCTTTTGAAGAGTCTGTTTTTCCTCCTTTGGCACTTGCTGTGAATGCAACATCTCCTTTGCTACCATCACTCCTTGCCTTGGGTCGCAGCTCCTCCTCCATGAGTAACGCACTGAATTCTTCAAAAGTTAGTGGTTGAGGTCTGATTTGATTGTTAAGAGCAGTTACCAAACCATCAAACTTAGGTGGACAGATTCGAAGACATCGTCGAGCTAGCTCGTCACTTGAGTTTTGAACACCTGCTCTCACTATTTGATCTCTTAGATTCTTTATGCGAGTGATAAACACCTTTGCAGTCTCCCCATCAGCAAACCATTCTGCTACAAGATGATTCTCCAAGTTTTGAATCCGTGTCTGATTATGAGTTTCATATTGATTTCTCAATATGTTCCATGCTTCACATGCCTTCGTAGTATGTTGAATATGAGTCAGAACACTATCAGAAGTACTTGTAACAAGAGCACATAGTGCGTCTGCATTTCTACGTTTCCAAGCACGTAGAAGATCAACATTAGGAGGAATCATTCGACCAGGATTATTTGGATCAGGTCTTTATTGGGGCTGATGATCAGTCCCAAGAAAAGTCTCCAAAAGCTCATACGAATCAAGAATAGAAGTGCTTTTAAACTTCCATAGGGTGTAGTTTGTACCATCAAGTTTACCTTCTGTGAAGGCTGGTGGTCGTATTCGCAACGTTGGGATGACCGGCATCATTGCTGCTCCTGCTTGTGCGCCACCTACTCCTGTAGATGAACCACCTTGGTCCCCACTCGTAGATGATGATGCACCGCTTGAAATCTTCTCTCTTTTGTTGTTCAGACCTCTGCAACCTCTGCGTTTCTGCTTCTGCACCACTCAGAGCCTCCTGAGCTCTGATACCATGTAAGAAAATAACAGCACATCGGAATAGACCTGTAGAGAGATTTGAGAGAAAAAACGCAGACAAATATAGACACAGACTCAGAGATAGAGAACTCAAATTTTCAGATTGCTGAGCGTAATGCAGTTACAATGATGGTGCTGTCCACCCGTGTGCTCCCAATGTGGAGCTTAGATGGCAATCTAGACAGACTCTAGATGAAGGGCTTACTAGTGTGCAATGCTATATAAAGCTCAATCTGGGCCGTGCTTATATAGCTTTTACGAGGCGGCTCAATATAGATAAACATAGTCGGGAGATACAAAATAGTCGGTAAAATATACGATCCAACAAGATCTCCACGACCAGAAGTCCTACCGTCTCGGCCATACGGGCTGGGGGGATAGGCCCCCCGGACCCCGTAGAAGGGGGCAAGCCCCCCTCTGCACTCCCCCCATTAAGGTTCTATGGGGAAACTACGCGACACCACAAGGCCTTTATTTTCACCATACATGCCAACCGAATGGTCTGGAAGTTTATGCCCTTCCTTACCAAACGGCTAGGCTCACAAAGATCATCTATAACCATCAACGGTCACACATAGACCTCATCTAACTTGGAAGTTAGGGTTCCACAAATGTCCGGGCTCTCATAACGGCTTCTCCTCATAATGGGGGCCTTACAACTTAGAGCACCATGCATCACTTGTGGTCACATGAGGGTGGAGTATTAAGCATATCTAACACCCCCCCTCAATGTCCACCCGATGGTGAACTACCTCCTTGGTCCAATCCCAAGCTTTGGAAAGTGTCGAAGAAGTTGCTCTCTCCCAAGAGCCTTGGTGAAGATGTCTGCTCCATTTTCTTCAGTAGGGCAATAGCTTATCTCCACAACCCCATCGTCAATCAACTCACGCACATAGTGATATTGGATTTCTATGTGCTTGGTACGTGCATGGAAAATAGGATTTTTGGTGATGGCCATGCAACTTTGGTTGTCACACTTCAACTCTGTAGCCTCCTGTCCTTGTATTCCTATGTGCCATAGGATCCTCCTCAACCATACTGCTTCACATGCTGCAATGCATGTAGCTTTGTACTAAGCTTCAGTAGAAGATAATGCTACAGTCAGTTGCTTCTTACTGATCCAAGAGAAAATCTCTGATCCTAAAGAAAAGCAATATTCAGAAACTGATTTTCTGGTATCAATATCTCCTGCACAATCTGAGTCAGAGTATCCAACCAGAGATGATCCTTCTTCATAAAGAATACCATAATCAGTAGTTCCTTTCACATATCTGAGTATCCGCATGCTTGCCTTCCAATGAGTTTGGCAAGGCCTATTAGAGAATCTGCTTACTACTCCAACAACATAAGAGATGTCTCGTCTGCTATTGCACAAGTAGATGAGACTTCCAACTAATTTCCTATATCTTCCAATATGCACTGGAGATGAAGTATCTTCAATAGATAATTTTGTGTTGACCTCCATAGGTGTAGAAATTTCCTTGCAATCCTCCATGTCGAATGCCTTCAATATCTGCTTTGCATACTTTTGTTGAGAGATGAAAATGTTCCCTCGTTCCTACCAAACTTCAAGACCTAAGCAATAATGCATTATGCCCAAGTCTGTCATTTCAAATTCTGAACTCAGGGCATCTTTTGTTTGTTGAAGAAGAGCATCATCATTTCCTGTAATCACAAGGTCATCTACATGGAGTACAATCACAATTCTCTTCCCTCCTCTCTTTAGAACATACAAGTTAGAATCAGAAGCACATCTTTTGAAACCTAGATCCAAGAGATACTTATCTATCTGTTGGTACCATGTTCTAGGGGCTTGTTTTATTGCCCATATAATGCCTTCTTCAGCTTACATACCTTGTTCTTTGAGTGGGGAGCCTCAAACCCTGGTGGCTGAGACACATATACCTCCTCCTTGAGGTCTCCATTCAGGAATGCTGATTTGACATCCATGTGATAAACTGGCCAACGCTTATGTGCAGCCACAGCTAGTGCTACTCGGATAGTAGTCATTCTTGAAGTTGGGGCAAATGATTCACAAAAGTCAACTCCTTCAACTTGTGAGTAGCCCTGTGCAACAAGTCTTGCTTTATACTTTTCTAGAGTACCATCAGCCTTGTACTTTAGCTTCTAGACCCACTTGGCGCCAATGACTTTACGCTTAGGGGGTCGATCCACTAGCTTCCAAGTTCCATTCTTCATGATATTGTTGTATTCTGCTTGCATAGCAGCCCTCCAATTCCGATCATGCCTCTTCCACATTGGTTGGTTCCTTTGCTTCTTCTTGAATGAGATCAGCCATCAAGGCTGTGTTTACAATATGGGTGCTTGCCCGTCTCTGTTCCTCTATTCTCTATGATCGCCTCGGTGCATCTGGAACCTGTTCTAGTGATTGTGGGATGGGGTTTGCAGAATCATAGAGCTTCCTTACCCAACGTGGCAATGGATTTTCCACTTGGCTATCGGCAGGTTGGTGACTTTCAAACTCATCATCTGAAGATGATGCTTCCTTCTCTTGTGTAGAAGGGATAGCTCTTGGGCCAGGTTCATAGTGGATTGCCCCTTCACCTAATGACAAAGTGGAAGCTCTCTTTTCCTCCTCCACTGCATGTGGCTGCTCCTCCTTAAACACCACATCACGAATCGCCATGATCTTCTTAGCCTCAGGGTCATAAAGCTTATAAGCCTTTTTATCTTTGCTGTACCCTAAGAAGATACATTTGATGCTTTTTGGTTGAAGCTTGTTTCTCTCCCTATCTGGAATATGTACATAACATTCACTTCCAATTACTTTGAAATGGGAAACAGAAGGTTTTTTACGAGTGTAGGCTTCTTGTGGAGTCTTTCCATCAAGTGCCTTGGTGTAGCTTCAATTCAAGATGTAGATAGCAGTGTTTACAACCTCTACCCAAAATTGATTAGGCAAACCCTTTCCTTTCAACATGCACCTTGCCATCTCCATGATGGTTCGATTCCGACGGTTCTGTTGATGACTATGTGCCACTGTGAGTTGATGCTTGATTCCCTTACTCTTGCAGAAATCTTCAAACTCTGTTGATGTGAACTCACCACCACCGTCTGTCCTGAATTTCTTCATCTTCTTCCCTGTTTCAGTTTCAACAAGCTGAAGCCATTCTTTAAAATTACCAAAAGCTTGAGCCTTATCACGAAGGAAGTACACCTACATCTTCGTGCTATAGTCATCGACAAGTAACATGAAGTAGGAAGATCCGCCCAAGACCTATGTAGGCATTTTTCTGCACAAGTCAGCATGCACCAACTCCCGAGGATAGCTTGCCCTGTTCTTGCTTTCTTGTGGAAATGCCTTCCTCTATTGCTTGCCATCATGCAAGCTTCACATGGTTCCTTCATTTTTGCAATCGATGGTAGGTGTGCAACCATACCCCTGCGATGCATCTCCTTCAGTACAAGGTATCCAATATGGCCGAATCTCTCATGCCATAGCTTACTTGTGCCCATGTTTGTAGTGGTTGTAAGAGCACACAACTCATACAGGTTGTTCCTCCTTATGCCAATCCCAACAATGTTGTTGTTACCGTCCATAATCTTAGCTTCTATCTTACTGAAAGATACTTGATGACCTTGATCAATTATAGAAGCTACTGAAAGTAGATTTTGCTTTACTTGTGGAACATACAACACATTTGAAAGCTTTTTGATATTGCCATTAGAGTTAATGAAAGAAACCGTACCTTCACCCTTTGCAAGACATCTTGCATTGTTTCCTACCTTTACTGTGATGGGTTCCTTTAGAGGCTGTAAGGAACTGTAAAGGTCTTTTCTACTCGTCATGTGACGAGATGCATCACTCTCCAACATCCATGAGTCATCTGTTCCTGAATCTTCTTCCGAGGAGCACACCTCCTCTATCGTAACAAATAACTCAAGCTCTATTTCTGCTGTGTTGGCAAACTCCTTGCCCTTGCCACCTTTTGAAGAGCCACTCTTCTCTTATGCCTTCTTGATGTGACAGTCTTGGATTCTGTGTCCTTTCTTCTTGCAGTGGAAACACTCTCCCTTGAAGTTATTTTTGTCGTTAAGATTCAATTCATGGTGAATGGGCATTACATTACAAATTCATGGGCATAACGTACAAATCTTTATAACTTCATCAGGTTGTGCATTATAGAGAATCGTGGTGACGAGCCAATATTTTGCTGGGTATGTTTATATTATCGTAAGTCAATGGATACAGATAGAGCATGACAACAAATATCAGCTGAAGGTAATTCAAACAGAAAGAGATATTGAGTAAACATACACAGAGAGGCAAATGTAACACAGTAATGATAAAACTGGTGAAAAATTTCATAACCCAATGATCAAATTTCGTAACCTGTAATGCAATATAATTAAGGCGGAAAACCAAAAATGTGTTGCGACAACTCTTCAAGAAGAAGTGTATTGTTCTTTCCAATTTTGATAGCACCCTCTATCTGTGATGGAGCCCTCCTGCAAGATCTAAGAAGAATTGACCTCCTCCAATCTTATTAGCGTGTGATTATAGCAGCATGTAGTGCTATTGAAGGTATGCCACTGAATTATCCACATAATACCATCGCTGCAAAGCACAAAGAACTAGATGATGTGTCAGAACATCGCTAGGAGCGAACATTAGCAGATAAGTTGTAATCAAATCCGTTCACAGAGTGCAAGTTGTAGTGTTAACTATTTCTACAGGTTTACTCAGATGTTCCACCCCTTTGCTCCTCTGGTCCATCCGAGATAGATAATATCATCTCCCCCTTTTTTTGTTGTGCCTTGTCGGATAGAAGTATATGCCAGAATCCCCATGCAAATTCGTCTCCTCCGTCCTTTTCCATGCACCACCTGCATGCATGAGCCACTCCTTTTCTCAAAAGCCACTCGTCTGCGTTTGTGCCTCAAAAGAACACGAAGTATCTAGTGGTTGCATGATCCCTTCATACTTTAGAATTGAAGAAAACTCATCCTAAAGTATGGCCAATACATAAGTGACTTCACTACTAGCAGATCTTGCATTACCTTTTACTTTGCACTAATTTCTCATAATACTTCAAACATTATAGATTATTCTTTGGGAGATGTTTAGAGCAAACCTCTTGATATATTCATCGATAGATATTCAATCCATTCTGCATATGAAACTCATGGTGAAATCTTGATTGCTATTATATCAATTTTACTAGTTTGTTGATGCCTTCGATCAATTGAAGAGTATCATTATCAATGATGTCATCCAAGCCATGGTTTGAGTAAAGCCAGCTACCATTCATGTTTTGTTTTGCACTTCAGTCTGTTAGCTGCATCAGCAATGGATGGTCTAAACAGTGTGTCAGTTTGCAGCATGTAAAGGCAAACGTAGAGATAAGAATCTCTACGATACTCACCCCCTCCAAACCTGTGCATCCGCTGGATGCACCAACCAAGATCTGTTTTTTGCTTACAAAATAAAGATTATCTTCATAATATGTGCATGGGTTTAAAAACAATAAGTGCTTGTGCAAGGCCATATAATTAGCCCTATAAATGCATATTTTTAAAATGCATGTATAAACAAGTAGGGTGCAGTTTAGAAGAAACTTGGCATCCGATGACGAGGCTTTGTGCACTCCCTCACATACAAAAAATGTGAGAATACACAAAACCTTACAAAATCTCTCATATGTGCATAGGGTAAACTAAATCGTACCTCAGTGAACGGTCGCATAATATGACCCTACCATGCAAATTTGAAAATGCATTAAAACTCAATATGGTGCTTCGAAAAGGATATAGGGTTTTGATGGCGAGATTTCTCCTCTCCAATTGAATCCTGTTACAAAAAACAATCATATGCATTTACATTTATGATATATGCCATCGGATGTGCCTCTAGGGGTATAAACTCAAGTGCACATTACATTCTCAATGCATACTCAAAAATGCATGTTAGCAAAATGGTGCGAGAAAGATCAATGCATTTGGTTAAGAATTTAAAAACTCAATGTGTAGAGGCTTCTCTCTTGCAAAGAAAATTCTTTTCGAGTACACCTGTTGCATGGAAAAGATAAATATGAGTAGCATGAAAACATCTTTTTACATATATCCTGACTACATGGCCACTCAAAATCCTAGAGGAATTAAGTTCATTATCTTTAATTGTTCTTCTTGCATAGATTTTCTTCATACCCGATGACCTATGTTCATCTCAAGTGCAAGAATTAGTTAACGTTTAATTACGAACAAAAATCATTTATAACCTCCTTATCTGTACAAGTTGCTAAAGCTCGATCCATAACTGCAACTACATAAAACATCAAAACCTTCATATATATCTGAATAGACAATCTATGCTCTCATACCTGCATAGCTGTATCATCACGTTCATACATTCATTTAGATATGGTGCATGCATTATCTCATTTCTAACAATCATACTTCATTTATATGCATGCTTCAATGCACGCACATATTCATACTCAGCAAGTCAAGTTTATGATTTTTATATATGATTCCATGTAATCTCTCATGGAAACCTGCACATACATAAATTGATGCTCATATATATGCACATATATTTATTCAATCCTAATCATCATGCTTTGCACATGCATTTGCATAAATGCATCATTCAATCAGTTTATCTCATAGTGCTCGTAATTACCTTGAGATGAGGGAGAGGTAAAACTCCCGTTAAAATACCTTCTTGATAGAAGAAGGTATAAACTTCGGTTCTTCATGGATGGAAAACATTCATAAACATTCATAACTTTTATAAACTTCTATGCATCATGGATGGGAATCAGTCATAAACTTCAATGCATCATGGATGGAAAACATTCATAAACATTCATAGCTTTTATAAACTTCTATGCATCATGGATGGGAATCAGTCCTAAACTTCAATGCATCATGGATGGAAAACATTCATAAACATTCATAACATTTATAAACTTGATCATATGATCTTATCAATTTAGCTTCTTATACTTGTTCTGTTAAAATAATTATTCAAAACTCATTAGTAGACATTTATAATTTTAATACAAGACATCAAAAATTTCTTGCATAGAAAACTCATTTTGGCCTTCTAAGGATTCTTGATGATTTTTTCATATTTTGTGTAATTTGATTGATAATGTTTTCAAAAACTTCTTGTTCTTTTTCATTAAGACTTTTCTCATTATTTGCATCCTCATTTGTATTAATTACTTGTTTACTTTTCTCAATTCCACCTTGATTATTAGTTTGATTGCTAGTTTTAGGGTTCATTTGTTCTTTCATCTTTTCAATTTTCTTATTTGGATCAATTGAAAGAATATGTAAGTTTTTATATTTTTCTATTTTCCCATAAGTTCTTCCATCATACTCTAATTGCTTATCATCTTGCTTATCATTCGGCTAATTATCTTGCACCATCTCTTCATCTTGTGGGTTATCCATTTTTGTCTGATTAGTTATCAGATCTTTAAATGATTGAAGACTAATGTCTTGTTTAGCTCTCCACTATTTTCTAACTTGTTTATTTGACCTTGATCGGACTTGTTTTTGCTCAAAATATTTTACCATTCCTCCTCTACCTAGGTTCAAATGTAAAGGATCCTTAGTATGATAATTATATATTTTCTTTCCTATCTAACATACTATTTGATGTTGGCATGCACATTCACATGCAACACAAGCATCATAGGTATGGCCGATCTGGTCACACCAAAAACATCGAACAAGGTGCTTTTTATACCTAGGTCTTTTTAGTATTGGGGAAGATCTTTGCCTATGATCCAGTAAAGGGGCTTCTAATGAATCTATAGACATGCAATGAACTTGGGTCTCATATTCATTTCTATGATTGCTTGATATCTTCTCGTTCATGCGATTCTCCAAAGTATCTAATCTTCCATGTACTCGTGCTAATTCAGATTGCATCATATCACCTAATGATGCTAACTCATTAACAACATGCGTATGCAAAGTTGTAATCAGATCAGTAAATTTCACCATTATTTGAGTTATTTTTGACGTCAAGGAATCAAATTCTGAAGCAAATTGTTCATTGATGGATGCAACAATGCATGATTTAATTTACAGAACTTTGGCAAAAAAAGCCATCTTCCTATGTATGAAATCAAACCAGATGTATGGCCGAGAAGGGATACCTCACAGTCCTTTGTGTCCAAGCATTCACTTGAGTCGCTCAATGCTGTAGAGTTTCACGTCGGGCTCACCAAATGTAGGCGCAAAAGCGACGGCCGGTGGATCAAGCCGACCGTCGATAATATGGCGCACGCCGGGTGCTTGGAACAAACTCAGGTAAAGTGATATCTCAAATAGAGATGTTTATTAGCAAAGTACGTAAGTTTTAATTGTCCTTATCCAGAACATCAACGACTATATACAATGATCCTTAAATCATACTTTCACACATGGTTTCAAGTATTCAAAAGCTTTCATGAAAACGAAAATTTCAGTCAATATCCACATCTGGTTACTCATATTCGTTGTCATTCGTAGAGCTATGTAATTCAGTTCTTTTTGGGAGTGTCTAATTCAAAAGAAGATTCTGCTCATATCATCGATTTCGTTCATTGTTATGTTTCAATAGCAACTCTACAACACTTCGATTTCTGCACAGGACTCTCCAGCGCTCCATTTAAATCTGAAACAGCCATCAACATATTCTGATTCTCCATCGACTTCATGCAAAAACATGGGAAGAATCATTATTCCTAATTCTGTTAGCACAGCGCTAATTATTGAATAGGAGGGGAAAGCGTTCAATGGATTTCATATGATGATTTTATTAGAAAGTAATTACAGTCGGGTCTAACATGACATGACTATAAGAGCACCCTTTCTACATGGAATCATGAAAGTAGAGAGATTTGCACATTTCAATCATCTGTCTTGATCGAGTTCTGATGTTTATCATGGCGTAGAAGTCATTGCCTCTGCTTCATAAATGAAAATCATTTCAATAGAGAATTAGAAAGTGTTAAAGAGATATCAGAGCGATAAGCCATGGGGGCAGAGATGGATCATCAAAAGTAGAAGAAATATCGGAGAGAGTGATGAAAACACGAAAGCATATATTAGGAATATGACTCAATTCATGCTGAATGGGCATTACATTACAAATTCATGGGCATAACGAACAAATCTTTATAGCTTCATCAGGTTGTGCATAATAGAGAATCGTGGTGACGAAGCAATATTCCACTGGGTATGTTTATATGATCATAAGTCAATGGATACAGATAGAGCGTGATAGCAAATATCAACTGAAGGTAATAATTCAAACAGAAAGAGATATTGAGTAATACATAGAGATATTGAGTATACATACACAGAGAGGCAGATGTAACACAGTAATGATAAAACTGGTGAAAAATTTCATAACTCAATGATCAAATTTCATAACCTGTAACGCAATATAATTAAGGCGGAAACCCAAAAATGTGCTGCGACAACTCTTCAAGAAGAAGCGTATTGTTCTTTCCAGTTTTGATAGCACCCTCTATCCGTGATGGAGCCCTCCTGCCGGATCTAAGAATAATTGACCTCCTCCAATCTTATTAGCGTGCGATTACCGCAACATGTTGTTGCTATTGAAGGCGTGCCACAGAATTATCCACAGAATACCATCGTTGCAAAGCACAAAGAACTAGATGATGTGTCAAAAACATCGCTAGGAGCGAACATTAGCAATAAGTTGTAATCAAATCCATTCACAGAGCGCAAGTTGTAGTGCTAACTATTTCTGCAGGTTTACTCAGATGTTCCACCCCTTCGCTCCTCTGGTCCATCCAAGATAGATAATGTCATCTTCCCCTTTTTTTGCTGTGCCTTGTCAGATAGAAGTATATGCCAGAATCCCCATGCAAATTCGTTTCCTCCGTCCTTTTCCATGCACCGCTCTGCATGCATGAGCCACTCCTTTTCTTAAAAGCCACTCGTCTGCGTAATTTGTGCCTCAAAAGAACATGGAGTATCTAGTGGTTGCATGATCCCTTCATACTTTAGAACTGAAGAAAACTCATCCTAAAGTATGGCCAATACATGAGTGACTTCACTACTAGCAGATCTTGCATTACCTTTTACTTTGCACTAATTTCTCGTAATACTTCAAACATTATAGATTATTCTTTGGGAGATGCTTGGAGCAAACCTCTTGATATATTCATCGATAGATATTCAATCCATTCTGCATATGAAACTCATAGTGAAGTCTTGAATGTCGTTATATCAATTTTACTAGTTTGTTGATGCCTTCGATCAATTGAAGAGTATCATTGTCAATGATGCCATCCAAGCCATGGTTTGAGTAAAGCCAACTACCATTCACGTTTTGTTCTGCACTTCACCCTGTTAGCTGCATCAACAATGGATGGTCGAAAAAGTGTGTCGGTTTGTAGCATGTAAAGGCAAACATAGAGATAAGAATCTCTATGACAACGGCTAACCAGAATGCATTTAGTCTGTGGATGATATAGATGATAGCCTTTAGTTTCAGAACTGTACCCAACAAAAATACATTTTATTGCTTTATCATCCAATTTTTTGCGATGTTTTTCAGGCACTAATGCATATGCCAAACAACCAAAAACACGCAGATGAGCAACAGATGGCTTGCGATCATGCCAAGCCTCATATGGAGTGATAGACAATTGTGCTTTAGTGGGACACCTATTAAGTACATATGTTGCACACATGATAGCCTCAAGCCAGAAAATATGTGGTAAAGCCTGACTCTTGACCATGCAGCTCGCCATCTCCATGAGTGACCTGTTCTTTCGTTCAGCAACTCCAGTTTGTTGAGGTCTATACGACACTTTACACTGGTGTTTTATCCCACGTTCAACCAGAAATGCATTAAAATCAGAAGACATATATTCCCCCCCTCGATCTGAATGGAGGGTGCCCATTTTACATGCTGCCAAATTTTTAGCCAAAACTAGAAACTATTTGAAGCACATGAACACTTCGGACTTTTCCTTCAATGGAAATCAATGAAAGTCACGAATTAAAGATAATTTCCAAAAGAAGGTGTCTACATAGGGCCACATACATCACTATGTACAAGCTGCAATTTCTTAGTAGCCTAAACTAAACCATCTTTTGGAAATGAGGAACGTTGCATTTTGCCCAAAATACAGCCTTCACAAACATGTTTTCCAAGTGCCTCAAGTTTGGGCAAAGAGGACACAATTTCATATTTCTGCAGGTGTATCAAACTAGCGAAATTCAGATGACGAAAGCGTGCATGCCAAATCTTTGCATCTGACATAGCCTGAGAATCATGTACTGCACATGCCGAAGCATTCACAACAAATTTCACAACCAAGGCAATCTTGGCTAATGCAGAAACTGACAGCAGGTTCTTCTTGATCCCTCGCACAAATAAAGCATCTGACAAAGTGAAAGAACTACCATCAACAGTAGTGAAAATGATCTTACCAACTCCCATAATAGGATAAGAGGAGTTCTTGGCGCATGTAATAGTATTCCCTATAGGGGCATGCTCGAGTGAAGAGAAGAAACTACGCTGCGAGGTAATATATTTGGTCGCCCCACTGTCAAAGTACCAAACATTTGAGTCTACTCCAGACATGCACTGTTCATGAGAAGATGGGTCGAAACTGCAGACAATAGTAAACACCCATTCTTCTTCCTGCACAAGATTAACAGACTCTATTTTTGGAGTAGAGGTCTCTATAACAACCATTCATGCCTCTTTTTTGTTTGCCTCTTTTGTAGTCAGTTTAGGACAGTTCTTTATGATATGATCATTTCCTTTACAATACTTGCAAAAGAATTTCTGGTTTTCTGATTTCTTTTCATCTTTGTCTTCCCTCTTCGATTGTGCAAAATTAGCAGAGTTCTGCTTACTACTTGAAGAGCTCCATTTTCCTTTGCCCTTCAGACTAGCCAGGAAAGCTTGATCTGCAACTCGCATAATGGACCTGTTCTGTCTGGACTTATCTTCCTACAATAGAACAGAGACTAACTCCTCAAATGACAAGGCATTTGGATTGCCTTTCATCATCAACCAAAGAGTAGAAGCAAAACTCTGATATGAATCAAGAAGACCATTCAGAACGTTCTACACAAGTGAGCTATCTGGTATAACCTCATCAGCAGAAATCAACTGTTCCTTCAAGTCTTTGATATTTTTTAGGAAACTGTCCATAGAATCACCTTCATTCATGTGCTCACTCTCCAACTGTTTTTGGAGGTAAGCAACACGAGCCTCATTCCTAGCTTAATACAATGTGGTAAGTGTATTCCAAGCATCCTTAGCTATTCTGCAAGAGCGAATGTGAGGAATAATGGCACATTTGACAGACAAAGCTATCAATGCATGTGCCTGAGCATCTCTGCCATCCCAATGAATCTGCTCTATAGTAGCTGCAGCGAAAACCGTAGCACGAACATGAATATGCAAAATATCATCATCTTTGACACCTTCTACCAGCTTCGGTACCTTCAGTTGTAACAGTTGCAGGTGTGATAGGATGTTTTTCAACACCCTGCATAATGTTCCACAGTCCTTTTGCAACCAATACATGTCGCATCATATAAGCCCACAACGGGTAGTTGGTACCATCCAACTTATCCTCAATAGCCAACATACAAAGTACATCACTGCTTTTAGCCATGGCTAGTGACTAAAATACCTTGATGCAGAAAATTGATTGTATCTCAAAAAGTTGAATGGAACTACCAAGACGAGTTCTACTAAACATGTAGCAAGCTTCGAGATGCTTATAGTGGCGAACCAAAACAGGTATATAAATTTGGCACAAAAAGACAAAATAGCCTACACAAGCGCTGTGATAGTGCATTTGGAGGTCAAAATGAGCTCAGATCGTGATTTCAGCACCACATAGCAAAGCTGTTTTGATCACTGAGAAACCCCGAGTATGCTCACCAAATTTCGTGCGAATTTGAGATTGCAACCGGAGAGTGTTGACGACGCCCTAGATGAAGCGGTGACCTGCTCTGATACAAATTGTTGGAGTTAGACGTCTGCGGAAGCACGTGAACAACTCAAGGAAGAAGAAGAAGCTTGGAGCACAACACACAATACCTAATGTATTACTAGAGAACATACAAAGATAAGTAGCCCATTAGGGTAATAGGCGTATATACAAGCCGAGGGAAAAAAACCTCCTAGAGAGGGAAAAAAGAGCCCCGACAGTCCTAGTGTGTTCACACACATCACTAGCTAAATATATCAACACAACCACTACAAATATTATGGAGAGCACACATGGAGAGCACAAATATTATGTAACATCTGGGTTGGAAGAAATAAAAGATGCTTTGGAGATGGTAGTAGGAATCAAATTTACAATTGTTGGAAAAAAATGAAGTTTGCTGGACAGGCCTACCTTTCTAGTATCTGTGATGCTCCTATGCATCAAGCCATGTATTCAAAAATCATATGTAATTTTAGATACCAATAGTGGAGAGTCACTCTCTCTAAGATGTATTGTCCCAAGAGGGCCTGCCCCTGCATAGTTGTAAAATATTTCCTAAATTTAATTTAATCTTTGTTTTCCATTAAAAAAGAACTTTTAAGTCTATGGGTAGATTCAAACTATTCCGATGGAACATAAATGGCATTTCCTTCCAAAATCATGCTTCCACCCGCACATCAATTCATCTGTTTCAGGGTTGTGTGTTTTGTTCTAAGGGGGGCAAGCTGCAACACTTTTCTTTTTTCCTTTTGAAATGGAGGCTCAGCCTAAGCCTACTCCCCCGGACTTTAATTTTGAAATTGCAACTGTACAAAGTGAACATGCATAGTACCCATGGGACCCCCCGTATCCCATAAAGCAAGGGTTAGACGAGTTACATAGTGTCTTGCCATAGCCAAGGATTGAACTTCTGCCCCCCCCCCCCCCCCCCCCCCCCCCCTCCCCCCCCTCGTCAAGAGATGAAGAGCCAATCCAACTAAGCTGAGCCACACTCTTTTTTAGAGAGAACAAAAAAATGAATATTAATATATAAGAGTTACAAACTGTGCTAGGGGCAAACCCTCACCAAATACAGATAAGCACTCCACCTTTTTTTCTTAAGACAACAAGAAGATTAGATTAATGATGGTATGTGTAAGTGTACAGAGGGTAGGATCCCACACAAGGGTCCCATATTACAATAAATAATCAGCAAATACTGTTGGAGCAGGGGACATGCATCTAGGGAGGATACAAGTCAGAGAGATACAAACGTTCCTGATACACAAGCTCATGTACATGAGAAAATCATGTCAAATCTAGAACTAGAGTACAACTTAAGTAATGAATCTCTCCACTGGTTGGGGGAGGTGTTATACAGATGTTTAGACAGTTGAAAATCCTTAGGAGGGGCTATCTTGATAGCAAGAAGACACATCACTACAATGTCTTTGAACCCTCTGTAGCTCTTGAATTTCTGCAACATGTATTTGGCAACATCAGCAAGGTGAACAGGCTTGTGGGAAGTGCATTGAAGAAGCCTCTTTTGCAGCACTTTTTGTGCAGCAGCAATGCCTGAAGACAAGCAGGAGATAAGTTAGTGATATCCATTATAGCAGAGTCTTGAATGACCCCACCATTGACAGTGAGGTCATTTGAGCTAGAGTATCCCTTCTTGCAACACTTGTGCTCTTTGATTTCCATTTTGCAATTTTTCCACACAGATAGCCATCCAATCCAAATGCTTTCTTGAAGAAAAAAGTCAGAATGAGTAAAGTACTTCTCATTAGGGAAACATGCCTTTTTAACCTCCATCCAAGCCTTCCATAATCTACAACAAAGGGAACTTCCTACAGCAACAAAAGAGTGAGGAGACACAATAATATCCCATAAAGAATGATCTTTCTAGTTATAGTTTTCTATATAAAAATGTTTAGTGTTTCTTTTTATGAGGTTAGCCCATATGTCAAAATAATCTAGGGATCTAGTTATCCATTTAGCAACTTTATTAGGGAGGTAGCATATGTTCCACTTGATTGAACTTCTCAGCACAGAAATGGTTACTAAAGAAACTAGTTTATAATTATCTAGTCAAATCGTGTACTACATAGTGCTAGAAAAAAAGTTGTCCAACATCACATGGGTATGACAAATTCCAGGGCATACTATTATAAACCGCCTCAAACACATCACCATTTATGGTAAACATGTCTGTACAATCATGGACTGGTGACATGGGTATTTTAATGCATCTTACAAGATGGGAATACATATAAGCTGGTGGTCTTGTTTCTAACAGCCTGTAGACATTTTCTTCTAGTTTTGCATAAAATAAACCCACCACATAATATGTTCTTGAAGCGATCAAGTTGTTCCATGCATCCATTACATTCTTCGGACTGAACTGTTTTCCTTGTGTGCACTTTAATAAATGAAATCTGCATCTTCATCATTGTCCTCTTCTACATTGACTGCAAAGTTGTCATCCACTGCCAATGCATCTGATAGGTAGTTGGCATCAGCTTCAAATGTAAAATTGGAAAAGGATGAGTTGTCTACTTCATCTGACTCACTGATAGGAGTCAAAGTATGGTACGCCCAATTTTGAACGTGGCATTTGTTGATGCATCTTTTCCACTAACCATGGATACAATGAAAGCAATAACATGTTAGGTCTCTGACACCAATGCAATGTCCACCTAACCTTGAATACCCACCAATCGAATGCAAGGATCGAACTTGAGATATCCCCTTACAATCCCAAGCCTTCTCCCTATTCACTTTGTCAATCTTCACTTCCCAAAAGACCCGTGTGACATCTCTCCCTATTGACTCTTACAAATGTCCCCTGAGAAATTTCACAACATCTGTAGCGCACTTTAGCATTGCACCTTCAGGTTTAAGCTGTTCATGGGTTAGCGCCCTTTTCACAACTGCACATGCACCATCATGTTCTCCCTTCCTATGCCCTAACTCAAAGAAGTTCCATATCATAGTCATACCTATTAGCCCTGGATATCTTCCTATGAAGTAAAATGGACGTTTAGCTTTAAATGGAGAAGTTGCACCATCTGACCATACCCAATGTTGGCTTAATTCAAGATTTAGCTCTCTCAACCATTGCTGATGTAATTGGAAACAATGTTGCACAAAAATGATGTCATGCTTCTTGTCATCGGATATGAAGAAGTGGATTACCTTTTTAGGAACACCCTCTAAACAAAAATATGTGATATGCACAAAAATAGTTACTTGTACAGACCACCAATGCATAGATTGTATTTCATTTTGCTCGCGGAATGTATAGTTTTCTGCAGAATCAACCACTAAAATGAGAACATCGCTTGGGAATTCAGAGACACACATCTTAAACTGATTCGCTTGCCATAAATAAATGAAATTGTGCTTGATAAATTTCTTTAGAGTTTTCTCAAATAATCTTGTTACAACATTAGGACTCATCTCCCTCTTTATCAATTCTTTCCTTTTATGAACTTGTCCTTCATACATTGAATCAACATCTTCAAAGGTCTTTACAAGAATATGATATTCCTCAATGCTAGTCTCTCTTGGACACCACTTAAAATGTCCTACTCTGCAATCAGAGCACTCACCCATCACACATTTGTACTGGGTGGAATGTGGTATCATTTTGACGTGGACATAGAATACTCTCTATAATGCTGCTAATCGATCGAAATGTAGTTGCTAAAGCATTGCACCTTGATGTCTTCCCCACTTGACAAATAGAGCAATCACATTTACAAAGAGAGCTATGCACGATCGAGCTTGATTGATGTAGGAGATTGATTGCATCCTTAAGGTATGACATTTGAACATGACAAATGTAGCAACATGTGAATCTGTCTTTCAATCTCTCAACAAATATGGCTTCAATGATTCAAACTTTCGAAGCTGGATATTTATCATTGGATGCAATTGTTTGAAGCGTATAAATAGCTCCATCTACATTACACAAACAAGTGGTTATTAGTAGTCATTAATTAGCTAGTTATCAGTTTGCTATTACTAAGTAGTTGGTGGTTAGTTGTTACAAGGTATTATACTAGTTAGTTCTCAGTAATAAACTATTACTAATTAGCTTGTTAGTAATTAGCTATTATTAAGTAGCTGGTTCTTGGTTATCTATTTGTAATTAGCTATTACTAAGTAGCTGGTTCTTCGTTAGTTCTCATTAATTAGCTATTACTGAGAACAATTAGCTTGCTAGCAATTAGCTAATACTGAGCAGCTGGTTCTTGGTTAGTTGTTTGTAATTAGCTATTACTAATTAGCTTGTTCCTAATTAGATATTACTAAGTAGTTGGTTCTTGGTTATCTGTTTCTAATTAGCTATTACTAATTAGCTTGTTACTAATCAGATATTACTAAGTAGTTGGTTCTTGGTTAGCTGTTTGTAATTAGCGATTACTAATTAGTTTGTTACTAATTAGCTTGTTACTAATTAGCTGGTTACTAATTAGCTATTACTAATTAGCTTGTTACTAATTAGCTATACTATTATATTCTAGAGATGTACATGCTTGAAGGAACGAGAAGTTTCTTGCTCGGGGGATAGCCAAGGCGAAAAGCTAGAGAGTTCATATGAGGTACCTACTCATGATGGCCAGATGAGTAGAGGAACCTTAGAGAGAACTCTAGATAGTGACTAGGCAAGGCTATAAATAGGCTGGGAGGTGAGTCCCAGGCATGTCATTCTTCACTTCTCACATTTGGTATTAGAGCAGCTGGTAGTAGATCCATGGAGCATGATGGAGATAAAGAAAAAAGATCTTCTTGGAATGAGTTTATGGAAATGTTCCATACTATTCTTGGGGAATCGGCATCTTCATCTTCCGTGAGAGCAAGCAGCCATGGAAAACCTTCACGCAAGTATGCGCGAGCAAAAGGACTGCAATACTGATTTAGTAGCCTCATGATTACCGTACAGAGAACACATTAAGGTATGCAACAACTATTTCCGCATATACACCTCTTCAGAGGCTGTGCGATTCAAACCCTTGACCTGCTACTTCTAAGTTTAAGGCTCTAACTACTAAGCCAACTCAGCTCGTTGAATTCTCATCCACGCAAACATATGTCAACTTATAACGCCTGCTAGGCACAGTGAACAAGTAGAGAAGGTAACAGAGATCGAGGGAAAGAAATAGAGAAAGAAGAAGAGATTGAAGAAGAGAAAAAGAGAAAGGTAGAGAGAACAAAAGGTAGAGAGAGAGAGAGAGAGAAAGAAAGAAAGAAAAGAAAGAGAAGGAGAAAGAGAATGAAAGAGAAAGAGAAGAAGGAGAAAAGAGATAGATGGAGAAAAAGAAAGAGATAGAGAGAGAAGAAGAGAATGAAGAAGGGAGAAAGAGAGAAAGAAATAGAGAGAGAAGAAAAGAAGAAGAGAAGGAAGAAGAAAGAGAGAGATATATAAAGAGAAAGAGAAAGGAGAGATATAGAAAGAGAGAAAGAAAGAGAAGGAGAAAGAGAAGAGATAGAGAGATAAGAAGAGAGAGAAAAAAGAAGAGAGAGGTAGAGAGAAAGAGATAGAAAAAGAGAGGTAGAGAGAAAGAGAAAGAAAAAGAGAGGTAGAGAGAAAGAGATAGAAAAAGAGAGGTAGAGAGAAAGAGGTAAAAGAATATGAAGGACCAAGAAAATAGATACACAAAGAGGAAGAGAGAAGATGAAAGTGAAGATTAGAGAGAGAAAAAAAATTAGAAAGAGAGAGAAGAGAAAGAATAAAGTTAGCATACCTACCTTTACAAAAATGGGCATAACTCTCTCATATGAAATCCAAATTGGACGACTCCACTTGATATAGAAGGAAGACTCCAAGGCATTTCCAATGGCTGGCTGGAACCTATCATTGGATAATTATAAACCACCTTTAGAGAGCATTTAATTCTCTGCATACTTCTTCAAAGAGGTATGTTGCCCACTCACCTAACTTCATTGTTTTGGCCATAACTTCCTCATAGAATATATAAATCAAGTAATTCAACTTGTTATAGATTCTAAACTTCAAGAACTTTCTTTTGACTAGTTATATGCCATATTTTGACCATTGAAAGCTATCTCTACACAAGCTTTTAGATGGCTGTTGACCGGCAAGAAAGTCTTTTTGAGTGAATTGAGTGTTTGATTATGATAATTAGGAGTTTTTAATCATATTTTGAACCATTTTGGATAGGAATGGACAAATTTTTATGCCTTTGCATCATATTTTTTCTCTCAAATATATTCATTTGAATACTCCTCGCATCAAAGCTTATAATTTTGCATTATATTCTCTTCCGATGTTATGAAACTAACATGGGAATGTGCATGAACATTAGTTTTTACATGAATTCATTTATGCACATGAAGCTACACTAACTTATGTTGATTCATTAAAAGCATGCATGGGTTTTTGTTGTGTGTTTCAAGATCTTTGTGCAGGTATTGGAGCGTAAAATGACCTTGTTATGAGGGCGTGTAGTGCCCAACAACACATTTTGGAAAAGTTTTTTATTTGCAGGTTTTTGGGATAAATAAAGTGGTCTGCCAACCACAAGGTTGATGCCTATCATTGTAATGGTTATTATTATTTTTTTCAGGCTTCCTTTTCCTGGGGAAGTGCTATCTAAAATTTTGTAGCCACATTGCGTTATATGTCGTGTGAGAACTAGAGTGATGTTGTGTTGTGAGAGAGAGAAAGTGTTATGTGTGCATAATTGAAAGCATATAAATTTGAAGTAGAGAAGAAGATGCATGAGTGCATACATGCATACATAGTGATATGATTGCTAGAAAGTTAAAGTGCATGATGCATTTTTTTTGTCTATAGAAGATCACTTTTATGTATCACCACGATGAGTTAGGGTGAGCATGAGGTATGTGATAGAAGTACCATGCGTAGACTAATTGTTCCTTTAAAAAGTAAATGACAAGGTATATGCATCAAGCACAACTAAGATGTGTTTTCGTCTAGTAATGCATGAGCACATGAATTGTTCTTCATGCGAGTCTATGTACTTGATATGGAATTTTATCTCTAGTCGGCACAAGTTCGGGCTATGGTTATGATCATCAATACAAGTATTAAATGCTTGTATGTGATTGTTTTTGATGAGGTTATGTGCAAGAAGCACAATGAATAAAATAACATCCATAGATATTCACTTTCACTGAAAGATGGATACTATGTAAAGAGTTGATTATTCAATGAGACGATTTGGATGGTTAATTGGTTTGCATTGATCTAGATGATCATTATATGCATGGATATGTCTCCATGTCATAATCCATCCAAGAGAATGAATGAGTATGTCTAATCATAAGGATTAACATGTCTCGTCATTTTTAGATTTGAAAAAAATATTTGAGGAAATAGTTAATGAGGTAGAAGCCTCATAGATCTTTGGATGTTAATCTTTGACGGAATGCCCAAATCTATTGAAATTTGGAGGGAAAGTATATCCTAGGCTTGTATTTAAGCTGACAAAGGTTCAAGAAATTTGGACATTTTTAGATAGGTCAAATGACCTCTGCACTAAAAGTGCTACTAATAGAGGTAGGGGCTTGAAATAAGTGACATAGGTCTGTTACAAAGGGTGTTTCTCTTAATTGGTATATCCAAATGGAATGATTTTTGTTGGAAATAAAAGTTTGATAGATGCAATTTGTGCATACCAATTTTCATTTTTTTTAAAGATCATTTGATAGGTCAAATAATCTCTGCACAGCAAAAGTGCAACCTCTAGAATTTATGAAATGACCAGAGACCATGTCACTTAAAGGTGATTGGTTCTCTTAGCGCATTTACTCAAATTGGATGATTTTTGTTTATAAAATTATATAAACACCTCTAGATGAGGTGTAAAAAGTTTTAAGATGAAATGTGTCTCCATTTAGGAGATATAAAGAGAAGAGTAAAAGTTAGCCTCTGTAATTTTTTAAAATATTACAGGTATAGAGGCTTAGTATTTTGGTCATTGTGAAAAACATAAATGTCCAAATACTATGACTAAAATTAGATAGTAGAAGCTATACTCTATTAAAATTTGGAAGAAATTGGATATCAAGTGGTAGGTCAAATGACCTATTCTTCTCAGACCAATCTCTAGCGAGGATTTTACAAAAGTGGTACATGTGTCTAATGAGCACATGATATTTTCACATTGGAAACTCCAATTTCAAAAATTTTTGTCGGAGAAGCTACGTCAGTATAGAACCTATGATATAACCAAAATTCAAGGATTTTGGAATTTATCTTCATAGTTAGAAGATATTATAAAAGTGCAGCAGCATTGTTTTTGGGCTCACCTAAGCGTAGGTGTAGCAGAGATAGACTTATAGTTTTGAATGAGTATTTGATTGCATTTTGAATTGAGCTTTTGTGACACCAAACTGATACATTGACCTAGGTTTTGGCACAAATAAAATAGAATTTGGAGTTTGTTTGATCAGTCTAAGGGCTTAAAAAATTTGACCCTGTACATTTTCAGAGTTGGTCATCAAGTGTTCGACCCTTCTAGTAAAATGGTCATAGAACTCTGAGAAAATATCCAAATCAAGTGATTTTTGTGCCTAATGAAAGCTTGAGAAAAGCTACATAACGGTGAAAAATTCTATACATTTTGCATGAGTAAAAATTAGTTAAAATCAAGATTTAATCTGCTGCTATTGGAAATTGATTATGCAGGAGACATTGTTGAAACGAAAAGATTTTCCATAGATTTTTATGATATTTTTTCGATATGGTGTGATCACCATGGGTTAGACATGCCTTACATACTTGTTTATTGAGCATTGGTTTATGATGACCATTCTTAGTAGGATAGAGGAGACTCTATCAAAATTTTCTAGAATATATATATAGTACCATGAGAGCATGGAACATGAGAACTTTGCTAGTTGTTCTCATTTCATATAATTGGATTCATAAAAGTTGTATAAATTCCAATTTATTGTCATTTAAAATTTCATTTACGTTGCATGAGTTGATATTTGATGCAAGCCGCATCCTTCACAACTCTAGTTGAGTTGATTTATGAAATAGTTTCTCATGTCTCGATATAGTTATGAGTGATAGAGTCATAGGAATGACTTTGTTCTTTCCATCGAGGGAAGGAAACACTTCAAGAACACTTGATGATTTCATTTATTATTAGTCATGCTTGTGAGTACAAACACTTTAGGAACACTTCATGATTTCATTTATTATTATTCATGGTTGTGAGTACTCACCGATCTATTCTTGTATTTTTTTGAGAGAAGTGTTTGACTTTAATCTAATACATGCATATATGTGGGGTATAAAGTTTGGTGGTATGGGACATCAAACTTTGTATTCTACCTAGGTGTAGGATAGATAGAATGGGAGAGAATTCTTTGAGATTATATTTTTGATATGATTTGGAGTTCAGTCATATGATCTTCTTATTATTAGACAATAAAGGGGCAATTGAGGCAGTCACTCTGTATGTGATCACAAACAAGGCAAGTCTGCAGGCTATTAGCCTAGAAGTAGAAAGGCAAGGTTTGCAAATAAGAATTGTGAATAGGCAATTGCATTGAGAAGAAATTCATAGATTATGTACTACTTTATTTGATATGCCTGAGGAGAGGCCATGGTTCATACATAGTGTGTATGAGGTGAGCTAGATGCTTAGCCTAGTTGGCTACGAGTGTGCACACATATAGTTACCATTTTTCAGTGTATTTAGTGGACTCATATTATGGTCCTCATGATATCTAGGAGTGCTAGATTATTACAGTAGTTTACCAGATACACCTCATTCCTAGTTGGGAATGATTTGATCATAGTGATGATCAGATGATGGTCAAAGATAAAGCAAGTTTCATCCACTTGGAATGTCTTGAATGTTATTATTGAGAAGACGGCGGTAGTTCCACTAGTTGCTATACTTTTTTAGCATGTCTTCACTTGGCATGGTTGATTTAGTTCCAAAGAGTGGATTGGGATTTACTTTATATGAGACATATTTTGGTCCATAGTTGGGATTATTATATATGATAGATTGAGATTTGGATCCATAGTTTGGATGTGACTGATTGAGATCTTAGTCCATAGTTTGGATGTGACAGATTGAGATCTTGGTCCATAGTTTGGATAATTGACATATTGATATTCCATAGTCTAGATCGTTGATAGATTGTCATCTTGGATTCATAGTTTGGATCATGCTGAGACTTTCTTGAGTTTCATTTTCATTACAGTAGGTAAATCAAGTAGATTTACTCGAGCGTAGGGATAGTAAATCAAGTAGATTTACTTGAGCTTACTGATAGAACACTATTTGGAAAAGATTTCCATTTATCTTTAGTATTTTCTTCCACAGAGAGTTGGGACATAGTCACATTGTTTTGGATGAGCATAGTATTTTTTTTCATTACTCTAGTGGAGTAAGTGATTTTTCATGATTATACCATATGAAAAGCTGTCAGTGAGTATTTCAGGGAGGCAAGGGCAAGCTGTCGAGGTCTCTACAAGTGACAAGCCGTCGCAAGTTAGTGGTCAAGGTCTAGGCATAGGGAGTCCAAGGATATTCCGAGTACTTATGCTGTGCACATATGGACTCATTGGGCCTCAGAGGGATTCCTATAGAAATGCTAGAAATAAAGCACAGAGACTAGTTGTCTACTTTTTGAGCATCTAGTATTTTAGACACCTAGCACACTCTACTCTTATTATTTGGACTCACAGATTTCTATTCCTAGGTTTATAGCTCCTTCTATATCATTGAGGACAATAATCTTTAGAAGGGGGAGAGAGTGTTATATTCCAGAGATTTACATGCTTGGAGGAATGAGAAGTTCCTTGCTCGGGGGATAGCCAAGGCCAAAATCCAGAGAGTTCATACGAGGTACCTACTCATGATGGCCAGATGAGTAGAGGAACCTTAGAGAGAACTCTAGATGGTGACTAGGCAAGGGCTATAAATAGGATGGGAGGTGAGTCCTAGGCATGTCATTCTCCACTTCTCACATATACTAAGTAGTTGGTTCTTGGTTGGCTATTTGTAATGAGCTATTACTAATTAGCTTATTACTAATTAGCTATTACTAATTAGCTTGTTACTAATTAGCTATTACTAATTAGCTTGTTACTAATTAGCTTGTTACTCATTATCTTGTTACTATTATTAAGTAGCTTGTTCTTGGTTAGTTGTTTGTAATTAGCTATTACTAATTAGCTTGTTACTAATTAGCTTATTACTAATTAGCTTGTTACTAACTAGATTGTTACTCATTGGCTTGTTACTAATTAGCAATTACTAATTAGCTTGTTACTAATTAGCTATTACTAATTAGCTTGTTATTAATTAGCTTGCTAGTAATTAGCTATTACTAAGTAGCTTGTTCTTGGTCAGCTGTTTGTTATTAGCTATTGCTAATTAGCTTGTTACTAATTAGCTATTACTAATTAGCTTGTTACTAATTAGCTTGTCACTAATTAGCTTGTTACTAACTAGCTTGTTATTAATTAGCTTGTCACTAATTAGCTTGTCACTAATTAGCTTGTTACTAATTAGCTTGTCACTAATTAGCTTATTACTAATTAGCTTGTTACTAACTAGCTTGTTACTCATTAGCTTGTTACTAATTAGCTATTACTAATTAGCTTGTTAGTAATTAGCTATTACTAAGTAGCTGGTTCTTGGTTAACTATTTGTAATTAGTTATTACTAATTATCTTGTTACTAATTAGTTTGTTACTCATTATCTTGTTACTAATTAGCTTATTAGTAATTAGCTATTACTCAGTAGTTGGTTCTCGATTAACTATTTGTAATTAGCTTTACTAATTAGATTCTACTAATTAGCTATTACTAAGTAGCTTGTTACTAATTAGCTTGTTAGTAATTAGCTATTACTAAGTAGCTAGTTATTGGTTAGTTGTTTGTAATTAGCTATTACTAATTAGCTTGTTACTAATTAGCTATTACTAAGTAGCTGGTTCTTGGTTAGATATTTGTAATTAGCTATTGCTAATTAGCTTGTTACTAATTAGATATTACTAAATAGCTTGTTACTGAGTAGTTGGTTCTTGGATAGTCATTTGTAATTAGCTATTACTAATTAACTTGCTACTAGTAACCTATTACTAAGTAGCTGTTTCTTAGTTAGTTCTCAGTAATAAGTGACTACTATTTAGCTTGTTAACAGTTAGTTATTATTAAGTAGTTAGTCGTTGGTTAATTGTTTATAATTAACTATTACTAATAATCTATTACTATTAGCTTGTTACTAATTAGCTTGTTACCAATTAGCTATTACTAAGTAGCTAATTCTTAGTTAGTAATTAGTAATTATCTACTACTAATTAGCTTATTAGTAATTAAATATTACTAAGCAACTATTCCTTGGTTAGTTGTTTGTAATTAGCTATTACTAATTAGCTTCTACTAATTAGCTATTACTAAGTAGTTGGTTCTTGGTTATTTGTTTGTAATTAGCTATTAGTAATTGGCTTGTTACTAGTTACCTATTACTAAGTAGCTAGTTCTTAGTTGTTAGTAATTAGCTATTACTAATTAGCTTGTTAAAAGTTTGTTATTATTAAGTAGCTACTTCTTGGTTAGTTGTTAGTAATTAGTTATTACTAATTATCTTGTTACCAATTAGTTATTACTAAGTAATTGGCTCTTGGATGGTTATTAGTAATTAGCTTGTTACTAATTGGCTATTACTTAAGAGCCAGTTTCTTGGTTAGTTGTTTGTAATAAGCTATTTCTAAATAGCTTGTTACTAGTTAGCTATTATTATTAGCTTGTTAGTTAGCTATTACTATTGGATTGTTACTATAAGTTACTTGTTACTAGTTCTTGTATAATTAGCTAAAATTGTGAACTGATGATTGAAAATAGGGTTACTTGATATACATCAAGAAGGTGAACAGGATGCTCCAAATATTGATTTCTGCCAAGTCGGACACACACATACTTGCATATATGCAAAAACTAGAACAATTATCTTTCAAGCTCAATAGACTCAATGATAATGAACACTTGAGACTAATATTATATTGAAAAGAGAGCTTACAAGTGCAGCAACAAGATGATATATCTTTCTTATGAAGAAACCAAGTATATAATGAGATATACATAGATGTATATATATGCCCATGTAGATATTCCAACTAGAAATGGAGTAGCTTAGCTAGGGGGTAGTCTATTCTTGGAGTATACACCTCCAATGAGAGCCTATAAGTACACAAAATATGTTGGAGGATGGTCACGACTCTTCTCCAATCTACTCCTTAGATAATGATTCAAAGTTGGTGTAGAATTTGAATTCAAATGCAGCATCCAAATATCTTGACTTTTCTCCATCAAATTAATTTGAATGTTCAGGTGAAAAACTCATGGAAATATTGTTGAAGTCTCATCAAAAAGTGTAGATGATGTGGTACTTTAACTTTAGCATCGATTCATAGACTTGATCTTGCTCGATTTCTAACATAAGATTCATAAAATTTTTATATATCATATGGGATAATGCCTATTCTAGAGTTTTTATAAATTATGAGCTCTCTCCCCTTCAAACTTTGGAGATCCATTAGAAAAGGATGTCGTCTTCCTCCGCTCCTATTTTTTATACCATGTGATACCTTGCAGTGGCT
This sequence comes from Ceratopteris richardii, assembly GCA_020310875.1. Taxonomy (NCBI): domain Eukaryota; kingdom Viridiplantae; phylum Streptophyta; class Polypodiopsida; order Polypodiales; family Pteridaceae; genus Ceratopteris; species Ceratopteris richardii. Next base: position 102,696,572 of record CM035428.1, on the reverse strand, counting down.
AATTAAACATTGTTTAGACAATGGTACTATCAAAGGTATCCCTATCTCCGATGTTCTTTCTCTACCCTTTGCTTGCAAATGTTTGCAGATGATACGAGTGCTTTGATGAACGCTAATGAAGACTCCACCACAAATATTTTGGAATGTCTCAATGTTTTTCATCTCTCTAATGGATCCCAAATAAATCATAAGAAAAATAGCTTCAAATCTTGAATGAAAAAGGTAAAACATTTAGATTTTTAGGTATCTCTATGAGTTTAAAGGTGTTGTTCAAACAAAGATGGGATTGGGTTGTTGATAACTTTAGAAAAATATCTTTAAATGGTATGAAATTTAAGCTTCTCTTCTTTGCAAGGTTTTTGTTTTGAACCACTATATTCTTCCTTGTATAATGTATTTCATTGCTTATTGGATGCCCTCTAATACTCATTTTAAGAAAATTATTCTGTGGGGAGGTGATGAGGATATAGGAGAGTTAGTAAAATTGCTTGGAATGTGTGCTGCCTTCCTAGGTGTGAAGGAGGACTTAGTGTTCTCTACCTCAAAAAGGTTGCTACTCAGTTGGTTGCAAAGTGGATCTTTGAGGGATTTGAATGGTGACAATTATTGGGCTAGACTAATAAGAAGGAGAACTAATCTCTTCTTTGTTAAAGATTAAAGATTATGGACTCAATGGGCCTTATGGACTATCATGTGCTCTCCCCAAATGTCTATACTTGTGGGAAGTCACCTCACTTGCAAGATGTGGATAACTTGGATGGAATCCAAAAGGCACTATATTTTTTTTATGAGATGTAGAATAATTCCTCTTTTTTTATTAGAGGACTCCTCATGATGTGGTCAGATCTTTAATAATCTTGGGCATGTGATGAGCATAAGAACTCAAAAATGTTTTATGGCTAGTCTTCATCATTGGGAGGATCTCTCCAACCATCAAGACTTCTAAAATAAATTGGACTCTCATCAACTTGTTCATCTCTTTGCTAGCTCCAAATATCTTATATCTCACAAGATCATGGGTGGTAAACCTCTTCTTGAGCTTGCTATCATTCTTAGGCATATGCACTTTTATAAGTTTGTTGAACTTATTTCAAAGCTTTGAAGCAATAGTATTGGCATAATCATAACGAAGCTCAATCCTAAATAGGGTGTTAATTGTTCTAGAGCGAAGTGGATGTGCAAATTTATATGTGCTTGGTAGTTTTCCAAGTGTATTAAGTACTTTGTCTTCATTTGGTGCTTATACTTCACCAAGGTGTTTGGACCAACTCCAAGGTGTGTGGACTAACTCCAAAGCAAAGCAATGGAATATTGGCTCTAACTCATGTCCTAGATGTTGGGAAGTTGAAGATATGGAACACCTTCTTTTCCATTGTCAAGATACTAAGCAATTCTAGAACTGTCTCCACCAACAATGCTCTTCATTTTGCCCTCTTGATTTGTCTCTAAAGGAAACTATGTTAAGGGAATGCCATGGTCTGAACTATTAAGATATCAAGCTCAACATGTGATGATCGAGGATGAAACCTATCACTTTTTCATTTCTCTGACATGTACAGTGGTCATGCCAATATATGTCAGGGTTACTTTAGTGAGCTTTGCTAGATTCATCTATTGAGAGTGATGGCACATTTCGTTTTTTCTAGCTCACTCATTCGTGGACATTAGGATTTTCTTATGTACTTTTCTTTATATGTATGCACTAGTTGTGTTGTTGTAAAAGTTAGATGAGGTCTATGTGTGACCGTTGATGGTTATAGATGAACTTTGTGAGCCTAGCCGTTTGGTTAGGTAGGACATAAACTTCCATGCCATTGGGTTGGCATTTAAGGTGAAAATAAAGGCCCTGTGGCATCGCACAGTTTCCCCATAGAACCTTAATGGGGGGAGTGCAGAGGGGGGCTTGCCCCCTTCTACGGGCTTCAAGAGGCCTATCCCCCTGGCCCGTAGGGCCGAGACGGTAGGACTTCTGGTCATGGAGATCTTGTCGGATCGTATATTTTACCGACTATTTTGTATCTCCCGACTATGTTTATCTATACCGAACTGCCTTGTAAAAGCTATATAAGCACGACCCAGGTTGAGCTTTACATAGCATTGCGCACTAGTAAGCCCTTCATCTAGAGTCTGTCTAGATCGCCATCTAAGCTCCACATTGGGACTGCACGGGTAGACAGCACCATCATTGTAACTGCATTACACTCGGCAATTTGAAAATTTGAGTTCTCTATCTCTCAGTCTGCATCTATATTTGTCTACATTTTTTCTCTCAACTCTCTCTACAGGTCTATTCCGCTGTGCTGTTATTTTCTTACATGGTATCTCTGTGCTGTTATTTTCTTACATGGTATCAGAGCTCAGGAGGCTCTGATTGGTGCAAAAGCAAAAAAGCAGAGGTTGCAGAGGTCTGAACAACAAAAGAGAGAAGATGTCATGCGGTGCATCATCATCTACGACTAGGGGCCAAGGTGGTTCATCTACAGGAGTAGGTGGCGCACAAGCAAGAGCAGCAATGATGCTGGTCATCCCAATGTTGTGGATACGACCACCAACCTTCACAGAAGGTAAACTTGATGGTACAAACTACACCCTGTGGAAGTTCAAAATCACTTCTATTCTTGATTCGTATGAGCTTTTGGAGAATGTTCTTGGGGAGTAATCATGAGCCCCAAGAAAGACCTGATCCAAATAATCCTGTTCGAATGATTCCTCCTAATGCTGATCTTCTATGTGCTTGGAAACATAGAAATGTAGATGCACTTTGTGCTCTTGTTACAAGTACTTCTAATAGTGTTCTGACTCTCATTCAGCATACTATGAAGGCATCTGAAGCATGGAACATATTGAGAAATCAATATGAAACGTGTAATCAGACACGGAATCAGAACTTGGAGAATCATCTTGCAGTAGAATGGTTTGCTGATGGGGAGACAGCAGAGGTGTTTATGACTCGCATAAAGAATCTACAAGATCAAATGGCGAGATAAGGTGTTCAGAAGTCAAGTGAGGAGCTAGCTCGACGATGTCTTCGAATCTGTCCACCTAAGTTTGATGGTTTGGTAACTGCTCTTAACACTCAAATCAGACCTCAACCACTAACGTTTGAAGAATTCAGTGCGTTACTTATGGAGGAGGAGCTGTGGCTCAAGGCAAGGAGTGGTGGTAGCAAAGGAGATGCTGCATTCACAGCAAATGCCAAAGGAGGCAAAACAGACTCTTCAAAAGATGGAGACAAAAAGAAGAATGACAAAAAGATGTTCAAGGGAGAGTGTTTCCACTGCAAGAAGAAAGGACATAGAATCCAAGACTGTCGTATCAAGAAGGCAAAAGAGAAGAGTGGATCTTCAAAAGGTGGCAAGGGAAAGGAGTGTGCCAACAGAGCAGAAATAGAGCTTGAGTTATTTGTTACGATAGAGGAGGTGCGCTCTTCAGCTGAGGATTCAGGAACAGATGACTCATGGGTGTTGGACAGTGGTGCATCTCGTCACATGACGAGTAGAAAAGACCTTTACAGTTCCTTACAGCCTCTAAAGGAACCCATCACAGTAAAGGTAGGAAACATTGCAAGATGTCCTGCAGAGGGCGAAGGTACGGTTTCTTTCATTAACTCTAATGGGGATATCTAAAAGCTTTCAAATGTGTTGTATGTTTCACAAATAAAGCGAAATCTACTTTCAGTAGCTTCTACAACTGATCAAGGTCATCAAGTATCTTTCAGTAAGACAGGAGCTAAGATTATGGACAGTAACAACAAAATTGTTGGGACTGGCATAAGGAGGAACAATCTGTATGAGTTGTGTGCTCTTAGAGCCACTACAAACGTGGGCACAAGTAAGCTATGGCATGAGAGATTCGACCACATTGGATACCCTGTACTGAAGGAGATGCATCACAGGGGTATGGTTGCACACCTACCATCGATTGCAGAAATGAAGGAACCATGTGAAGCTTGCATGATGGGCAAGCAATAGAGGAAGGCATTTCCACAAGAAAGCAAGAACAGGGCAAGCTATCCTCTAGAGTTGGTACATGCTGACTTGTGCAGAAAAATGCCTACACAGGCCTTGGGAGGATCTTCCTACTTCATGTTACTTGTCGACGACTATAGCAGGAAGATGTGGGTGTACTTCATTTCCGATAAGGCTCAAGCTTTTGGTAAGTTTAAAGAATGGCTTCAACTTATTGAAATTGAAACAGGGAAGAAGATGAAGAAATTTAGGACAGACGGTGGTGGTGAGTTCACATCAACAGAGTTTGAAGATTTTTGCAAGAGTAAGGGAATCAAGCATCAACTCACAGTGGAACATAGTCCTCAACAGAATGGTGTTGCAGAACGTCGGAATCGAACCATCATGGAGATGGCAAGGTGCATGTTGAAAGGAAAGGGTTTGCCTAATCATTTTTGGGCAGAGGCTATCAACACTACTGTCTACATCTTGAATCGAAGCTACAGCAAGGCACTTGATGGAAAGACTCCACAAGAAGCCTACACTGGTAAAAAACCTTCTGTTTCCCATTTCAAAGTATTTGGAAGTGAATGTTATGTACATGTTCCATATAGGGAGAGAAACAAGCTTCAACCAAAAAGCACCAAATGTATCTTCTTAGGGTACAACGAAGATAAAAAGGCTTATAAGCTTTATGACCCTGAGGCTAAGAAGATCATTGCGAGTCGTGATGTGGTGTTTAAGGAGGAGCAGCCACATGCAGTGGAGGAGGAAAAGAGAGCTTCCACTTTATCATCAGGCAAAGGGACAATCCATTATGAATCTGGCCCAAGAGCTATCCCTTTTACACAAGAGAAGGAAGCATCATCTTCAGATGATGAGTCTGAAAGTCACCAACCTACCGATACCGAAGTGGAAAATCCATTGCCACGTTGGGTGAGGCAGCTCTGTGATTTTGCAAACCCCATCCCACAATCAATAGAATAGGTTGCAGATGGATCGAGGCGATCACAGAGAATAGAGGTACAGAGACGAGCAAGCACCCATATTGTAAACATAGCCTTGATGGCTGATCTCATTCAAGAAGAAGCAAAGGAACCAACCAATGTGGAAGAAGCACTCCATGATCTGAATTGGAGGGCTGCTATGTAAGCAAAATACAACAATATCATGAAGAATGGAACTTGGGAGCTAGTGGATCGGCCCCCTAAGCGTAAAGTCATTGGCACCAAGTGGGTCTGGAAGCTAAAGTACAAGGCTGATGGTACTCCTGAAAAGTATAAAGCAAGACTTGTTGCACAGGGCTACTCACAAGTTGAAGGCAATGACTTTTGTGAATCATTTGCCCCAACTTCAAGAATGACTACTATCCGAGTAGTGCTAGCTGTGGCTGCACATAAGCATTGGCCAGTTTATCACATGGATGTCAAATCAGCATTCGTGAATGGAGACCTCAAGGAGGAGGTATATGTGTCTCAGCCACCAGGGTTTGAGGCTCCCCACTCAGAGAACAAGGTATGTAAGCTGAAGAAGGAATTATATGGGCTAAAACAAGCCCCTAGAGCATGGTACCAACGGATAGATAAGTATCTCTTGGATCTAGGTTTCAAAAGATGTGCTTCTGATGCTAACTTGTATGTTCTAAAGAGAGGAGGGAAGACAATTGTGCTTGTAATCTATGTAGATGACCTTGTGATTTCGGGAGATGATGATGCTCTTCTTCAACAAACAAAAGATGCCCTGAGTTCAAAATTTGAAATGATAGACTTGGGCTTAATGCATTATTGCTTAGGTCTTGAAGTTTGGCAGGAACTAGGAAAGATTTTCATCTCTCAACAAAAGTATGCAAAGCAGATATTGAAGGCATTCGACATGGAGGATTTCAAGGAAATTTCTACACCTATGGAGGTCAACACAAAATTATCTATTGAAGATACTTCACCTCCAGTGGATATTGGAAGATATAGGAAATTAGTTGGAAGTCTCATCTATTGTGCAATAGCAGACCAGACATCTCTTATGTTGTTGGAGTAGTAAGCAGGTTCTCTAATAAGCCTTGCCAAACTCATTGGAAGGCAAGCATGCAGATACTCAGGTATGTGAAAGGAACTACTGATTATGGTATTCTTTATGAAGAAGGATCATCTCTGGTTGGATATTGTGACTCAGATTGGGCAGGAGATATTGATACCAGAAAATCAGTTTCTGGATATTGCTTTTCTTTAGGATCAGGGATTTTCTCTTGGATCAGTAAGAATCAACTGACTGTAGCATTATCTTCTACTGAAGCTGAGTACAAAGCTGCATGCGTTGCAGCATGTGAAGCAGTATGGTTGAGGAGGATCCTATGGCACATAGGAATACAAGGACCGGAGGCTACATAGTTGAAGTGTGACAACCAAAGTTGCCGGGCCATCATCAAAATTCTTGTTTTCCATGCACGTACCAAGCACACAAAAATCCATTATCACTATGTGCATGAGTTGATTGAGGATGGGGTCGTGGAGATAATCTATTGCCCTACTGAAGAAAATGGAGCAGACATCTTCACCAAGGCTCTTGGGAGAGAGCAAGTTCTTTGACACTTTCCGAAGCTTGGGATTGGAACAAGGAGGTAGTTCACCATCGGGTGGACATTGAGGGGGGGTGTTAGATATGCTCAATACTCCACCCTCATGTGACCACAAGTGATCCATGGTGCTCTAAGTTGTAAGGCCCCCATTATGAGGAGAAGCCATTATTAGAGCCCTGATATTTGTGGAACCCTAACTTCCAAGTTAGATGAGGTCTATGTGTGATCGTTGATGGTTATAGATGATCTTTGTGAGCCTAGCCGTTTGGTTAGGTAGGTCATAAACTTCCATGCCATTGGGTTGGCATTTAAGGTGAAAATAAAGGCCCCGTGGCATCGCGCAATTTCCCCATAGAACCTTAATGGGGGGAGTGCAGAGGGGGGCTTGCCCCCTTCTACGGGGTCCGAGGGGCCTATCCCCCGGGCCCGTAGGGCTGAGACAGTAGGACTTCTGGTCGTGGAGATCTTGTCGAATCATATATTTTACTGACTATTTTGTATCTCCCGACTATGTTTATCTATACCGAACTGCCTTGTAAAAGCTATATAAGCACGACCCAGGTTGAGCTTTACATAGCATTTCGCACTAGTAAGCCCTTCATCTAGCATCTGTCTAGATCGCCATCTAAGCTCCACATTGGGAGCGCACGGGTGGACAACACCATCATTGTAACTGCATTACGCTCGACAATTTGAGAATTTGAGTTCTCTATCTCTCAGTTTGCATCTATATTTGTCTACATTTTTTCTCTCAACTCTCTCTAGAGGTCTATTCCGCTGTGTTGTTATTTTCTTACATGGTATCAGAACTCATGAGGCTCTGAGTGGTGCAGAATTTGAAACGCAGAGGTTGCAGAGGTCTGAACAACAAAAGAGAGAAGATGTCAAGCGGTGCATTATCATCTACAACTGGGGGCCAAGGTGGTTCATCTACAGGAGTAGGTGGCACACAAGCAAGTGCAGCAATGATGCCGGTCATCCCAACATTGCGGATACGACCACCAGCCTTCATAGAAGGTAAATTTGATGGTACAAACTACACCCTGTGGAAGTTCAAAATCACTTCTATTCTTGATTCGTATGAGCTTTTGGAGACTATTCTTGGGACTGATCATGAGCCCCAAGAAAGACTTGATCCAAATAATCTTGATCGAATGATTCCTCCTAATGCTGATCTTCTATGTGCTTGGAAATGTAGAAATGCAGATGCACTCTGTACTCTTGTTACAAGTAATTCTGATAGTGTTATGACTCTCATTCAGCATACTACTAAGGCATGTGAAGCATGGAACATATTGAGAAATCAATATGAAACTCCTAATCAGACACGGATTCAGAACTTGGAGAATCAGCTTGCAGCAGAACGGTTTGCTGATGGGAAGACTGCAGAGGTGTTTATCACTCGCATAAAGAATCTACGAGATGAAATGGCGAGAGCAGGTGTTCAAAAGTCAAGTGAGGAGCTAGCTCGACGATGTCTTTGAATCTGTCCACCTAAGTTTGATGGTTTGGTAACTGCTCTTAACACTCAAATCAGACCTCAACCACTAACTTTTGAAGAATTCAGTGTGTTACTCATGGAGGAGGAGCTGCACTCAAGGCAAGGAGTGGTGGTAGCAAAGGAGATGCTGCATTCACAGCAGATGCCAAAGGAGGCAAAACAGACTCTTCAAAAGATGGATATATGCTTTCGTTTTTTCGTCACTCTTTCCGATATTTCTTCTACTTTTGATGATCCATCTCTGCCCCATCGTTTATCATTCTGATATCCCTTTAACACTTTCTAATTCTCTATTGAAACGATTTTCATTTATGAAGCAGAGGCGATGACTTCTACGCCATGATAAACATCAGAACTCGATCAAGACAAATGATTGAAATGTGCAAATCTCTCTACTTTCATGATTCCATGTAGAAACGGTGCTCTTATAGTCATGTCATGTTAGACCCGACTGTAATTACTTTCTAATAAAATCATCATATGAAATCCATTGAACGCTTTCCCCTCCTATTCAATAATTAGCGCTGTGCTAACAGAATTAGGAATAATGATTCTTCCCATGTTTTTGCATGAAGTCGATGGAGAATCAGAATATGTTGATGGCTGTTTCAGATTTAAATGGAGCGCTGGAGAGTCCTGTGCAGAAATCGAAGTGTTGTAGAGTTGCTATTGAAACATAACAATGAACGAAATCGATGATATGAGCAGAATCTTCTTTTGAATTAGACACTCCCAAAAAGAACTGAATTACATAGCTCTACGAATGACAACGAATATGAGTAACCAGATGTGGATATTGACTGAAATTTTCGTTTTCATGAAAGTTTTTGAATACTTAAAACCATGTGTGAAAGTATGATTTAAGGATCATTGTATATAGTCGTTGATGTTCTGGATAAAGATGATTAAAACTTACGTACTTTGCTAACAAACATCTCTATTTGAGATACCACTTTACCTGAGTTTGCTCCAAGCACCCGGCGTGCACCGTATTATCGACGGTTGGCTTGATCCACCGACCGTCGCTTTTGCGCCTACATTTGGTGAGCCCGACGTGAAACTGTATGGCGTTGAGCGACTCAAGTGAATGCTTGGACACAAAGGACTGTGAGGTATCCCTTCTTGGCCATACATCTGGTTTGATTTCATACATAGGAAGATGGCTTTTTCTGCCGAAGTTCTGTATGACATTAAATCATGCATTGTTGCATCCATCAATGAACAATTTGCTTCAGAATTTGATTCCTTGACGTCAAAAATAACTCAAATAATGCTGATGCAACTAACAGAGTGAAGTGCAGAACAAAACATGAATGGTAGCTGGCTTTACTCAAACCATGGCTTGGATGGCATCATTGACAATGATACTCTTCAATTGATAGAAGGCATCAACAAACTAGTGAAATTGATATAATGGCAATCAAGACTTCACTATGAGTTTCATATGCAGAATGGATTGAATATCTATCGATGAATATATCAAGAGGTTTGCTCCAAGCATCTCCCAAAGAATAATCTATAATGTTTGAAGTATTACGAGAAATTAGTGCAAAGTAAAAGGTAATGCAAGATCTGCTAGTAGTGAAGTCACTCATGTATTGGCCATACTTTAGGATGAGTTTTCTTCAGTTCTAAAGTATGAAGGGATCATGCAACCACTAGATACTCCGTGTTCTTTTGAGGCACAAATTACGCAGACGAGTGGCTTTTAAGAAAAGGAGTGGCTCATGCATGCAGAGCGGTGCATGGAAAGGACGGAGGAAACGAATTTGCATGGGGATTCTGGCATATACTTCTATCCGACAAGGCACAACAAAAAAAGGGGGAGATGACATTATCTATCTCGGATGGACTAGAGGAGCGAAGGGGTGGAACATCTGAGTAAACCTGCAGAAATAGTTAACACTACAACTTGCACTCTGTGAATGGATTTGATTACAACTTATTGCTAATGTTCACTCCTAGCGATGTTTCTGACACATCATCTAGTTCTTTGTGCTTTGCAGCGATGATATTCTATGGATAATTCTGTGGCACGCCTTCAATAGCAACAACATGCTGCGGTAATCGCACGCTAATAAAATTGGAGGAGGTCAATTATTCTTAGATCCGGTAGGAGGGCTCCATCACAGATAGAGGGTGCTATCAAAACTGGAAAGAACAATACGCTTCTTCTTGAAGAGTTGTCGCAGCACATTTTTGGGTTTCCGCCTTAACTATATTGCGTTACAGGTTATGAAATTTGATCATTGGGTTATGAAATTTTTCACCAGTTTTATCATTACTGTGTTACATCTACCTCTCTGTGTATGTACTCAATATCTCTATGTATACTCAATATCTCTTTCTCTTTGAATTACCTTCAGCTGATATTTGCTATCATGCTCTATCTGTATCCATTGACTTACGATCATATAAACATACCCAGTGGAATATTGGTTCGTCACCACAATTCTCTATTATGCACAACCTGATGAAGCTATAAAGATTTGTACGTTATGCCCATGAATTTGTAATGTAATGCCCATTCATCATGAATTGAATCATATTCCTAATATATGCTTTCGTGTTTTCGTCACTCTCTCCGATATTTCTTCTACTTTTGATGATCCACCTCTGCCCCCATGGCTTATCGCTCTGATATCTCTTTAACACTTTCTAATTCTCTATTGAAACGATTTTCATTTATGAAGCAGAGGCAATGACTTCTACGCCATGATAAACATCAGAACTCGATCAAGGCAGATGATTGAAATGTGCAAATCTCTCTACTTTCATGATTCCATGTAGAAAGGGTGTTCTTATAGTCATGTCATGTTAAACTCGACTGTAATTACTTTCTAATAAAATCATCATATGAAATCCATTGAATGCTTTCCCCTCCTATTCAATAATTAGCGCTGTGCTAACAGAATTAGGAATAATGATTCTTCCCATGTTTTTGCATGAAGTCGATGGAGAATCAGAATATGTTGATGGCTGTTTCAGATTTAAATGGAGCGCTGGAGAGTCCTGTGCAGAAATCGAAGTGTTGTAGAGTTGCTATTGAAACATAACAATGAACGAAATCGTTGATATGAGTAGAATCTTCTTTTGAATTAGACACTCCCAAAAAGAACTGAATTACATGGCTCTACGAATGATAATGAATATGAGTAACCAGATGTGGATATTGACTGAAATTTTCGTTTTCATGAAAGTTTTTGAATACTTAAAACCATGTGTGAAAGTATGATTTAAGGATCATTGTATATAGTCATTGATGTTCTGGATAAAGACGATTAAAACTTACGTACTTTGCTAACAAACATCTCTATTTGAGATACCACTTTACCTGAGTTTGCTCCAAGTACCCGTCATGTGCCGTATTATTGACGGTTGGCTTGATCCACCGGTCGTCGCTTTCGCGCTTACACCGTGATGTTGTTTTTATGGAAGATGCTATTCAGCCATTGCTTTCATGTACTAAGGAGACATCTATTAGCTCCAAAGACATGTATGATACTTTGCTGCCTCTTTTTACAGGTGGACAGTCTAGTGCTGGTCCCAATGAGGAAACTTCTCAACCTTTGCAGGTTTCAAGTGATGATGCAGATCATTCCATTTCTGATGCAGATTTACATGATGCACTTGTTGATGAGAGAGCTGATATTCAACAGGGCAAAAGTATGCCAAAATTGTGAAGAGATGGATAGGTATGTGCTTGAAGATGAAGAGGTGTTGCAAAATCCTTGATCTACACCAGCCAAATGAACTCCAGGAGTATATGGTGGGCCCTTTTAGCTTGCCAATGGATGTATTAGACACCCTATGTACCTTGGAAGATCACTTTCAAAAAGATAGATCAAAACAGATAAGTTGGAGTTAGCTCAGAGGTGAAAAACTTGCTATTTTGGTTCATACACCTGTCCACTGTTTTGCATAATTCTCTGAGCACAGCAGCAATTAGCTTAATTCCTCTTGGGGAAGTCTAGTTAACTTAAAGAGCTAACTTTCAAGAGTAATCTCATAAAAAATAATAAACCACACACTGATAATGAGTTTTAACAAGTGATGACATCATCCCGATTTTCACGGGCTGCTGCAGTTTGAGACTAGTGAGCAGAAAAATGAACATAACTCAAAATGTAGGAATCCGATGATTATGAAAATTTGTATGGTTATACTATACAGTAAGTGGAATCCAAAAAGCTTTAAATAATGGAATTTGGCTCTGACAAGATGAGTAAAAAAATCAGGTACCTGATAGAGAAGTGAAGATGAATAGACCCTGTTGGCTTCAAATGAGCATAACTGAAGATCGCAACATCCAAATGACATGAAAATTTGTGAGCATATAGTAGACTTATAGAGCTAACTTTACAAAGTTAAAGTAGTGAAAATGATGCACCAAGCTCAGAGAAACCATCTCTGCAATCTGACTGAGAAAACTTTGAGATATGGTAGTGAGTAGTACACTTCACAAGAACATGGACATATGAACTCAAATGACCATGAAAATGAAAGTATATTGTTTGTACAATACAATGACTTACTGATACATATGTTTGCATTGTAATCACACCTTGATATGGCATAAAGCTCAGCTCTTGGAGGTCTTCACATAGGTCTCTCTAACCACGACTAAAAATGCCATCTATTTATGGTTGAGTTTGGGAGGCTAACTTCCCTCAATCACTCTCCAATCAATCAATGATTGATTTGATTCTCTACCTACCACAAATCACGAATTCGTGGCTCCTCTTTCCATTCTTGATCAAGTGGACTCAACCACTTAAGATTCTTTCACTTTTCCATTAAGTAAACTCTTCAAAAGTTACAAGAGGTAGTTCACAAGTGAACTTTACATTGTCTTCATTTTAAGGCTTCTTCTATGACTTTGTGGGACTCAAGCCAATACTTAGGCTTGTCATAGACTTGCTCCAACAAAAATGGCTAGTGTAGACTTTGCGTGATAGCAAATTAGATGCACCTCTGTCATATCGTACTCGTTCAGGCTCTCATAGTGCCTCTTTTGCATCAGATTGTAATGCTATGGCTGCATCTAGTCTCTGTGATGAGAATGAGCATGTTTCGTTTGATGAAGCATAAAATTAAGAAAATTGGATGGCTTCTATGCAATCTGAATATGATGCTATAATGAAGAATGGTACTTGGTGTTTATGTGACTTGCCTCCTGGCAAGAAGGCCATTGGGACTAAGTGGGTATACAAGCTGAAGTGTAAACCTAATGGTACAGTTGACAGGTATAAGGCTAGACTTGTTGCAAAGGGTTATGTGCAGGAAAGAGGCATTGATTTTGACCTTTGCACCTACTTGTGAAATGACTACTGTTTGTAGCATCTGTGCACTTGCAGCTCATCATGGTTGGAATGTACATCGGTTGGACATTAAAACAAAATTTCTGAATGGTGACTTGCATGAAGAAGTGTATGTTTTTCAGCCCTCTAGCTTTGTGCAGAAAGGGCATGAAAACCAGGTGTGCAGGTTAAAGAAGGCATTATATGGTTTAAAGCAAGCACCACGTGCTTGGTATGAGAAGATGCATGCCTATCTGATTGCACATGGTTTTGAGAACAGTCCAACTGAAAGCACCTTATATGTTAAGCATGCTAATGATGTGCTTCTGATCATTGTTGTCTATGTTGACGACATGCTCCTCACTGGTCCTAGTGAGAAGCATATTGTTGATTTTAAGGATGATTTGCATGCCTCATTTGAGATGTCTGATTTGGGGCATTTGCATCACTATTTGGGCATTCAGTTTATGCAAGTTGATGGTGGAATGGGTTTGTGTCAAACGAAATATATTGACACATTATTGCAACATTTTAGCCTTGAAGACTGTAAGCCTATTTCCACTCCTATGGATACAGGTTTACGATTGAGTCTCCATGATGCCGGAGATGCATTTGATGCTGTTCTCTATCAACAGGCTGTTGGATGCTTGATTTACTTGTGCATTACTTGGCCAGATATTCAGTTTGCTGTCTCACAGATGAGAAGGTCTATGCATTGCCCAGGAGTCAAGCATTGGCAGACGGTTAAGCGCATCTTTCGCTACTTGAGTGGTACTCGGCTACTTGGGTTCTTTTATCCCAAAGGGAGATCACTACCGCCAGATTTGCATGCTTTTTCTGACTCTGATTGGGTTGGTTGCTATGACACTCGCGTGTCCACTAGTGGCTTTTGCTTCATGCTTGGTAGCTCATGTATATCTTGGTTGAGCAAGAAGCAGCCTATTGTGGCCACTTCCAGTTGTGAGGCTGAGTATAGGGCAGCTTTCACATCGACTGTTGAGTGTGTGTTGCTCAGATGCCTTATGGCTGATTTGGGTGTTGGTCAGTCTTGTGCCACCACCATCTTCACTGACAATTAGAGCGCATTGGCAGTTGCGAGGAACCTTGTGTTTCATGCTCGCATTAAGCACATTGAGGTGCATTATGACTATGTCAGGGAGAGGTTCTCTGCTGGGGAGATCAGCTTGGCATATGTGCCCACGTAGGAGAACATTGCAGACCTTTTCACGAAGGCTCTGCCTAGGGAGAAGTTTGAAGCTTTCCGCAAAGCTTTGGGCTTAATTCCTTTTGTGGAGTGATTTCCACATAGCCTGGCACTTCCTAATACATGAGTGCCAGCTCCTTGTTCACCCCATCACTCCCAAGGGGGATTTGTTGATATATTTAGGTAGTGATGTGTGTGAACACACTAGGACTGCGGGGGCACTTTTTTCCCTCTTTAGGAGGTTTTTTTTCCCTGGCTTGTATATACGCCTATTGCCCTAATGGGCTACTTATCTTTGTACATTCTCTAGTAATACATTATGTATTGTGTGTTGTGCTCCAAGCTTTCTTTCGTTTCACAAGTACTTGCAAATGTCTTTTTGCATTTGCCATAAACTGCGCTAGAGTGGCATCCTCTTGTACATGAACACCTATAGCCTTTGTTGGAGATCCACACATGTCAAACTCTAAGGCTAGGTTACAATAGCTTTGCTTTGAGGAGGTTTCATTTGTAGGATCAAAAGTTGTATTCTGTAGATGACCTTTGTTTGGGCAAACAACGGGATCATTATCAACTACAGAGTTGTGACTAGCTAGATGAATATCTGAGCTGCTAACTGGATCAAGAACATTCTCAATCATTCCATCTAGAGCACTATGAAATTCAATGCGTGTGGACTCCGCATCATGCATGTAGTCAATTGGACAAGGATCCACACTAGCATCCATTGCAGACGGTGTTTGGAGGAAGGATGGAATATTTTCTTTCTCTTTCGATGATGAAGATTGGGCATAAGTCTTACTTTCAACAAATGGTGTACGTCCAACATTCTCACTAGTCCCAAGCTCCCTATCGTATGCAACATCAGCATTGTTGGTACTTGTTCCTATTGAGGTACGAGCAACTACTTAGCACAATGAAATCAGCTAGATTAGTGTTCCACTAGAGGGTTAAAGAGTAAGAAAGAGATAGTTGATGGATGACTTATTGCAAACAACTAACGAAAAACTAGATCCTTAGTAATCGGAAATTAGTAACAAGCTAATTAGTAATAGCTAACTACTAACAACTATCAAACAATCAACTACTTAGTAATGGCTAATTAGTAACAAGCTAATTAGTAATAGCTAATTAGGAACAACTAACCAAGAACTAGTTACTTCATAATAGCTACTTAGTAACAAGCTAAATAGTAATAGCAAATTAATAATAGCTAATTAGTCATAGCTAATTAGTAATAGCTAATTAGTAATAGCTAATTAGTAATAACTAAATAGTAATAGCTAATTCATAATAGCTAATTCACCATAGCTAATTCGTAATAGCTAATCAATAATAGCTAATTAGTAATAGCTACTTATTAATATCTCATCAATAATGGCTAATCAGTAATAGATAATTAATAATAGCTATTTATTAATAGCTAGTTCATAATAGCTAATTTGTAATAACTAATTCATAATAGATACTTTGTAATAGCTAATCAGTAATAACTAATCAATAATAGCTAATTAGTAATAGCTAATTCATAATAGCTAATTCGTAATAGCTAATTCATAATAGCTAACCAGTAATAGCTAATCAATAATAGCTAATCAGTAATAGCTAATTAATAATCATGAATTAGTAACAAGCTAATTAGTAATAGCTAACTACTAACAACTATCAAACAATCAACTACTTAGTATTAGCTAATTAGTAACAAGCTAATTAGTAATAGTTAATTACGAACAACTAACCAAGAGCTAGTTACTTCGTAATAGCTACTTAGTAGCAAGCTAATTCGTAATAGTGAATCAATAATAGCTAATTTGTAATATCTAATTCACCATAGCTAATTATTAATAGCTAATTCATAATAGCTAACCATTAATAGCTATTTACTAATAGCTAACTAGTAATAGCTACTTATTAATAGCGGATCAATAATAGCTAATCAGTAATAGCTAATTAGTAATAGCTACTTATTAATAGCTAATTCGTAATAACTAATTCGTAATAGCTAATTTGTAATAGCTAATTTGTAATAGCTAATCAATAATAGCTAAACAGTAATAGCTAATTAGTAATAGCTAATTCATAATAGCTAATCAATAATAGCTAATCAATAAATAGCTAATCAATAATAGCTAATTAATAATCATGAATTAGTAACAAGCTAATTAGTAATAGCTAACTACTAATAATTATCGAACAATCAGCTACTTAGTAATAGCTAATTAGTAACAAGCTAATTAGTAATA
Source organism: Ceratopteris richardii (assembly GCA_020310875.1). Classification (NCBI taxonomy): domain Eukaryota; kingdom Viridiplantae; phylum Streptophyta; class Polypodiopsida; order Polypodiales; family Pteridaceae; genus Ceratopteris; species Ceratopteris richardii. The sequence goes on along the minus strand of CM035428.1, from coordinate 102,679,805 downwards.
GCTAATTACGAACAACTAACCAAGAACTAGTTACTTCGTAATAGCTACTTAGTAACAATCTAATTAGTAATCGCTTATTCATAATAGCAAAATAATAATGCCTAATTAGTAATAGCTAGTTAGCAATAGCTAATTAGTAATAGCTAATTCCTAATAGCTAATTTGTAATAGCTAATTTGTAATAGCTATTTCGTAATAGCTAATTCATAATAGCTAATCAATAATAGCTAATCAATCATAGCTAATGAGTAATAGCTAATCAATAATAGCTAATTAGTAACAAGCTAATCAATAATAGCTAATCATTAATAGCTAATCAATAATAGCTAATCAATAATAGCTAATCAATAATAGCTAATTAGTAATAGCTAATTCATAATAGCTACTTAGTAATGGCTGATTACTTACAAACTAAATATTTATTCATAATAGCTAATTGCTAATTAGTAATAGGTGACTAGTAACAAGCTAATTAATAATAACTTACTAATAAGCTAATTAAGAAGGAGCTACTTAGTAATAGCTACTTAGTTATAGCTAATTAGTAATATCTATGATGAATTAGCTACTTAGTTATAGCTACTTAGTAATAACTACTTAGTAATAGCTACTTAGTAATAGTTACTTAGTAATAGCTACTAGTTATAGCTAATTAGTAATAGCTATGACGAATTAGCTACTTAGTAATAGTTACTTAGTAAGAGCTACTTAGTAATAGCTAATTATTAATAGGTAATTGGTAACAAACTAATATATTAATAACTATTTCTAACAGCTAACTAACGACCAACTACTTAGTAATAGCTAATTGGTAACAATTTAATTATTAATAGCTAATTACTAACAAGTAACCCAGAGTTAGCAACTTAGTAATAGCAAAGTAGTAACACGCTGATCAGTTGACTAGTAATAGCTAATTAGTAACTAGCTTAGTAGTAATAGCTGATTACTAACAACTAACTAAGAACCAACTACTTTGTAATAGTTAACTAGTAATAAGCTAATTAGGAATAGCTAATTACAAACAACTAACCAAGGACTAGCTACTTAGTAATAACTAACTGATAACAAGCTAAATAGTAATAGCTAATTACTAATGGCTAACTAGGAACCAGCTACTTAGTAATAGCTAATTGTTAACAAGATAACTAGTAATAACTTAGTAACCTACTAATAGCTAACTAGTAACAAGCTAAATAGTAATAGATACTAACAAGTTATCGAGAATCAGCAAATCAGTAACTAGTAATAATCTAATTAGTAATAGATACTTATTAATAAGTAACTAAGAACCAGCTACTTAGTAATAGGTAACAAATAGCAGCCTAATTAGTAATATCTACTTACAAACAACTAACCAAGAAGCCATAGTCATGCATAAAAAGTAATATTATTAATATTAATCAACACGACAAGCTTACCTCTGTGAAAGTTAAATCCACCATCAAAGAATCCAGAGATTGTTTGCCGGACATGTTCTGGTATTTCAGCACCACATTCAGGTCCTAAACAGTTGACTAGCACACGACAATGTGGTGCAAAACAAATATAGTGATATGCATGGTTGCATGGCATAAGGTGCACTATAAAACTCACCCTCTCCTCAATATTCAAACCACATGCTATTCACATGGATGAAACACTGAGTAAGAGGGCTGATGGTAACTCTGGGGGAGGTAATGGCAATAATGGTGACAATTTATTTGAATCCATCATGCTTAACATGTTCTTTACAAAGGATAGATGTCGATTTGCATTCTTTCACCGATTATCATGCAACTTATATTCAACCTATGTATGTAACAATCCAAATGATCAGTATTGAACCTTAAAGAAATGTTCCAACCAATGTCAATAAAGATAAATATTACCTCCAGTTCAGGCACCTTGTCATTCTCATCTGGCTCAACCCCTAACGGCTCCAGATTAACAGTATATATCTGAATTTGCGTCTCCAACTGAATCCTCCTCTTAGGAGACATTCCCACGTCACATTTCCATTCATCTATGGATACCTGTAACTTTTTTCTCATCTCAATGACTACTGTAGTCACCTTAGAATCAACAGCCTTTGATAGCATGGATTGATCCAAATCAAGCTTGACCCTATCCAAATTATTCTGTTCATTAATCAATTAACAATTCTAAAGTACATATAACCATAGTACCCTCCACTCACCTTATGGTAGCAACTGCCATACCTTGTCGAGCATTTAACTCAACATCTTCTTTCTGTTCCTGCAAGTTCGCATCCAACGGCTCTAAAAGTGGTGAAGCATCATCGTTCAAACAACTATAAAACCTTTGCATCTTTGACTGCAATGTACCCATCTTCCTGCATCTTTCAATAGAAGCTTCTGTAGCTATAGCCCATGCCACTTGGTACATAGCTGTATTTTTTTAATGTTTGAGCAGTGGTACAGTTTTGAAATGCAAAGGCTATAGCGAATTGTACATACAATTCGTAGTTTGTTGGTACCTCTTGGTAGACTTTCTGATGTAACACCATCAGTGCATCATAAAACTCTTGCCTGACATATTTAACTTTCATCTTCCCCTTGAGTCGAGTTACCTTGAAGACAGACAACCAATCTGCCTCATTAAACGATTTTTTTGATATAGTACCTGGATCTATAACAGTGATAGATAGGCCATAAACGGTGTGGAAATCCTCTTTTTTCTGGCAGAATACGCTGTGGTCTAACACTTTTGGATATGCTGGATATATCCACCTGCATCAACAAGGAAAATTGTTTCAAAAATGCATGCCCATTACTCCGGTTGTAGCACCAAAGGATGCAGAAAAGAAGGGTCCTACACAGGCTTGCAGATAACACAGAGATACATGCAACAACTTCCATATGTATTAATGATCCAATATAGTAGTTACATACATGGGAATCGTTACATCATGCAACACATGAGTGAGTCATGACTATTAAGACATTATTTTCAGGACATGGCATTTGGCCACATGGTTCATACATGGCACATCCACGTAATCGTAGTTAAGCCGCTTCAACACTCCCTTGTAACTAGAGTACTGGAATGTGACACAGATGTTACTTGATTTCAATGATTCCAAGATGTTTTCTGCAGAGGATGAACTTATCTGCTCCCACAGGCTTCGTGAGCATATCAACCCACATTAGATGAGCTGATACATATGAGAGATGAAGTTTTTTCTGCTCTACAAGATCAGGTAAAAAATGAAACTTTAAAATCAACATGTTTTGTTTTCTCTGTCGTTGATAAGAGCTCTTGCATGACCGTTTGGATCTAGAGGCCTTCTTTTGCCGTGAGATCTAAGGCCACAAATTTAGCTTCTGCTGATGACAATGCAACTACTGTCTGCTTCTTGAAGAAAGAGGTGCTACTTGCCATTTAACTGGTTGTAAAACTAGCCTATTAAATTGCACAGCATTAGACACACCGATTGATATCAGATTTGGAGCTTACCTGGTCCATGGCTTCCGCTTCAATGATGGACTCTTAATGGACAATGCCTCTCCTTTGCCAAAAATAGTGGCTCGTACATTAGAACCATAGAAATTGCTCCTAGCCATGTGAGCACCTAAATGTTGCATGCATGGATGCTAGACCCCATACCTGCTCATACTCATTCCTAGAGATTGCGTTTCACCTTCGTCGTCTGATGGAACAACTTTGTTGATGGTAGCTTTCTCTCGCGACTGACAAAGTCATGCAAACCTTCTTTGATCCAGTGGTGCAGACTCCATAGACTCGCCACCTTGTGCAGTAGATGAGGAATAATGACATTTACTATCGATGTTCCAGCCATGATACCCATTAGGCCACCACATGAGTAGTGATCGTACATCTAGCAAATTGAAATTTTAAGAATTCATTTTTTCACTATTTAAAATGCTTTTAAAATAGCTAAAAAGTGACGGGCTTAAAAGCGATAAATACTCCTAAAAAGTGTTCACACTAACATGCTTTTACCCAAGGGTCCTCAAATGCCTCCTCTACTTCGATTGGAACTAGTTCTTCAGGCTCTCGCTCCACCAAGGGAAAGGTTGGCATTCATATTGGAGAAGCTTATCTTGCAAAGCTATCAGTTGTGCTTTCAATTCTATCACCTCTCCAGATGTGACATTTATAGGTGGTGCTTCTTTCGGTTGCTCTCGTTGGTTGGCCAATTGCTTCTGTAGGTCATCACGTTCTTTTTCTAAGGCATCATATGCCTCTAGTAGGTAGGCATGGGTATCCAATATGATCTACATGTTGGCTAACGGGAGGGCTTTGAAGCGCTCCGAGTCAATCTCTTTTGGTGATCCTTCCATCGCCGCTTCTAAATTTTCTTCGTTCTGCCTTGGTAGTCTTTTATTTTCTTCTAGTGCTACTGACATGTGTTTCCTTAGTAATCCGAGGTTGCGACGGATTTTGAGATTGTCTGCTTGTTGAACGCGTAGCATTTCCTAGAGGTGTTATTGTGCTTGTGAATCTAGTTGGGGGTGATTGGCCACCAATTCCTCATATTGTCTTTGCAAGGTATCATAATTATGTTGTAGTTGTCGCTTGTCTTTCTCCATGTTTGTGAGTCGTTCTTGTAGTGTCTCATGGACTCTAAATAGGTTCATATGCGGAGCATCTAAATGCTGGTAATTTTGCTATAACTGAGACACACATTGATCTAAAGTATCAAATAATTATTTATAGGGGTGGATGCTGGGAAGGTTTGGAATGCAGGGGGATAGGGAGAAGGGAAAGGGGTGGTGAATGTTTTGGTGAGAAGTGGTGATGTTGGTGGTAGGGGAATCGGCGATTGTGGGAATATGGGGGAGGGGGAGGTGCATATGTGGGTGATATGTCCATGTGGTCATGCGTGGATGCGGTCGTGGGAGTTACCATATACATGGGAATGGTAGGTGTGGTGATGGTAGTGAAAGTGTACAGTGGTGTGTTTAATTGTGCATGTGGTCCACCTAGAAGTGTGACAGGAGGAATTGGATTTCCGATAACCATGGTTAGAGTTCTATCATCCATGATTGCAGTTACAACAGTAGTGGTGTCAGATTGTGAGAGTTGTGAGGGTTGACTCATATTGTGTGCTTCACTAAGGGAGGTGGAGACCGTGGCGGTGACAGTAGGGGCGACAATGGTGGTATGAGGTGAGGGGGGTGGAGTTGGAGGGGAGGGTGGTAGGGGTGGTGATGGGGGTGCACTTGATGCGTGGGGTTCTTCAGTGTGTTGGATGGAGTGTGACATGCCGATGGTTGTGGAGGTGGTGCCACGTGGTTTTGATACTATAATATGTATATGCTTTCTTAATCTTGGAGTGCGTCTCCCGTGCCTTTGTTCAAATCTCTGAGAGTGGGCGAGGGCGGTGTGCACAGCCTCTAGCACGCCCAATGCATTCGCGATCATGTCAAGGGAAGCTCTGAATTGATCATCCACACCTTCTTCTTCAAGTATCTGGTTCATTAAGGTCTTCCTTGATGCCAAGGATAGTCTATGTTGTTCCTGAACCAGGCTCATAGTATCATACAATCTTTTTATTTGCATTGTGTATGCTACACTACAACATATGAGGGGCTTACCGACGCTTCATATACCGACGGTCACAATCGGCGTCAGTATAGGCCTCGGAAAATCTCACTAAGAGATACCGACGGTCAAGTGACCGTCCGTATGACCGTTTTAAACGGATCTTTGGTGTGGCCCGCAGTCGCCGGTATGAGCGTCAGTATATGCGTCAGTATAGGTGTCGGTATAAGCATCGGTATGAGCGTCGGTAATTTACTGGGAACTACCGGTGCATATACCGATGCCCATACCGTCGCCTATACCAGTGGCGAGTTTTAAACATACCGCAAACCTGAGAGCAAAACTTCACATTTTTGCGCGTGTTTGAGTACTGCTGGTCTTCTGTCGAACTTGCGTGTACTGTTAACATTTGTGTTTCTCTTTGCTTTAGGGTTTGTAATTTCTCTTTTCTTTGATTTTGCAGAAGTTCTTTGGCATCGATTGTTTGGAATTGGACGATAGACAACCTACATTACGCTTTGACGACAACGATCCAAAAGAGGGACATACTTGTAAGTGATTCTTTTATTCTCTAGAGAGAGAGAGAGAAAGAAAGAGAGAGAGAGAGAAGAGAAAGGAAGATAGAGAGAAGAGAAAGGAAGATAGAGAGAAGAGAAAGGAAGATAGAGATAGGAAAATAGAGCATACATACACACACACATACACACACATTTACACATTTACACATTTACACATGCATACATACACACATACATGTACACATATGCATACATACACACATACATGTACACACATGCATGCTTACATACACACACCTATACACACATGCATGCTTACATACACACACACATATACACACATGCATGCATACACACACACATAAATTTACACACATGCATACATACACACACATGCATACACACATACATATACACACATATATACACATATGCATACATACACATACACACACACATATACACACATACATACACACACGCATATATACACACATATACACACATGCATGCATACATACACACACATATACACACATGCATGCATACACACATATATACACACATGCATACATACACACATATACACACATGCATGTATACATACACACACATGTATACACATGCATACACATACACACACATACACATACATGCATGCATACATACACACACATACACACACATGCACACACATGCATGCCTACATACACATACACACACATGTATACACATGCATACATACACACACACACATGTACACATGCATACATACACACACATATATACACACATGCACACATACACAGATATAATCCTATTTTTATTTTGAAGTTTTTTTTTACATCAAATATATAAAAATAGGATTAGGGTTTTTACGCTATTCACACATACATACACATACACATAATATATATATATATATATATATATATATATATATATATTTATATATATATATATATATATATATATATATATATATATATATATATATATATATATATATATATATATATATATATATATATATATATATATATATATACATGTATACAAAAATATACATATTTTAGGTATAGATATTTAAGATTAGGGTTTTAGGGTTTAGTATTTCAGATTTAAGTCTAAGTCTTTCTGATTAGGGTTTTAGGGTTTTAATACATAGATAACATATATACACAAACACACATATAGAGAAAAATAAGAAAAAAAATATGAATATATAAATAAATATATATATAAAATATGATTAGGGTTTTAGGATTAGAGGTTTAGATTTTGATAGGTGTTTAAGTATTTAGGTTTTAGTATTTCAGATTTAAGTCTAAGTCTTTCTGATTAGGGTTTTAGGGTTTTAATACGTAGATAACATATATACACAAACACACATATACATATAATACATACATACATGTAGATACACATGCATACAAAAATATACATATTTTAGATTTAAATCTTTAAGATTAGGGTTTTAGGGTTGTAACACCTACATAACATATATGCACACATACACATGCACATATAATACATATATACATGTATATACACATGTATACAGAAATATACGTATTTTAGGTCTAGATATTTAAGATTAGGGTTTTAGGGTTTAGTATTTTAGATTTAAGTCTAAGTCTTTTTGATTAGGGTTTCAGGGTTTTAATACGTAGATAACATATATACACAAACACACATATACATATAATACATACATACATGTAGATACACATGCATACAAAAATATACATATTTTAGATTTAAATCTTTAAGATTAGGGTTTTAGGGTTTTAACACCTACATAATATATATGCACACATACACATGCACATGTAATACATATATACATGCATATACACATGTATACAGAAATATACATATTTTAGGTCTAGATATTTAAGATTAGGGTTTTAGGGTTTAGTATTTCAGATTTAAGTCTAAGTCTTTCTGATTAGGGTTTTAGGGTTTTAATACGTAGATAACATATATACACAAACACACATATACATATAATACATACATACATGTAGATACACATGCATACAAAAATATACATATTTTAGATTTAAATATTTAAGATTCGGGTTTTAGGGTTTTAACACCTAATAACATATATGCACACATACACATGTACATATAATACATATATACATGTATATACACATGTTTATAGAAATATACATATTTTAACTCTAGATATTTAAGATTAGGGTTTTAGGGTTTAGTATTTCAGATTTAAGTCTAAGTCTTTTTGATTAGGGTTTTAGGGTTTTAATACGTAGATAACATATATACACAAACACACATATACATATATTACATACATACATGTAGATACACATGCATACAAAAATATACATATTTTAGATTTAAATCTTTAAGATTAGGGTTTAGGGTTTTAACACCTACATAACATATATGCACACATACACATGCACATATAATACATATATACATGCATATACACATGTATACAGAAATATACGTATTTTAGGTCTAGATATTTAAGATTAGGGTTTTAGGGTTTAGTATTTCAGATTTAAGTCTAAGTCTTTCTTATTAGGGTTTTAATACGTAGATAACATATATACACAAACACACATATACATATAATCTACGTGCTTCACTCGCGATGCTGAATCTGCAATCCATTTATGGATGGTCAGATACTAGTGTCACTGAATTGTTCAGGTAAGTGGAGAACAAATTGGCTTTCATTGTTGTATCACAATAACTTCATTTTCTAATATCATTTTAATTGCTTATTGCTGGCTTCTTAAGAATCAAATTTTGCCAGAGGGCAATGACATGCCTCCAACACGTGGAGATGCGAAAAAACTTTTACAGTCCATTGGAATGGATTATACTAAAATCCATGCTTGTCCGAATGATTGCATTCTCTTTCGGAATGAGTATGAGCATCTCCATGTATGTCCAAAGTGTGGAGCAAATAGATTTAGAGAAGACGTTGTAGGCGAAGCAATCCTCGCAAAGGTTCTTCGCCACTTTCCTTTCATTCCACGAATTAAGAACATGTTTAGATGCAAATCTATAGCTGAGTTAATGTCATGGCATACAAAGAGCAGGTCTATAGATAATGTAATGCGAGTGCCAGCTGACTCTGATGCTTGGAAGCACATAGATAGTAAGTGGCCAGAGTTTGCTAGAGAGCCTCGGTCCATACGTCTAGGCCTAGCTATGGATGGAGTGAATCCATTTGGATTACGCAGTTCTTCATGGAGCACATGGCATGTATGTTTGGTAAATTATAATATCCCACCATGGTTGGCCACAAAGAAAGGTCATTTATTATTAGCTCTTATTGTACCAGATAAGTATAAGGTAAAAAACATGGATGTATATCTTGCACCACTTGTGGAAGAACTGCGCATTTTATGGGATGGGATCACTGTGCGTGAAATGTCTCAACCTATAAGAAGACGAGACGTGTGAGTGCAAAGCATACTCATGTGGACAATGCATGATTGGCCTGGTTATGGTGAATGTTCAGGTTTATCGATTTCGGGTTACCATGCTTGTCCTTTATGTGGACCACGACTCGAAGCACACTATTCCAAAGCACTACGCAAAACTGACTATGAAGGACATCATAGATATTTGCTTGATGGGCATGTTTTACATGAAGGACAAATTGGTCGACAAGCGCAACACCAAATGAAAGCTAGCGATTGGAAACAACTATGGGATTCAGAAAATCCAGTTGCTGGCATGAAACGGTTGTCCATTTTTCATGAACTCCCTTATTGGAGTGAATTGGTGATCAATCATTTGGTAGACCCGATGCATATTTTCAAGAATGTGGGAGAGATGCTTTGGAAAACTTTGATCGGAAAGAAAGAAAGCAAAGCACAAAGGGATGACTTAGAAGAGCGAGGTCGTATGCGAGAGTTGTGGGCAATTACTAAGCCCAACAGAACAGTATCGTTACCAAGAGCTCCTTGGGTGCTTCGCAGGATGGAAGAGCAACAAGTGAAGAAAACAATTTCAGAGTTTCGTACACCTACTGGATGCATGAGATGTCTAAAGATTGCTTTCACACGAAACGACGATCTTGCAGGACTCAAGTCTCATGATTGGCATAAGTTTTTACAGTTTGTGCTCCCTGTAGCCCTAAAAGTTTGTCCTTCAGAGGATGTACGAAAACCATTTATAAAATTAGTTCTTTAGTACGGTGGATATCTTCTAAAGAGATAAATAAAGATAGCATAGAGAGCGCGACACTCAATGCTATCGAGGCTATTTGTATGGTAGAGAAATACTTTCCCACTGTTACACTTATGTGTTCCTCAAGTAGCTTTGATGTGAACCTTTTCCCTATACATGGGCACTTTTTACTCTAGTGCTGGCTAGAGGTTTTTTCCCCATGTTACCACATACTTGATACTCTCATATGCGGTGGTACTTTGTACTTAAGGATATTATTCAGCTCTTACTTCAGTTCAGTTCATCGATCAATAGAGAGAGCTATTCCAGCCATCGTCTTCTCAGTGTGTCTTGCTGCGTTTGTGCTCCTTGTGTGTGCTTCTCGTGTGTCTCTCGCACTTCTACACACACCCAACAGTGGTATCAGAGCAGGTTAAGCTTCTTCTCAAGTTTCAGTTTTTTGCGTCGCGGTGCGCGCACTTTAATAGTGCAAATCGACTTCGGAGCATAGAACTGTGAATTTCAGCAGCCCGAAAACATTTCCACCTGGTGCGTTGGGGTTTTGCCCCCATTTCAAAGCCATTCGTGCAGTCAGAATCGCCATCAGAGTGACGGTTTGTGAGCTGAAATTTCAGCACTCATTTCAGTTTTCATCTAAGTGAAGATTTTGTCACATTCTTGTTCCTTAGTGAAATGGCGGGCAGTAATGACTTGTTTGGCATGCTTCAAGCTGAAGATAAGCTTGATGGGACCAACTATCCGATGTGGTCTTACATGATGAAGCATGCTCTTGTTGCAAAACCACTTTGGAACATAGTGGCATATGTAGATCAAAGGCCGGCAGATGCTTCTACTTCACAGTCTACTGTCACAGATGGAGCTTCTTCTTCGAGTACATTGGTTTCTCCTTCTCCACCTACACAGGAGCAGCTTAGATGGGATGGAAAAGATGCTCAAGCTCATGCTTTGATTGCGCTTTCAGTGAAGCGTCATATAGTTCTACACATTCGATCATGTTCTACATCGAGACAGGCATGGGACACTCTTGCTTCTTTGTATGCCGTGCATAATGAAGCACGTGTTGCATACTTGAGGAAGCAACTTGAAGATGTATGTATGGCTGAAAATGAGTCAGTGGATGTGTATGTGACACACATCAAGGACTTGAAAGAGCAATTGACAAACATAGATGAGATCATTCCGGATGCATCACTCATTTCTACATTGTTGAAAGGATTACCGGAATCTTTTCAAAGCTTTGCTACTACACTCCGTTTGGTTGCAAAAGGAAATCCTAATACATATGCATTTGATGAGGTTGTGTCTCTTCTTTTGCAAGAAGAGCAATCTAGGGTGAATAGGAGTGGTTTGATTGAGGGAACGCAAGCACTTGCTATCTCACAAAAGGGGAAAAGCAAGTATGGTTCAACTTTGGGTTCATCAAAACCAAAGCCTCAAGATTCCTCTTCCACTCCTTCCTCTAATGATGGTGATTTACAAAAGAAGAAGAGATGCAAATATTGCCGGAAGGCTGGTCATACTATTGATGAGTGTAGAAAGCTTGCAAAACGCAATGAAAAGAAGAAGGAATCCGGCATGTCTATTGCTGAAAATTCAGCAAATGCAAAGAATGATGAAGCTAACATGGCTCAAGATTTTTGGGCATGTGTTGTTACATGTCATTATGATGCTTCTTTACATTCTAAATGTATGGTTGTGAGTGAGGCTGATTCGGATTGGTTCTTTGATAGTGGTGCTTCAAAGCACATAACATCATGCAAAAGATTTTTTGCCTCTTTGAAAGATGCACCTAAAGGAGGACATGTGGTGTGTGCAAACAATGCCTCTTAACCTATCATTGGAGTAGGAGAAATTGAGCTTATGACTACAAATGGAGGTATGATTCTCTTGAAAAATGCATTGTATGTGCTCGGTATCAAGAAGAACTTAATTTCAGTTCCGTTGATTGCCAAAGCTTGACTTCATGTACACTTTGTTGATGATAAGTGTATGGTTCATGATTTCAGCAATGGCGATGTTATCGTGATGTTCGGTACATTATGTAATGGTTTGTATCGCATGGATACATACAAGAGGGCTGCCTCGAATGCCTTAGTTGCTCATACTTCTTCCATGGCTGAAATGGAGCTTTGGCATGCTCGTTTTGGTCATTTAAACTTCAATAGTTTGCTCTACTTGCAAAAGAAGGATATGGTTATTGGCTTGCCTACACTTGAGTCCATTGAAAAGCATGCATGTGAAGGTTGCATTCTTGGAAAAATGCATCGTGCTTTTTTTCCAAAAGATAGTCATACACACACTACAAGAAAATTGCAACTTGTTCATAGTGATGTATGTGGTCCCGTCAAGACTCCATCTTTTGGGAAGCATGTATATTTTGTTACCTTCATTGATGATGCTACTCGCCATACATGGGTGCATCCTATGAAAGCAAAGAATGAGGTATTTTCTTGCTTCAAAGCATTTTTAGCTATGGCTGAAAATTTTTCTTCACAAAAGCTTTTGACTCTACGCACGGATCGTGGTGGTGAATACATGTCACATGAGTTTAGTGCTTTTCTTTGTGAAAAAGGTATTTCACACCAATGTACGGTGCCATATACACCTCAGCAAAATGGTGTTGTCGAGCGTAAAAATAGAACTCTACTTGAAATGGCACGATGTATGGTTAAAGGAAAGCATCTTCCTCATAAGTTTTGGATGGAAGCGGTCATGTGTGCAAATTATGTGTTGAATCGCTGCCCTACAAAAGCATTGAGATTCATCACTCCTTATGAGGCTTGGAATGGTCATAAGCCTATGGTTAGTCATATGCGTGTGTTTGGTTGTTTGGCATATGCTCTTGTGCCATCACAACAACGTCACAAACTTGATGACAAGGCAAAGAAATGTATATTTGTTGGTTATAGTGCTGAAAGTAATGGATATCGGTTGTACCATCCATTGACGAACACAATTATTGTGAGTCGAGATGTGGTATTTGTTGAAAATTCAGTTTTCCCTCTACTTGAATGCAAAAAATTGCCAACAGTTAGCTCACAAGATGTGTTCGATACACTCATGCCTTTGTTCCAAAATGGTGCGCTTGACTATGGCCATGTAGACCAGCCAACTGAGGTTCAAAGGGCTGAAAAATTCCAGCCAAATAGGGCTGAAAATGCAGAGAATTTCCAGCCAAACATGGCTGAAAAAATTCAGCCAAAAATTATCAAAACTGTTGGAAATTTCCAGCCACATATGGCTGAACATTTGCGTCAAAATATGGCTGAAATTGAGCACGAAATTCAGCCCACACATGATGTACATATTGAAGATGTTTTACATAATGAACGCATGTCTATCAAGAGTGCACAATCTGTGCCAAAGTGGCTGAAACAAACTTTGCAGGACAGCAAATTGAGTGCACCTTTACTTGGTAGAACAAGATCAAGCTCTCACCATGCATCAAGTAATTTTGTGGATTATTCTCTTATTGCTACAACATGTAATGAAGAGCCACTTTCTTTTGATGATGCATGTGACGATCCACAATGGATGAGTGCTATGCAATCAGAAATGGATTCCATACATAGGAATGGTACTTGGGAGTTATGTGAATTGCCAAAAGGAAAGAATGCCATTGGTACAAAGTGGGTTTATAAGATTAAGAGAAAATCTGATGGTAGCATTGATTGCTACAAAGCTCGATTGGTTGCCAAAGGACATGCACAACAATATGGCATTGACTATGAGGAAACTTTTGCACCTACTTCACGCATGACTATCATTCGTACCGTGGTTGCATTGGCTGCCCATCGAGGTTGGAAAGTGCATCAATTGGACATAAAAACAGCCTTCTTGAATGGAGATTTGCAAGAAGAGGTCTATGTGAAGCAACCTCTTGGATTTGCTATGAAAGGGAAAGAGCATATGGTTTGTCGCTTGTATAAAGCTTTGTATGGTCCCAAGCAAGCTCCACGTGCATGGTATGACAAAATACATAAGCACTTGATTGCTCTTGGCTTCACATGTAGTCCGATTGAAAGCACACTCTATGTACGCAAAAATGGGGCTGATCTTATGGTGCTTGTTCTTTATGTCGATGACATACTCTTAACTGGGTCATGTGATGCAAAACTTGACATTCTTATGGCTGATTTGCAGCATACTTTTGATGTCACTTATCTTGGTCTTTTGAGCTACTAACTTGGCATCCAGTTTGTATCCGTTGCGGGGGGAATTGTTATGCATCAAGCAAAGTATGTTGAAAAACTACTTCAGTATTTTGATTTTGAGGATTGCAAGCCAGTTTCCACACCAGTTCAGACAGGATTTAGATTCTCTGTTGAGGATTCCAGTGATGCATTTGCCACTTCTCTTTATTAGCAGGCTGTGGGATGTCTTATATATGCATGCAATAGAAGGCCGGATATACAGTATGCAGTTTCCCAGTTGAGTCGATTCATGCATAGCCCTGGCACTAAGCATTGGCAAGCGGGGAAACGTGTGTTTAGATATCTTCGAGGCACTTTGAGCGTAGGTCTCTTTTATGGCAGAGATGTTCAACCATGCTTGCATGCTTTTACAGATAGTGATTGGGCTGGTTGTTATGATACTCGCGTGTCCACTAGTGGTAATTGCTTTTTGCTTGGAGACTCATGCATATCTTGGTTGAGTAAGAAGCAACCTACAGTGGTGACATCGAGTTGTGAAGCTGAGTACAGGGCAGTTTTCACAGCGACAGTGGAGTGTATATGGCTGAGACGCCTATTGATGGATCTTTGCATGGAGATTGATGCTGCTACGCATATTCTCACTGATAGTCAGAGTGCTTTGGCTGTTGCACAAAACCCAATGTTTCATGCACGGACCAAACATATTGAGGTGCATTATCACTATGTGAGAGAGCACCTTCATGCAGGAGATATTGATTTGGTATATGTGCCTACACAAGATAATGTGGCAGACATATTCACCAAAGCTCTTCCACGAGAAAATCTTGAACCTTTTCGCAAAGCTTTAGGCTTGTTACCTTGTGGGGGCTGATCTGTCACTCCCTATATGTGTTCACATCATTCGCTCGAGGGGGGTTTGTTACACTTATGTGTTCCTCGAGTAGCTTTGATGTGAACCTTTTCCCTATACATGGGCACTTTTTACTCTAGTGCTGGCTAGAGGTTTTTTCCCCATGTTACCACATACTTGATACTCTCATATGTGGTGGTACTTTGTACTTAGGGATATTATTCAGCTCTTACTTCAGTTCAGTTCATTGATCAATAGAGAGAGCTATTCCAACCATCGTCTTCTCCGTGTGTCTTGCTGGGTTTGTGCTCCTTGTGTGTGCTTCTCGTGTGTCTCTCGCACTTCTACACACACCCAACACCCACAAGTATTCTCACTATTCAACTTCATTTACTGGTTCATGTAGTAGATGAAGTTGCAATAGCAAGAACTGTCCATAGTCGATGGATGTTCTTCTTAGAGTGCTTTATGAAGACATTAAAAGGGTTTGTTCGACAAAGAGCACGTCCAGAGGGTAGCATGGCAGAGGGATGTCTTGTACAAGAATCTCTTGTATTCATAACTGAGTTTCTACATATATCGAATCCCGAAATGCCTCGCTTATGGAGCGATGATGAAGATGTTTGTCTCGTAGGCGATGAACCACAAGGTAAAGGATTGCAAAGAAAAATGGATGCAGCTTTCAGAGAGAAGGCAATGAAGTTTTGCATAGTTAACTCTTAGCCTATGCAAAAGTGGTTAAAAAGGTATGAACTTGCCAAGGAAACTAATGCAAAGGAAAGAGCTCAGTTTCGAAGAAATCGTTCCACTCGATTTTTGCCTCTTCCAGAAAATCTTCGACCTACCTTTTCCAACGAGCAGATGGCTAGATGCAGCAGTTTCACAAGCAAAGGCAACGGGTGAAGATATCTTTGAAGAAGAAGAAGAACTCGCAAAAGGATGTGATTGGGAGTATATTAAATACGGTGCACTATGGTCTCCTGGACGACACTTTCAAATCACACGAATCGATCAAAACCGGTCTACTTTTGATAGTGGAGTGATGGTGAATTTTTTGCAAAAAAGTAGAGCGAGTGCAAGAGATGATAATGCTCTAGAAGGCGAGTTAGATTATTGTGGTGTGATTCAAGACATCTTGAAACTATCTTTCAGAAAGTTTGATTACTTTGTTTTTGACGTGAAATGGTTCAAAGTAGTCACCTCTGGAAGAAACGCAACAGTTAGACGAGATAAGAGCGGTTTGCTTCAAGTCGACTCCACAAGATTATGGACAGATGAAAGGGATATGTACTTCTCGAACACTGTGAGCAAGTTGTTTTTATACCAGATTCAAAAGACCCAGAGTGGCTATTTGTTTTACAAGTCGCTCCACGTAGTAGACAAATGTTTGAAAACATAGATGTAGAAGAAAGTCCATCTCTAGTGGACTCAGAGATTCATTCGATAGTTGAGGAGGAAGAGATCATTGTTCGAGAAGAAGAGGTCATTGAAGAAGAGGTCATTGTTCGAGAAGACGAAGCAATAGACGATGATCAGGAGGAAACCAGCATAGCAAGCAATTTAGAAGCCATCAATATAGAGATAGATATTCTTGGTGCATCAGATCTGCAAGAGGATGCTAGAATAGAGGACTTTTGAATAAAACACTTGTACGTACTAATTTTTGGTTTTTCTTTATTCCCTATATTATTTTTCTTATTGCATGCTAATTATTTGAGTTCTTTTATTACAGAGCACGATGGGAGACAGTCCTCTAGTCACTCCACATTCCATGATAGAGGAGCAGTTTTTGGAGTTCATCTCTCAAGTTCCTCCTGCGTATATGGCCGCTGCATCACAGTATTGGATCGCTCATGGTAGCACTCCTCCCGGCCTCACTCTTGGCGGCCTTACTCCTGCCGGCCTCACTCCCAGTGGCCTCAATCCCGCCGGTGTCACTCCCGTCGGTGTCACTCCTGCCGGTGTCACTCCTACGGGTGGTGCTACTCCCGTAGGAGGTATGTCTCCTAGCTTTGTGACTCCACCACGACCATCTTTGCAGCCATCTCCTACTGGGTCTACTAGTAGACATGTGCGTTCGACACCTCAGCGCGATACAGGGTCTGGCCCGTCTCGTAGATCGAGGTCACACTCTAGAGCAGGAGGTTCTAGGAGTGGATCTACAAGTAGGTCTGGAGGCGGAGGAGGCGGCTGTTGTGGAGGCAGTGTGACGGACGTTGTGTCACCCGCTTCTACTCCTAGGACGAGTACCTTAGATGTAGGTACGCCATGCAGTACACCACGCAGTACACCATGTACACCTTGGGGTGCTCATGACCATGATGACTCCAAGGTGTATAGTATCCGAGATGGAGCTCCGGTGATGGATACGACTGACAAAGCAATGCATGCACGCATACGACAACTTTGCTCCATCTAGTTTGGACACTCCATCATGCTGAAATGGAGTGAACAGGATAAAGATCGAAAGAATTATATCACACAAAAGATTTACCAAGAGTTCCGACCAGCTGATGGATAGTCGATTGTCAGTTCAGAGTGGATTCTGCACACCGCACGTGAGGTCATGTCGCATCGATGATCCGAGGCTCGTGATGCATTCAGAGAAGGCTTACCAAAGCCTTTGTGGTTAGATGCTGAGGAGTGGGACATGATTCGTGATGAGCAGCAGCAGACTCCTGATCGATATCGCCAGTAGCGAAATGCCGCAGCCACATGTCTAGACACGATTGGACCGTCACATTTGGGCAGCGACGGATATGACACGATGCGTCATGAGTTTGTAAGTACCATTTCATTTATTGAATGTATTTGTGTTAAATTTCTCATATATGTTTCTCTAATCTTTTTATATTTGTTTCGGGAGCTGGCAATGGGTCGTCCTCCAACACGAACGGAGGAGTCTTACGGATATAGTCATGGGTTGACTGCACTATTGCAGGACTTGGAGGGACGCGGTGTGGTAGTTTCATGGGAGCGTTTGCGATGAGGTAATTAATTTATAAACTTGGTTTTTACTTGTTTGTAATTTTCATGTGAATTTATCTCATTCCATTAATGTTCTTTGTTGCAAGACTGTTGATATGGAACGTTCTTTGCATGTGTATGGCAGTGGAAGACCAATATTTTGTATTTGATCTCCAAATGGCAATACATTGCTTTGCCACATTTTGTAAAAGCGTCATATATGACAGTGGTTTGCCACACTCTTTTACATGCTTCATTATTGAAATATATAACTTCTTTTGTACATGGTTCATTGTTCATTCTGATTATCTCTTTTGTGTACAATAATACTCTGTTTCATGAAATCATATTTCGGTTGTCATTAGAATACACATCACATGTACTCGGTTTTTTTGGGCAGAGTGTATTGTCTTTTGTTAAGCAACATCATGGTAATGTTGCTGTAGCAAAAGACAAAACACTCTGCCGAAAAAAATTTTGCAGGTATAGTCGTCGATATAAGCGATGGTACTCCTAGTAGTGTCATCGGAATAACCATCGGTATACCCAGGAGGCGACGCAGCAGAAGCCGATTACCGACGCGTATACCGACGTTTATATCGACGTATATACCGACGCCCATATCGATGCCCATACCGACACATATACCGATGCATATACGGACTCTTTGGTACCGACGCGCAAACCGACCTTTACACCGACATCGCGGCAAATAAAGCCGCATTCATTTTCCTCGATAAAAACCTCGGTATACCATCGATCTGTTGTAGTGCTAGGGCTACTGCAAATTCTAGTATAATGTGTTGCTCATATTCATGCTCCTCATCATCAGGTGGTCCTTCTTGCTCCTCATCTTGTTCCTCTTCTTCAGTTTCCTCCTCATCTTCCTCTACTTCGACTACAACTCGTTGAGTTTGGTCGGGTTGGTCTGTGACTGTTTGTTGTCCACTTAACTGCTCTATTTCGATTTCCAAGTTAGTTGCATTGATTATCGTGGATACTTCATCATCAGTTAAATACTCAAGCGTGAAGCCGTGAGGAAACTCTAAATCTATGGGGATCGGTGGGAAGATCAGATTAGGTCCTTCTGCACTGTGCCTTAGTAATCTGATGGTGAAGGGTTGTACTCACCTTTGGGGTGGCAGAGTCATGCTCGATGTCAGCGTAGCGCCCTGGGCCTATGCACATGGCATCTGAACAACTCTTCTCATTTTCTTTGATGGGGGCCCTATGGCTAATACTCTTCGCTGAAAGTCCTGCACCCTAGTCCAAACGAGTGCCCTTTGAATTGACACATCATAGATTAGGCATCGATATATAGTTCTAGTAAGTGCACAACATCCATAGAGCACTAGCTTCTGTTTCTTGTACCAGCATTGATGTGCAAGTTGGATTTGATCTATAATCCAATGTGGCATATTGATTGTAAGTTTCAGCGTGTCTGCCAAGTATAAACTAAACCAGATCTTCTTGGGTGGCATTCTAAATCTTTCTTGGGCAGGGAATGCAAAGTGTTGCATGCACATTCGGATGTGGATGTTAATAGTTGGGGTCATTGCCACCATGTCCTTTAGCTTAGTTAGGTTTTTGGTCTTCATACTATCCTGGATCATTGTCTCCTTCTCAGTAGGGATGTGCATACCTCTCATTTCTAGAGCTTCCCTTACCAAATTGTTGGTCAATTTAAAACGCTTCAGTTCATTTCCTAGTGTAAGAGAAGGAACGCTTCCCTAGTAGAAAGTTGCTTGTCCCCTTCTTATCCTTGCTGGGAGTGAGTGTGCTAACTAGGTATGAACACCTCAGGAAGTCAAGCTTTGGTAACTAAGCACGGAAGTAGTCATCGAATCTTGCCTTCTTCCATATCGGTCGCGATCCTTCACTGTTCTGAAGCTTTTCGAACTCTCATGTAAAGAAATGGTACCAGCCCCACCATCCATTAAACTCTAACTCAGAATCCCATAAATAGGTGCCATCCCCAAGGGGTCCTGTGACTTCACTGAACCAATGGGAGTTCTTGCTAACTGGAGATGTGTGCCCCTGGGGAGGATTTTGAATGGAATAACATGTACTGCTCCCCCTCCACCATCGCCCTCCATTGCCCCTCCACCCCCCTCCACCCTCCGCCCCCTCCATTGCCCTTCACCCTCCACCCTTCAACTCCTCATGAATAGGGATACTTTCAATGTCCACTATTTGAGGTCCAATGCCTACTTGGGAGCTTGTTCCTGTAGCCTCTACCATGTTGAGGGTACTGATTGCCGATTCTGTGAGAATATATAAATACAAGTTAACATTGCAATGGACACAAAATGACCATTTGTCCTTGTTACAACATCAACATGATGAACTATGAAGTAGTTAGTAGGTTACTTCATGCTCGCATGGTCGTGAGTGTGAAGTGTGGTTAGCAGATGAAGGGTTCCTATGTGTTAATTGGAGTGGCGCGATGTAGTGCAAATATAGTTGATATGCGGATGTGGTTTTACAATTGGAACAGGTGGTTTACTACAAGATTTGGGCTACCAAACGTGGTGTATGCCTTTATCTTTTGATTTTGTGGAGACTTTGGAGGGCTTTATAAGAATGCCAACTTGGAAATGAGGCTTTTTAGGGACCCATTTACAAGTGATTCTGCTCGTGCTCATGGACGAATATGCATTTGTGCGTGTCAAACAATTGTTGGCATCAGCTATTCGAGTATGTGTGAATCATGTTATACCTTGTGTGGTTTATGTGTGGCTATTTGAGCATGCAAGCAAGCTTGAGGCACCCAAATTTGTCTTGATTGTGGGTCGGCCTTCAACGACTTCTTGGGTACCCAGATAGACTTTACTTTCGTAGGCGAATCTTTGAAAGACTTCTTATTCGTGTCTTGTCATCTATTACTAGCATGACGTTTAGTGAGTGGTTGTAACTTGACTGCAACAAGATGCTTGCCTTTCCGCACCCATATTTGTTTCGGTGGCTAAGACACCTTGCTTCATACTCTCCTTTGGTTTTGAGCATAGGCCCTCTACTTCGTTTGCACTTGGTACTCCTTTCGTTGCCATGTCTCTATCACTTTGGAAAAGAAGGGAGTTCCATCGTGTCCTTGGCTTCTTTGTTGAGAACACCATCCCTCTACATCACATAGTTTTGGATAAGAATAGCATCATCATCTTCATGTGTGCTCCTGGAAGGACCAAGAGTTGATGCCTTTCCTAGTTCCTTGAGTGCTTCATTTTCTAACTCAATTGTAATGCGATTTTTATTTACCCAGACCTGAAGAAGTCCATTTCTTAGATTTAGGTTGACTACATGATCATAGAGCCAGTCTTGACCCAAGACGAGAGGTTCAGTGAGATCCTCATCTTGACACACCACCTTAACTGTTATAAGAACATCTTGAATGTAGAGGGGAAGTTCCACCTCATCCATGCAAGGGGTTTCCACACCTCCCAATCCTATGAGATAAGCTTTGATAGGATTGACCTCTAGTTGCAATTCTTGATAGTAAGAAAGTCTAACCACACTAGTAGTTGCATCTGAGTCAATCAAGGCCCATACAATCCTTGGACTATTTCCATGTCCTATGTCTAAGGTCAAAAAAGGACGTCGATCAACTATTCTATGGAAGCTTTCATCTTGAGACTTCACACATAGCCATGTGATACCCTGGAGCTGCATAGGCATCTATCCTAGGCTGATCTCTACCTTGTCTTCTCAATTCATTCTTCGGATGTGTTCCAAAGCTTCTGCTTGCGCGTTTTCTCAGATTCGTTTTTCTTCTTCTTTGCGTTTCTTGGCAGTATTAAGTCGATTAAGCATTACCTCTGTGAGGGGTTCTTGATATAATTTGACTCGGCATCCACTAATGTAACTTGATAGGATATCACCTTCTAAGGTGGCTAATTGGACTTCCCCACTTGTTGATATTCTATTAATAATCATGGGTCCATAGCCATGCTTCCCTAGCTTTCGTGCATGTTGTTTTAGGGTGTACATCAAAACTAAGTCTCCGGCCCTCAATCCTTTATCCTTCACATAGGCATCGAAGTATGCCTTTTGTCTTTTCTTGGCTGCATAAATCCCTGTGGTAACTCGCAGTCTCGTTTCACCTAGCCGTTCAAGATCAAAGATCCTTGAAGAGAGTTCATGCTCTATCCACTCATGCTCCTATGCTACTTTCAGTGTTGGTATCAAGAAGTCAAATGGTAGCACTAAATTTTGGCCAAATACCATATGAAAGGGTGTGGCTTGGAGTACCGTTTTATAGGCAACTCGATATGCCCAAACAACATGGTGTAGTTGTTTGTCCCAATCAGAGCGTTTATTATTCACTAATTTTGTCAGCACATTACATAGGATCTTATTCGTGCTCTCGGCTTGTCCATTAGCTTGTGGATGATAGGGGGAAGACTTCTTATGTACTAACCAAGAATTCTTGGAGAAGATTTTCAATGACTTCATTCAAGAAGTGAGTACCTCTATCACTTACTAGCTCTATCGGTAGCCTATATCTAGTGAACACATTCTCAAATAAAAACTTAGCTGTCGTTTGAGCATTGTTCTTCTTTGTGGCTTTTACTTCTACCCACTTGGTGAGGTAATCTGTGGCAACAATAATGTATTGAGCATGTGAACTTTTAGCTGGGGGTTAATAGGACCTACAAAGTTTATTCCCCACTTAGAGAATGCACATCCACCCGTCATAGGTTTCAAAGGCATATCATCTTTATGTATGGGATATTGAGTTTGCTGACAAACGTCACACCGCTTCACATAGGTATGTGCATGCATGTGAAGGGCTGGCCACCACAAGCCTGCAAATAGGATTGCCTTAATCACACGGTCTGGACCAAAGTGTCCTCCTGCTACACCTTGGTGTGCAGTTTAAAAGATCTTAAGATATTCACTCTCATGGACATAGTCTTAGATATCCGTCTTTTCCATGCTTGTATAGATTATCACCAATGAGTGCATAATCTAGGGCTTCTTGTTCTAAACTTCTTTGATAGAAACGATCATATCTTGAGGGAATGTTTTCGCCCTCAGGAATGCTACCAATGGTTCATCTGGTATTAGAGACATTTGATACAGTGTAGTGTGCTCCACTGGTGGTCTAATACGACAAATTGGGCATTCCTTACACAACTTATGGACATCTGCTTCCATAGTTGGACAGTGCACTCCGAGTCTCCTTAGTGTCTGTAAAGTTCTTTGCCTTGAGTGGTGTTGCTCTTATGCACCCACATGTGCTAATTGCAACCATTTCGCGTACTCTTCCTCTTCCACACAACAAGCTAATATCCCTTGATCTATATGCTTGTACATACTTCCTGCCATGATATGGTACTTTTGGGCTTTTACTACCTCCCTATCTTGAGTGTTCATTACTGGGTGTTTTGGTCCATATGTCAATACTGGCACTAATGTCTTGGCCCACTACCGTACAACTTCCAAATTAAACAAGTAAGCATCAAGAAGATCATCTAACAGATGTGAGTCTCGAGAGATGATCTGCTCTCAAGTGAGTCTTGCCTTTCCTCACTACTACCTCAAAGTCATATTCCATTAGTAAGAGAAACCATCTTACTAATCTACCTGTATTGCATGGCTTATTTACTAAGTATAGCAGTGCCTGATGATTAGTGAAAAATTTAAACTTATTTGCAAGCAAATAGTGTCTAAACTTTTTAACCGCATATACCATGTCTAATCCTTCTTGTTCGATGGTGGTATAATTTTGTTCAGCTGCATTCAACCATCTACTAGCATACATGAAAGGCTAGTTCCAATCTGGCATAGTCAAGATTGGTGCTGAACATAATTGCCGTTTAAGCTCATTGAAAGAGTTCTCACATTGTTCCGTCCACTCATAGTTAGTCAAAAGGGAGTATAGAGGCTTTGCAATGATCGCATACATATGAATGAATCGGCGATAATAGCCACAATGCCCCATGAAATCTTGTACCTCCTTGACATTCTTTGGCCTAGATGGCTCTGCAATAGCTCTCACTTTCTCTCCATCCATGGATATACCATTCCTTGACACTATGTTTAAAACACACTTTTCTGGGTTCAAGCAGACTTGATATTCTCTACCTTTGTCAAATATAGATCTCAACTCTCGGATATGTGTTTGTCTTATGTTGGAATGAGCACAGAGATCATCAACATAGACTTCCAAATTTTTTCTCAAGAATTCTTTAAACACATGGCACATCAGCCTTTGAAAGGTGGCTGGTGCATTGGTAAGACCAAATGGCATTACTCGAAAGGCAAATATGCCCCACTCTATAGCAAAGGCTATCTTATGCTAATCTTCTAGAGCTATGGCCACTTGATTGTAGCTAGAGAAGCCATCAAGGAAGTTGTATACCTCCTTACTTGCTACTCTTTCTAAGAGATGCTTGGTGATAAGAAGTGGATAACTATCTCTAATAGTGATTGTGTTAACTTTCTTCAAGTTAATGCATAAACGTAGCTTTCCATTCTTTTTGGGCACCACTACAATGGGGGATACCCACTTAGTGTGCTCAATTTCATAGATGAATCCAGCTTCAACCAAGCGATCTATCTCTTCTTTGATCTTGGCACCATAGTTGTCATTATATGTGTATGGCTTCTACTTAGAGGGTTTGGCCTCTGAGGTCATGGGAATTGTATATGAGCATATGTCCGAGTCCACTTCTTTTAAGCCATTATAGCTCCAAGCAAATACATCTTCGTATTCTCTTAGCAAAGCTATCAACTCTTGCTCCTCTTCCTCTGTCAGGTCATGTCCAATGTATGTGCATTTTTCTTCTCCTTCTTCTATGGTTACAATAATTTTCTTGGTGGTTTCTTTGTTGTCATAGGCCTCTCCTGCTTGTGCATCACGTTTAGGCATTCTTATCATGACTCTCCTATCTTCTATCTCATACTTCTTAAAGTTTTCTAGGACCTCAAACAAAGATTCTTCCTCCTCTGGTGTGACTTCTCTCTTCGTCCTCTTCTTGCCTTCATTCTTAGTGGTTACTTGTGTGGCTAATCTCACATCATTTGTAAGTTCTTCATATCTTTGTGGGTGAGCCTGCACTTCATAGAAATATTCCTCATCTGATGCAAATGCTAGGTCCATAATGATCGACTCTAGATCGGAGTCACTTGCATCCTCGAATGCATCAGTTCTAGGTTCACATTCCTCAATAACTGAGTCACACATGATTGGCTCTATTGTGAAGACTGAAATATCATAGCCATCCTCTCCACAATGGGGTGTCCATTGTTCTTCATTGATGGCTACATCCATTGTTGCCAAAATTTTTGCCCAACCATGAGGTTCAAGTTCTTCATCTGGAAATACTACAGGTGCATAGGCTGGATCTTGAATTGATTTATGAGTTTCCTTTGCACCTAGGTCTCTGGCTTTTTCTTTCTTCTCTTCTTCTACTCCTACTTTGCACATCCATAAGTGGGTGTCTTCATGCATCCATGAGGATCCTGATCCTATGGAATGCACTGACTCCGTATCATCTTTAGCTCTATGGATGGGATTCCATTGAATAGGGGATATGTATCTATGAGAGTAATCTTTGAGATTTACTTTGGTTGTAACACCTAAGTGTTGCAAATACAAAGAACTGGTTCCCCAATCTTGTACCACTTGCAACTACTACATAAATGGTTTTCCCAAAATCATCTCATAGGCCTGATTCTTGCTAAAGTTACATATGGCAAAAGTATGCTCAAACTCAACACCACATGTAGCGAGAGTTATTCCTTCTAGCAGTCCTAAGGGTCTTTCTATATGACCATCAGCCATCTCCAATTTCATTCTTGTTGGCCTGAGTGCTGGCTTGCCCCAATGCTTCCATAGGGAAGTGGTAGCAATTGCTACTCTTGCACCTGAGTCCAAAATTGCCTTGGTGGTATAACCTTGATGGGTAATTGGAAGATAGGTGTTTCCTTCTTCCCCTTCACTCATGTCTCCTATCTTCTCCAAGGGTATTTCTGGCACTGTTCTATGAGAACCTACCTGGGAACGAGGTTTTGCTACTTCTAGCACTTGATTGGCTACTTCTAGCACTTGATAGCTCTGGCCTAACTTTGAGTAGCTTTTCTAAAGTGATATTGCAGTGCACTTTAGTGTTTTTCACTACCTCTATGTTCCTAGGTATGATTGAGTCTTCGTTTCTTATCATGAACAGGGGTGCTCTCATGCAAGTAGACTTAGCTTCCAATGGGCCTATGAAATGGGGTAGTTCCTTTAGGGAATTAGACTCGAAGTCTAATCTCTCATGGGATTTTAGCACTCTCCTGCTCTCCATAAATGGAAGGAATGTCTTGTGGAAAGGGATCGTGCATGTCATCCACAAGTTCAATTGGAGGAGGATTTTCACTTTCTTTAGCCCATTTCTCTTCTTAAATCTCTCTTAGATATTCTGGGGAATATCGATTCATAGAAGAAGATGTGTCTAGTTCTGTGGAGTTAGGCACATAATCTTCCTGGGGAGGAACGCTTATCCTTTCACTTGCCTTGTCCTTACCTTGGGAGGTGGAGTCCGCAATTAGCCTCTCCAATCTTTCTAGGAGTCCATCAAAGTGCAACTATGTCTTACCTGCACTAGAGAAGTTAAAGAGGCGACTTGCTTCAAATATAGTTTGAGCCAATTCCACCATCTTAGCATAGATTTTAGTTCATTCGAGTTCTAGTTCAGCTCTAGGGTAACACTTTTCATGATCCATTACGTTTGACCCTTCGTCTAGTCTGGCCTGATATGCCTTAAGCATCATGTCTAGATCCTCGAGAGTGGGATCTGCTAGGACTGATCCTACTCTAAGGGGTGGTGGGATGGTGTGAGGTGGGTTGGAAGGTGGTGGATTGGAGAGAGATGGGAATGGTGGGTGTGGAGTAGTGTGAGAGTGAGTTTGAGATGTGAGTTCAATTATCTTGGCTTTTGTTTCTCTCAAGCTTTCCTCAAGTTCACTCATCTTCTTTGCCCATTGCCTTTTCATTCTCTTGCGACTATCCATCCAAGCTCTGGTCCTCTTCTTAGTTATGCTCTCAATCTCGCTAACCTTAGAATTCTTTTCCTATCCTAAAGCTTGGTTTTTCTGCAAAGCTTGGGCTTTAGTAACCACTTGCATCGGGGTAGTGGAAGTTACACTTCGTGTAGAGTCTACGACTAACCCAGTGACACTGATAGGAGTGATTTTTGGCATATTTGTGGGGTTTTTAGGACAATCTCGTAACAGGTGCTCTTTCCCACAATCTGGGAAAAAAACCTGAATTGTCACAGATTGGGCTTGTGCAGGTGCAGACATAGGACAATCATGAATGAGGTGATCTCCCTGACATCGGTAGCATGGTCCTCTAGGAAATGGGGGTCTTATCTGCTTAGGTTGGGGTCTAGGGTTGGGTCTTGCATACATGACATTTGCATACTCTAGCTCCCAACTAGGTTCACTCGGGTCTTCATAGTAATATGACTCATTATGCTTAGGTGACTGCATGTAGTACGCCTATGGGCTATCAATATGAGTGGAGTCAAAACTATGATCACTTGGGTCACTTTTTGAAAGCAATGGTGTTACTAGAACTAAGACTCTATTTAGATTCTCTTCTATAGTTGCATACTTTACTGGAATCACATTGGTTGGAGTTGGAGGTTGTTGAGCTAACACAAGTTGAGGCCTTTGTTCATTTTGGTAGGGTTGCAGATAGGGTTGTTGTGGTCTAGCATACTACTGTGAGTACTGATTTTGATATCTCCCTTGTTGTGGATATGGTTGTGGAAAAATCTATCTAATAGTTTGCTTGTTATAAGGGCAATTTTGTGCGGTGTGGTTGGTGTATCTTTGCTCTATGGTGTAGTATTGGCTGCTAGAGTTCACCTGGGGTTGAGCCATAATGGGACATACACTCGCCATATGGTCACCTCCACAAGTCTAACATCTTTTCACTAGGGCAAACCTTGATATTTGTTTGCTTCAGACTCCTAACTTCTGAGCTACTTTCTCAACAAGTATCAGGATCTTTAAAGTCATAGATTGTGAGCATTCCTGCTTCATTAGTCTGGTCAGTCTTATACCTCCAAAAGGCCTTGTCAGTCTCTCAGTTTAAGAGCAGATCTATGCTCTTATTGCCCTAGGGAACCCATTCTGAAGTGATGATTCTCGTCAAGACTGCTTTGCCTCGGGGAGTTCTAGGCTCTCTTCCTAGGTTCCCTTGCTCTACATCACCTATGTCTGTCTCTAGAATCACATTACCAAATTCATCTGTTCTATCCGGTTGGTTGGTGAGTACATACATTGTTCCTTCCTTATCTAGGTATGCACCATTTTCAAACTTGACCACTGGATGTTCTAGTCCAAGGGGTTGATCTGTGTTTTTAATTTAGACAACGGATCTTCTTAGGCCGTCCTCATAGATGTGAGCACCTAATCGGTTGGTCCTAGTGTATTCAAGTTGCATTTTGTAAGTGCCTTCGGTTTTCTCTAAGTAAGCCACACCTGAACTTCCTGTGGGTCTCTCCATACCATAAGACATCTCTGATTTGCGAGTTTCAGAGCTTGGGTAGTGTAGATAAGTGCTCAACTGCTGGGCCCAAGACCTAGCTGTGTGGTTGACACTAGTCTCTAAAGACCTAAGGCTTTGTCGATCTCTCCATAGATATCGTCCTAATCTAAGGTTCATATGCCTGATTTAATAAACCCAATTTACCCCAAGTACAACCTCATTGCAGATCAACTCGTATTAGTCACTTGATTCTTTTTTTGTTGGTTATCGTGTTTATCCCCTTGTCTGATATCACCTCGTCAGGAATACTTGACTAAATTTCCGCACTTTAAGTTGATCATACCATGTTAAATTCCTTCCTTTAAAGTTATCGATCACATAGAGATTATATTTCTGCTTGAACTTGAGTATTTAAGAGTCTTCAACTTGACAGATGCCTATCGTCACCCTTACTTCTAGCATGACTCGCACTTAGCCTAAGCTAGGAATTGACGAAGGGAGTTGAGAATGATCCAACCTCACTTGCTTATCCCTTGCTCTTTGGTGCTCAAGAACCCTGTTCTCAAGCCGGCAATATGCTAGTGCTCTAGATGCCCTTAGATGCTCTCAATGGACCTGTAAAAGTCGCAAAGTTCGCTCAAGAAATTACTAGTGTAGGGGCCTCACAAAGCACTAATTACTTGATATTTATGCCCAAAATTGCCCCAGAATTTGAAATTAAAAGAAACCCCTAAAAAGCTGCCAAAATTGGCTGTCAATCACGATTGACGGAGGTGACCGTAGGGGCCTCAGTTGCAATCAACATGTCAGTCGCGATTGATGGTGTCAATCACGATTGACGTGTTAGTCACGATTGATGGTGTCAATCGTGATCGACGGAGTCGGTCGTGAGGGCTATCAATCGCGATCGACACTTTTTCCATAAATTCCAGCATTATTTCAATCGATCGGGGTTGTGTCTGTCGCGATGGACATGTGGACATGCAATTTATTGTGTGAATTGTGAAGTTTTAGTTGATCGCAATTGACGGTGTCAATCGTGACTGATTGGGTCCTACGTGGCAATCTATCATGGATATTGATCGCGATTGATAGGGTCTGTTGATTACGATTGACACGGTCTATCAGTCGCAATTGACAAGGCCTGTCGGTCGCAGTTGAAAGGGTCTGTCGGTCATGATTGACAAGGACTTTCGATCACGGTTGACAAGAAATTAAGGGATTTTTTAACTCTGATTAGTGATTTGGAATGTGCTCATCATGTGCTTTGTAGTGGTGCACTTATGTTGGCAATAGTCAAAGGCATAGAAGACGTGGAAGCATGTGAAGACAGAGCACGACAAAGTAGCAAGGAGTCAGTCGAATCATTTTTTCAAAGAATTATGTTTTATAAATACTTTTCAAAAACCTCCAACAGTGATTTTCATCACTTTTGTACCATATGTAACATAGAAAAACCCTTTTTATAATTTATAGCTCCATTTTGTGCAAGCCAAGGAGTCCTCAAGCTTGAGGAGCTTAGGTAGAATGAGCATACCAATTTTAGCTATTTTTAGACTTCATTTACCCTTTCAAATAGCACCTAGAACCTATTTTTTTAATATGCCGGACACTAGATGTGAAATTGGTCAAAACTAGTTTAGAATCTATAAAAAGAGCTAGAGAGCTCATTTTTGAGGTTAGCTTGTTTGAGTAGAGAAGAGCTTAGAGCTATTTTGAGCTTGTAAGAGTGTTCTTGAGTAATAGAGTTGATTTCCTACCTTCCATTGTGTCTTGCTTGTCTCTTCATTGTGTGTGTGTATGTGTGTGTGCATCTCGATGCTTCTCACCTTCACTCTCACTACATCTCACGTTCACGATCTTCATATCACTCTTATCTCTTCCGCGGATCGACATTAAGGAGGTGGAGCTTCTTAATGTGGTTCTCACCATCGTGCTAGAGCAACACCAAATTTGGCGCCGTTGCCGGGGATCGAGTCTAGGACGAATGTGTGATGGTAAGAGTATAGCAAGAAGTGATGTTGAAAGGTAAAAATTCTCAGTTTTTGTTGTTGTTTTTACTTAGTTTTTTGTGTTTTTCACCTCCCCCACACTTCATCTTCATCACAACATCATCTTCTTCCGCTTGGAAAAAATCAGAAAATTCACCATATCCACCCATTCTCCTCATTTTCCCTCATTTGTGCATGCGAGAGAGAGAGAGAGCTTTTGTGCTTGCATGTGCTTTTGTGTTTTTGAGTTTTCTTGCAGGTACAGTGCTCCAGAGCATCAGGAAAGCTGCAAAAAGGTAAGAAAATCACTTTCTGTGAGAAAATGCCGACTATCTCAGACCATCGCGATGGTGTGTCAAGTTCGGAATTTGAGGTAAGCCAGTTCACCACGCTGTAGAGCATCCTTGCGCATATAGGAATCCACACTTGCATTTCAAAAACTTGCATTTTGGTGGACCATCATGATTGGCTCACACCATCGCGATTGTGTCACACCATCGCGATTGGCTCACGCCATCGCGACGGCTCGGCTGGACCATCTCGACGGTCTCACGCCATCACGGCGGTTCACTTGATCGATCGCGATAATCCTTGACCATCGTGACGATCCTGTTGACCCCACGCCATCGTGATTGGCTCATGCCATCGCACCGATGCTACCACATGGCAAGCTAGACCATCGCGACGATACCCTCGTGACCATAGCGACGCCTCGAAATTTGAACCATCACGATTGGCTCAAGCCATCGTGACTCGTGACCATTGTGACCGGCTCACGCCATCGCAATTGTCCCGTTGACCGTTGACCGATGCCATCGCGATTGCTCACCGATTAGACCATCATGACGATTCATTCACGCCATCGTGATTGCTGACATTTAGACCATCGCGATAGTTCACAACTTTGGACCATCATGATTGTGCCATGCCATCGCGACGGTTCACCTGGACCATCGTGACGGTCCCAAACCATCGCGATTATCTCAGACCATTGGGATTGTCCACCGCAAACATAATTTTTAGGGTTTGATTTTTTGGGCAAATTTGGGGCTATTTTTTAAAAATTTTTGGGTGATTGCACTCATAGGAAACCCCTTAGCTCATAGGGAAAGAAAAACCTATTGGTCAGTTTTTACCCCTGAGGACCTGAATGCTCATATCTTTTTCATCCGAAGTCTGTTTTTTGAGCTTTATAGCTCGTTAGAAAGACGTTGTTTTTTAGAGAAGATAATTTGAGGTTAACACCGTTGGAGGACGAGAAAAGCCAGGGGGCATTAAAATTTGACCAAGAGTGAAGGGACCTTTAAAAGTGTATATACTCAAGTGCTTGATCATTCATTTGAAAATTGGTCTAAACATTGGATTTTTACAGGTCTAGCAAGGCAAGCAAGGAAAACCAAGGCAAGGCAGTGAAGAACGTAGGGGCTTGGGAAGTGCGGCTTCTTGGGAAACAGGGCAACCAACAAAGCTGACTCGAGGTTGGAAGATTACTCAACCCCCTCAGTCAATTATTAGCTTAGGCTAAACGTTAGCATTGTGGATTAACAACGATAGGCACGCATCAAGTTCAAGAGATTTAATTTTTCAAGTCCAAGACTAAAGTAAAGGTGTATGATACAAAAAACCAAAAGGAAAGAATTTAAGTCTGACGGAACGAGAACTCAAAAGTACCACGAAAAGTCGATTCCTGACACATACAGTTAAACAAGACAATAACTTAAAAGCATTTAAAAAGAAACAAGCAAGTAAGAAAAAGAACCATTGATGATCAGAGAAGTGCCGTGAAGTAAATTCATGAACCTTAGATCGGGTAAACACATAGGTAAGTCAGACCGACGAAGCCTTAGATCATCAGAAGCAAGCGTAGGAACTACTGCACGATCGTGGGCACAACAATTGAATAGTAATTATCCCTATGAGTTGAGCTCAGATATGAGTGAATTAGAAATGGCTTTTAGCACGAAAAGACCAGGAGGGTCAAACGTAGCATATTTAGAAAGACCCGAAGGACCCTATAGAACTCAATTAGAATTTCTCTGAACCAATCGCTTAGGTGCTCGCATCTATGAGGATGGTTTGCAAAGACAAGTGGTGCAAATGCACAACCCTAATCAACCCATTGGATTGGAACATCCAGTGGTGAAATTCGAGAGAGATGCATACATAGACAAGGAAGGAACGATGTACATCTTAAGTGCTCAGCCAAATAATACCAATGAGTTTGGCGTAATTCAGTTAGAGACGGAAGCAAGAGCCCAAGGAAAAGAACCATTAGAAGACCCTAGAACACCTAGAGGGAAATTTGTACTGACACGAGTACTAATCCCACAGTGGATCCCTCAGGACAACAAAAGCATAGAGTTGTTTGTAAATAAAGAGACAGATGAAGCATTTTGGAGGTACAGAACGGAACAACCTAGCGAGGTAGGCTCCATCACGATTTATGAGTTCAAGGACCCAGATACACCTGGAAAGGTTGTATACCTGGATGAAACTTCAGAAAGAGTATTTGTGGTGGCAGACCACACAAGAAATACCTACACATGGAGAGGTGAGCTCGTATTCCCTCCATCTCGAATGAACGTAAAGGCGAGCCAACAAGGGACAGGAACATCCTCAGCCCATGGTAATCAAAGAGAGAAAAACAAAGAGAGACTTGAAGTAAGTTTCAATCATCCCATAGGGAGAGACAGAACCACCATAGACACGGAGAGAGTGGATAGACAAAGAGAACCTAGAATACCAGGTGGTAGAGATGATCTTCCTCTACCTGGACCATGTGAACACGCAAGAATATTAAGACCCACTCAGTTAGTAAAATCCATGAAACACTACTTTGATGGGACTGGAGATCCCTATGATCATGTTGCAAAATTTAAGCAAGTGCTCAGAGCGGAGCACCTAGAAGACATGTTCACGTAATATAATGCTTTTGGGCTAACGTTAAAGAATGCCGCTTTAACTTGGTTCCAACCATTGCAACAAAGGCAATTTAGAGATATCCATCACTTTTTAGAGTCATTCATCATGGAATTCTCTAAAAGTGGAATCAGACATGACACGTCTTCAATGATTCATAGTTTCAAACAGACCCCTCAGGAAACAGTTAGATTGGCAGGATGTAGGTTTAGACAATATGTTGAAAGATGTCCAATGCAAGGGTTACCCTCACAGGCCAAGCAAGTGTCATTGTTTCTGGATGGTATGTTGAGCTCTAAACTACGCTCCTATGTGTACTTGAAGGAACCTAGAACACTAGAGCAATGTGTAAGAATTTGCATAGACATTGAGGATAACTTAGGAGACGAGTTGGAACTCTCAAAGGTCTATAAGGACTCAGATTGTTCATCTCTAGAATCTTCAAAATTTTCTAGCTCGATAGAGGACCTAGCAGAAAAAGTGGCCCAAAAACTAGGAGTTTCTAGCAAATAGATGCCTAGGTTAACAACAAACAAGTGTTGTTACACCTGTGGTGGTGATTATATGCAAATGTGTGTCCCAATGCAACACAACCTCAAGCCAACCCTAGTGGCCAGTACTGTACGATTGAGAGACAATACACAAATCACACCGCTCAAGACTGCCCATACAACAAACAAGCAATAAGATAGAACTACCTACAAGCATATCCGCAGCCATCTAGGTATCAAGGCCAATATAATACTCAACCTCATTACTATAGGCCTCCACAAAACTATACTTATCAGGCTCAATAGAGACATCAACCTGTTTTAGCTCAGTAGCCACCCCCACCAGCTAATGTCATCTCAGTTAAATATGCTGCTGCAAAAGAGAACCTAAGTAGGGCTTTAGTGCCTTCTTCACCCTTGATCATAGAAAGTGACCCGAACTCAAACAGTTTTGACTCTACTCATGTAGATAGTCCACCCGTGTATTACACAGAGTCACCAGCACATGTGGAGACATATCAATACGATAGTCCACCATTGGAACCTAGTTGGGAGCCCGACTATGCTAACGTGATGTACACCAACCCTAATCCACGGCTCCAATTAAGACAACAAAGACCACAGGGCCCTAGAGGGCCATGCTTTAGGTGCCAAGGAGATCATTTCATAAAAGATTGTCCATATCCTCCGATAGCAGGACAGTCTCAATATTATAACATACAAGGCTTTTGTGCCGATTGTGGTAAAGAGCACATAATCAGAGATTGTCCTAAGAACCCTGCTAATGCTTCAAATGTGACACCAATCAACATGGTATGTATTGTACACAACGCAGATGGAACCAACCCTACATACGTGCCTATCCAAGATATAACAAGAGCCCAGGCGCTCTTACAAAACCAACATCTTAATCAGGAGAAAATAATGGGAACTAGTGAAGTTGGAGAATCTAGCAGTAAGACGGCGAAATCTTGGAAAGATTCCAGAGAAAGGATGAAGAGAAAGTGGAGTAAGAGGATAACAGAATTGGAAGGAAGTCTCAAGGAATCTAGAGCCAAAATCCTAGAATTGACTTCACAGGAATTAAATGAGTAAGAACTACCCTTGAGCAGACTTAGAAATTGAGAGTACTAAAGTTTGCATGAAGATGGTAGAATTAGCACAAGCTATGTTTGAAGCCTCTAGATATCTTAATTGGAACAACATGGCAAAACCTGAATTGCACTTTCAAGGATTGATGGAGAGGCTAGAATACCTGAATGATAGCAAAGAGAAAAAGAATCAGCATAGGAAACCTGTCCTAGAGACACAAGAAAGGAATGCACCATCCTTGTCTCAATTACCCAACACAGAGGGTGAAGACAACCTGTCTTCCATACATAAATACTCACATGAATTTTTGAGAGAAATACAAGAAGAGAAGTGGAGAAAAGAAAAAGGAACCCATCCTCCTATTCAAGGAATAGATGACTTGCAAGAACAATTTCCCCAAGGCATTCCCTCTATTTACGATGATGTAGAGGAAGGTCAACTGAGTGAACACACAGGTTTTGAATCCAATTCTTTGCAAGAATTACCTCAGTTCACAAGACCTTGGGAAGCCAAGTCTATTAGTATGAGACCACCCACGATAATAGTGAGGAATGAAGAATCAGTGATCCCTAGAAACACGAAAGTGATCAAGAACACTAAGGTACAATGTCACCTCACTCTAGAGGAGTTGTTGAAGATTAAACCAGAACTGTGGAAACATGTAGAAAATCAATTCCCTGAGCTTGCTACTACTCCCTCACAGATAGAAACACACAAGAAGGTACCAGAGATACCCATCGAAAGGATCAGAGATGTAAGCAAAGGAGAGGAAGGTAACACTTATCTTCCAATAATCCATCAGGGCTACACCACCAAAGCCATCTTAGATTCAGGAGCCGGAGTAGCCATTGCTACCACCGCTTTATGGAAACGTTGGGGTAAACCAGCATTAAGACCTACCAGGATGAAGCTACAAATGGCTGATGGACACATAGAAAAACCATTAGGCTTACTAGAAGGCATATCTCTCACCACATGTGGTGTAGAGTTTGAGCATACTTTCGCCATTTGTGATTTTGCGAAAAATCATGCTTACGAGATGATTTTAGGACGACCATTCATGCGTCAGTTGCAAATTGTACAAGATTGGGGAACTAATTCTTTGTACTTGCAACATGTAGGAGTGACTACTAAAGTCAATCTTAAAGACTATTCACATAGAGACGTACCCCGAATACAATGGAATACCATCCATAAGACACAGGTAGAAACAGAGTCGGTACACTCATTAGAGTCAGACCCCTCATGGTTGCACGAGGACACTCATTTATGGATGTGTAAAGTAGCAAAACAAGAGGAAGAATGGTTAGAAGCCAAGACTTTAGGTTCAGAACAACATCCACGAACCCTTCAAGACCCAACTTATGCACCTGTAGTATTTCCAGACGAAGAATTCGAACCCCATGGTTGGGCAGAAATCCTAGCAACCATGGATGTAGCCAACAATGAAGAACAATGGACACCCCACTACGACGAGGATGGCTATGACATTTTAGTTTTTAGGATAGAGCCAATCATGTGTGATTCGATTATTGAAGAATGTGAACCTAACACTGATGCATTTGAGGATGCGAGTGATTTCAATCTAGAGTCAATTATTATGGAACCACCTTTTGCATCAGACAAAGAATATTTCTACGAAGTAGAAACTCATCCGCAGAGGCACGAAGAAATTATGAATGAGGTGAGATTAGCCACACACGTGACCACTAAGAGTGAAGGTAAGAAAAGAAAGAAGAAAGAAACCATGTCAGAAGAAGAAGAATCTTTGTTTGAGGTACCGGAGAACTTCAAAAAGTATGAAATAGAAGATAGACGAATCATGGTACGAATGCCTAACAGAAAAGTTGATGTAGGAAAAGTATATGATAATGGAGAGAAAACCAAAAAAATCATAGTAGCCATAGAAGGAGAAGAAGAGAAATGTACCTACATTGACGATAGAAGAAGGAGAAGAATACGTTACCCTATTGTGTGAATATAGAGATGTGTTCGCTTGGAGTTACAAAGACTTGAAAGGAGTGGACCCGGATATATGTTCTCATAGAATCCCTATGACTCCAGATGCGAAACCTACAAAACAGAAACCATACATGTACAATGATAACTATGCTATGAAGATTAAAGAAGAAATAGATCGTTTGATAGAAGCAGGATTCATATACGAAATTGAGCATACCGAATGGGTATCCCCCATTGTGGTTGTGCCCAAGAAGAATGGAAAATTGTGTGTGTGTATTAACCTTAAAAAAGTTAATGCCGCCACGATTAGAGACAGTTATCCTCTTCCTATCACAGAACATTTATTGGAAAGAGTTGCGTGCAAGGAAGTTTACAGCTTTCTTGATGGTTTATCAGACTATAATCAAGTAGCCATTGCTCCAGAAGATCAACACAAGACGGCTTTTGCCACAGAATGGGGCATATTTGCATTTTGTGTGATGCCATTTGGCTTAACAAATGCACCCGCCACTTTCCAGCGACTAATGTGTCATGTTTTTAAGGAATTCTTATGCAAGAATTTGGAAGTCTATGTTGATGACCTATGTGCTCATTCAAATGTAAGGTAGACGCATATCCCAGAACTAAGGCAAGTATTTGACAAATGTCAAGAATATCAAGTTTGTTTGAACCCAAAAAAGTGCGTTTTCATGGTCAGACAAGGCAAAATTCTAGGACACATTGTGTCAAAGAATGGAATCTCTACAGATGAAGAAAAAGTAAAGGTGATTGCACATCTACCTAGGCCAAATAACGTAAAAGAGGTACAAGCATTTATGGGACATTGCTATTATTACAGATGATTCACACATGTATGCAATCATAGCCAAGCCTCTGTACTCTCTTTTAACCAAGTTTGAATGGACAGATGAATGTGAGAATTCATTCAATGAACTTAAAAGACGTTTGTGCTCAGCACCTATATTGACAAACCCGGATTGGAGTAAGCCATTCCATGTACATGTGGATGCATCCAACTATGCCATAGGATGTGTGTTAGCACAACCCACAAATGAAGGTAATATAGATCTCCCCATAGCTTACGTGAGCAGATAGTTGAATGCAGCAGAAAGAAATTACACCACTACGGAACGAGAAGGATTAGGAATGATCTATGTAGTAAATAAATTCAAACATTATTTGTTGGCAAACACGTTCAAGTTATTTATAGATCATCAAGCATTACTGTACTTGGTCAATAAGCCATGTAACACGGGACAATTAATACATTGGTTTCTATTACTCATGGAGTATGATTTTGAAGTAGTAGTCAGGAAAGGAAAGACACATCTCAGAGCTGACCACCTTTCAAGATTAACTACAGGAGAAGCTCCTCAAGGGATAGCAGATGAATTACCAGATGCATACCTGTTTAACCTTGAGATAGCACCAGAATGGGCTAAGCTGATAGTCCCTATTCTAACATACGGACCCAAGAATCCTAGGATAAGAATCAAGGAGGGGGAGATTACCAAGTCTCAGAGATATCATATAATAGCAGGAAGTATATATAAACAAGATAATCAAAAGATTCTTGCTTGTTGTGTAGATGAATCAGAACATGCGAATTGGTTGCAATTAGCACATGTAGGTGCATTAACGCAACATCATTTGAAACATCATACATTGCAGACTCTGCATAGACTAAAAGTCTATTGGCCTTCTATGGAAGCGGATGTCTACAAGTTGTGTAAAGAATGCCATGTTTGTTGTGAAAGACCACCAGTAGAACATGCTACATTATATAACGTGTCTCTCACACTAGAATGGAGTGAACCTTTAGTGACATACTTGAGGACGAACACATTCCCTCAAGGAATGACCTTAGCTTGACAACAGATTCTAGAGCAGGAAGCTCAAGACTATTCACTTATTGGCAACAATCTATACAAACGAGGACGAGATGGATACCTAATACAATGTGTTCATGAAAGCGATTACTTGAGCATACTAGAGACTGCGCACCAAGGTGTTGCAGAAGGACATTTTGGACCTGTTAAGATAATCAAAGCAATCCTCTTTGCAGGATTATGGTGGCCCACCCTTCACATGGATGCACATACATATGTAAAGAGATGTGATGTGTGCCAGAGAACTCAATTTCCTACTCGCAAAGATGAAATGCCATTGAAACCCATGATGGGAGGACGTGCATTTTCTAAGTGGGGTATAGATTTTGTAGGACCCATTAATCCCCCTGCAAAAGGTACACATGTTGAATACATTATTGTTGCGACAGATTATCTTACCAAATGGGTAGAGGCAAAAGCCACGAAAAAGAATGATGCACACACGACTGAAAAATTCTTATTTGAAAATGTCTTTACAAGATATGGATTGCCTATAGAGTTAGTGAGCGATCGAGGAACTAACTTTCTAAACCAAGTCATTGAATATTTGTTACAGGATTTTATGGTGATTCACAAGAAATCCGCACCATATCATCCTCAGGCCAATGGTCAGGCTGAAAGCACTAATAAGATCCTTTGTAACATACTGACGAAACTTGTGAACAACAAACGTTCAGATTGGGACAAACAGTTACACCATGCTGTTTGGGCATATCGAGTGGCCTACAAGACCGTACTCAATGCAACTCCCTTTCAGA
This sequence comes from Ceratopteris richardii, assembly GCA_020310875.1. Classification (NCBI taxonomy): domain Eukaryota; kingdom Viridiplantae; phylum Streptophyta; class Polypodiopsida; order Polypodiales; family Pteridaceae; genus Ceratopteris; species Ceratopteris richardii. Next base: position 102,640,035 of record CM035428.1, on the reverse strand, counting down.
TGGTTTTTGGTCAGAATGTTGTGCTTCCTTTGGACTTCTTGATACCGACGCTTAAGGTTGCACAAGAACATTGTAGCGGGGTACTTTGATACACCCTTAACATAATGTATTTTTTTGTTTTTCTTTTCAAGATGCAGAAGCCAAGCACAAGGCAAGTTACCTCGATTTCAAACAAAAGGAGAAGGAGAAGAAGCGAAGAGCAAGAAAATGGTGGAAGGGGGATCCAGCTCATGAAGAAGGCCAAATTTCCCATTTCACCTATTTTCCCAAGTTCCCTAATTCCCATTTCACCTATTTTCCCAAGTTGCCTAAATTCCCATTTCACCTATTTTCCCAAGTTGTCTAAATTCCCATTTCACCTATTTTCCCAAGCAGTCTAATTCTTCCAGTTGTCTAATTTTCCTAAGTTGACCAATTAGTCAATTTTCCCAAGTTGACCTATTTTCCCAAGTCATCTAAATCTCTAAGTTGTCTAATTTTCCTAAGTTGACTAAATAGTCAATTTTTTAAGCCAAATCTCTAAGTTGTCTAATTTTCCTAAGTTGACCAAATAGTCGATTTTTTTAGTCAAATTTTACAAGTTAGTCGACTTACTCAAAAGTTCACCAATTTTATGAACTTAGTCTACTTACTTCAAAAGTAGTCTAATTTTTAAGAAAAGGGTGTACTTTTCATTTAGTCTACTTTTTCACTTGAAAAAGTGGCTAAATTTCTCAGATCTCCATATAGTCTAAATTTTCAGCCACTTGCATGCGGAGAACTCATGGATGGTGGACGGCGCCGAATACAAGAATTTGGAAGATAGTGACGGCGCAGGAAAAGTGGACCAAGAAGGAAGCTTCCAGAGTACCAAAATCGTCAAAAGTGTCAGAGAGCCTTCCAAAGAAGAAACTAATTTTGTCCCCTTTTGCTATCCTTCACTTCTAGGAAAACTATATAAGTAGGCCTCTCCTTCAACAAAGAGGAGGACAAGCAGAAAGACAAGCTCAGAGAGAGACTTGAGGAAGGAATGCAGAGCTGAAGCTTTGCCTTCTTTTGTGTGTGTAGAGCTCTTAGCTTACCACTAGTGCTCCACTTGGTAGATTTGGCATCAGCTAGCTTGACACTCTGAGTGAGTAGTGGGCAAGCAGTGATTGGCCAATCTTCTTGTGAGCAGCTAGTTGGAAGACTAAAGTCTTGAGCATGTATGTTTAGAGAATCAAAGTGCAGCTCTTAGAGTGAAGGTGTATGCTTATGTCTCTTACTGATTGCTCCGATTTTGTATCATCTTCTTTTGAGCTGTTTAGACTCATAATTTCAGGTTCTTTCTCTTATTTCACTGTGTCATTGTATATGCTATTTTTCCTTCCCCATTGAGTATTCAAATTGCAACCCACAGTGCATATTGCACTTAAGAGGACACACCACATCGAGCATATAGATCAAGAAATTGATCTACATGTGCTCATTTTGGCACGCCTGGTGGGACATTGGTTGCAATTTGAGCTTGTTAGAAGTTCAGCCCTTAGAAGTATCGAGTTGATGAAGAGCGTTAGAGCGATAGTTTATGACTCATACTCGCTCTAGCCATAAGGAAGGATCCCTTAGTCCCGTAAAGACTCCCATAAAGAGTTATCAATGGAAAAGATTACACTACATCCCTCCTAGAGCTCCACCACTTCCATTTCCATTTCGTCACGCATCATCGTCGGGAGGCATCTCGGATCGGCACTCAATGCCTCCTTCAACGGACATGGCAGCGATGGGGGCGACTTGACTAACTTGCTCTCTCGGATCAACATCAAATTTCCTTCCTTCAAGGAAGCCCCTCATGAGGATGCAGATGATCACGTCAGGAGGCTTCTTTCCCTATGTAAGAGTAGGGGTTTACATCAGCGAGAGGATGCCTTCATTGCCTTGTTTCCGACCACTCTTGAAGGGCTCGCGGATCGATGGTACAATCAACATGATGAAGCATACTTCACCACCTGGGATGCCCTCAAAACTACCTTCACTACTACGTTTACCCCAGGTAACTCCACAGAACACATTCTTGATCAATTGGAAAATCTGAAACTACAAAAAGGAGAGGCATTCTCTGAATTAATGACCAGAGTGAAGTCGTTACTTTCTCGTCTTCCTCACAATCCTGGGGATTTTCTAGTCAAGAAATGGGTAGAGAAGGCTCTACCAAAAACTTCTTAGCAAAAGCTTAGAGAGTTGCTACAAGCTGATGCATCATTGGAGGAATTCGAGGCTGCAGCCTCAAGGATCGAAGCAGCAAGAGTCTAGTTCAAAGAACACGAAGGTACGAATGAATTCAAATGTGATCCTCTTGCACAACTAAGAAGAGAGTTAGAAGCCTTGAAGTTACAAAAGACCTTGCAAGAGGAAAAAGCTGCTTGGCAAGGAAGGGACGAAGTGCTAGCTCTACTACGATAAGAATTGGAGGAGCTTAGAACGCAAAAAGAGGTAAAAACATCGATTCGGTGCACCTTATGTAAGAAATCAGGACATTCAGGTTGGTGTGTCAATTTTGTGGAAAACCAGGACATGAAGCAAGGGATTGCTATTTTCTCAAGGGGATGCAAGCGAATTGAGCGTCACCAAGTGTATCCGTACATCAGCCCCTATTACCAACTCCAAGATTTCAAGTCGAAAGCATGTATACCACTCCTCAGGTAAACCCCTCTAACGAATGAAAACCTCCATTTAGAAGACCAGCTCGTCCTATCATGTGCTACAGATGTGGCGAATATGGGCATTTTCAAGGAAAATGCTCCCTCCTAGAAGGGTCTCCACCATGCAGGTTTTGCTCGGATACAATGGATCATTATTCGAAGGACTGTCCGAAGCAGAAGGCTGCTACAAGCGGATCAGCTCCATCCTACCAAGTCAATGTTATCTCTATCGATAAGGGAAAGCAAACAATAATTCATTCAAGTAAGAGAGAAGAAAGCAGCACTCTTAAATATCCAGGTACCCAATTTTTTCCTGTACACTCACAGTGGTACTTATCTGAGAAAGAGGACCCAAATGGGTGTGATGCCCCTGGGAAATATGGACGATTTGTTTCAGCTAAAAAAGTTGACCCAATTTTTAAAAATGGTCAAGTTCAACAAGTCGACTTAAAAGAGGAGCAAGTGACTACAAAATTTGACCAATTTTATAAAGTTCACCAAGTCGACTTAAAAGAGGAGCAAGTGACTAAAACATTTGACCAATTTTGTAAAAATGACCATGTTCACAAAATAGACCAATTTTTGGAAAATGGTCAACTTGAAGTTGCCCAAACTTTTAAAAATAGTCTACTTAAAAAAGGTCAAATTTTTGAAGTCGACTTATTTTCCCATGATGAATCAATTCAAGAAAATATACTATTTTTTGAAATCGACTCTTTTGTCCAAATTCATGCCACTCCACTAAGTGATCTTGGTCAACTTCATGGAGATGTTTCCCTGCACAATCATGGACCAGAAACAGAAACCCCAAGCTATGCTCCAAAGTTAGAACCTGATTCTCAACAGAGAGAAGAAGGAAATCAAGAACTTAATGCAAGCCCATCCTTCAGCTCAAGTCCAGAAGCTAGAGTGGTGGCATTGCAAGAAATGGATCAAGAACAAGGAGTTCAGACAAGAGCCCAGAAAAAGAAAGCCGAAGCAAGGGTCCTCCAAGAAAAAGACTCAGGTACGAAAAATTCTGAAGTTTTGCAGGAAATAGACAAATTTTTTGAAGAAACGATGAGGGAACTCCATTCATGTAACAAGCCTCCTCTACCTTCGCCAATACCCTCCATCATCAAGACGGAGAAAATATTAAAGAACACCTTCCAGCAGGTATCATTATATGATCTATTAAGACTGGATGAAAGGTTTAGAAGTGAAGTTATAGGGATCATAGAGACATTGTCTCCTCCAACAATGCTTGCAATAAGTGGTGGGCACACTCCAACGAACCTGATGAAAGCTTCAATTTTTGAGAACTTCACAAAGGTATCAACCAACTCTCTAACCGACTTCAGGAGTCCATGTCTATGAGTCACTATATATGGAATAACTATAAATGGAGTAATAATCGATGGAGGTTCAGGCATAAATCTCATGCCAGATTTTACTCTCAAATCACTTGGACTCCAACTTTCAGGTGAAGCAAAGTTCACAATAACCTTGGCTGACCAGAGTCGAGTTAAACCTCTTGGTATTGTAGAGAAGGTACCGGTAGAGATGGACGGGTTGACATTCTTTTTAGATTTTGTGGTGTTAAATTTACCGCACGTCAATGGAGGCTTTCCTTTACTCATAGGGAGGCCATGGCTAAGGCACATCCAAGCCATGCATGATTGGGGAAATGATACTATCTTAGTTAACCTACCAAGGAAAGTACAGAAACAAGTACACTTAGATCTGAAAGGATCTCATGGAGGTAATGCTCATTCTCGAAGAACAACACATTCCTATCGCGGAAGCATATAATGAAATTGAAGTAAACAATGACCAAGATCTTTTGGAATGGATGGAAGACTTTCCATGTTATGGCATATCTATTTGTGAAGGAGACTCTGAACAGGTAGACACTCTTGGGCTTGAAGAACCCGTCATGGACTTGAGGAGAGGAAAGAAAGGAGTCTCGAAGGATTTGACCCAAGGAAAGGAGAAAAGAGCGGCAATAGACGACTTACCGTTACCATCCGACATACCGTGGATGAAAGAGCTTTCACCTTCATGGGTGCAAGAAAAGGAATAAAAAATCAACATAGAGGAATCGCTGGCCTATCCACAATGCATTTTTGAAGATCAAAACGAACAATCAGCCATGTCATCTCAACCTGTAAGGCAAGTCAATCTTGGAAATGAGGAGCATTCACAACCAATCTTACTCGCAACATGGCTTTGGGATCATCCGTCCTTGCTCCATCAGGTAACCACTTTCATGCAAAACTTCAAGGATGTGTTTGCATGGAGTTACCATGACTTAAAAGGAATTCCTGTTCATCTTGGAGAGCATTCTATTCCATTGATTCATGATGCTAAGCCAGTAAGAGGAAGGATTTATTGACTTAATCCAAAGTATGCAGAAGCGGTCAAAAAAGAAATAGAAAAGCTAGAGGATGCGAGGATCATTGTCCCAGTGGAGCATTCTGAATGGTTATCATCGATGGTAATAGTCCAAAAGAAGCAATCCAACAAGATACGCGTTTGTGTCGATTTTCAGGCTCTCAACAAGGTTACGATTCCCGATGGGTTTCCAACCCCATTTTCAGAACAAGTTTTGGAAGACGTGGCTGGTCATGTTTTATACAGTTTCATGGATGGATTTAGTGGATACAACCAAGTGTTCATACATCCAAAGGACCAAGCTAAAACTGCATTTGTAACTCCATGGGGTACGTATGTATATACTAAGATGGCTTTTGGATTATGCAATGCTCCTGCCTCTTTCAATCGAGTGGTGTACTCAATCTTCCGATCATTGTTGCCAAACTTCCTGAGAATCTTTATGGATGACTTCTCTACCTTTTCAGGCACTGGATATTCTACTCCAATAGAAAACTTCACTGATCATCTTTGTCAATTGGAACAGGTTTTTAGTGCTTGCAGAGAAGCCAAATTGAAACTCAATCCAAACAAATGTCACTTTTTGGTAACAGAAGGAACACTCTTGGGTCACATAGTCTTAGTAAAAGGTATGGCTCCCGATCCTGACAAAATCAAAGCAATACTTCATATGCCCAAACCAATTAATGCAAAAGAAATCCAGAGTTTCTTAGGACATACCGGCTATCACCGCAAGTTCATAAAAATGTATGCTGAGATAACTAAGCCCCTCTCTAGGCTCGTTAGCAAAATGGTACATAAACCAAATGTGTGGAACTATATGATGCTTCACAAAAAGTGTAATCAATGCATGAGCTTGAGTATCTTTGCCATCCCATCTAAGGTGCTCTTGTGTAGGTTGAGAAGGACTAGCCATTGTACTTGAAGAAGAAGATCCATCCGTGCTAGTAGATTGTGAAGTAGAAGAACCTGGGGGCCTTTGATCTACATGTGCCACTATGTTCCATAGTTGTTTTGCAACAAGAACATGTTTCATCATGTAAGAGCACATTGGATAGTTGGTCCCATTAAGCTTATCTTTAGCTTGCAACATGACAAGCAAGTCATTGTTACCCATGAATTCACTAAAAAACAAGAATGTGATAAGATCTTTACTTCAATGAAAGTTGAAATGAATGTTGAAATTTCAGCTCATAATCTGTCACTCTTATGGCAATTTTGAATGGATGAATGGCTCTAAAATGGGGCTAAAATAGCAATGCAAATAGTGTAATAGGTGGGAATGCTTTTTGTTGCTACAAATCAATGTTCTATACTCTGACGTCGATTTGCACCATTAAATGTGCATGTGCACTGCAATGTGAAAAATGAAACTTGAGGAGTTGAACCTACTCTGACACCAGTGTTGGGTGTGTGTAAAAGTGTACAAGACACACAAGAAGCACAAACAAGGATGAAAAACATAGCAAGACATGCAGAGAAGACAAATGGTTGGAATAGCTCTCTCTATTGACAATGAATAGAACTAATGTAAGAGGTGAATAATATCCCTATGTGCAAAGTACCACCACATATGAGTGTATTATGTATGTGGTAACATTGAGAAAGAACGTCTCACTAGTACTAGAGTAAAAAGTACCCATGTATAGGGAAAAGGTACACATTAGAGCCGCTCGAGGAACACATAAGTATAACAGCCCCATCATCTTAACCTTCCAGAATCTTCTCAAAAGTTTTGTTTGCAATGCATCGTATCTTGCAAATGTTTCATAGAAAACCTAGATAGCCATTTGAGCATTTCACCACCAACTATAGCTTGAAACACCTAACATTTTTGAGCATCATCCTACCCGCCTTCTAATAAGTCATATTATGTGTCAACAACCAAGCACGGACATCGGATTATCGTCCACTTTACCATTGCATTCCATTGATTCTATGATTGGGAAGCTCCATCTACATATGAGTCTAGTGACATTGCCACTCCTAGTTTGTAGGTATTAAGGGGAAAAATTCCTCCTCCAACTACACCTCTAGATTGATCTATGTTCCCAGGGCTAGTATAAAATCATCACTATGCACTATTGGCTTTTTTCATAGTTTCTCCATCCAAGGGAAATCTAGTAGGCTCAGGGACACTCTGAAATCCCAAGGTTTTTTATCCTTCACCCTCTTCAATTCTCCACTGGCTTTTCTACCTTCAACACCTTCCACTTGTAACTTTCTAGCCTCAAATGTTGCGTGCACCTCTAAGAGTTGTGTGATTAATGGGTATTGAATCACTCCTTTATGAACTAGTGAGAGTAACCACTCTAGGATGCGTACACTACCTAGAATTTTGCTCCCATAACTTCTTGCAACTTTGGTAGTAGAAAAACCTACTATGACAAACCTCTCCTGCTCCTCCTCAAACCTTGAAAATCATGTATTAGAACATGTGAGCATGGTCTATCTCCATTGCCTTGCTTACCAAAAAATTCCTTCTATAGTCTAGTCCAAACAACAATACCCCATCCCATGGTGGTCACCAAATGGTTTCTCTATTAGTAATTTCCTCAGCAATCTAGAGTTTGGGGAATGGGATTTTCTGGTATAACGGTAGCAAATGTTCTATTCCCACACTACAAAGCCTAGAACTTTGAATATGTACTTATGTACACAACCAACCTACTTCTTGTACTAGAATAGGATAGGCACTAGAATCAATACAAGTTGCATTATTAGAATTTGATTACAAGTACAACAAATATTACAACAATATGCTCTGCAACAAAGCAATGGTTGTCATATTTAGGTAGTGATGTGTGTGAACACACTAGGAACACCGAGGCACTTTTTTCCCTCTTTAGGAGGTTTTTTTCCCCCGGCTTTTGTATATGCCTAGAACCCTAATGGGTAATATATCTTTGTACATTTTCTCTTGATATACATTCAGTGTTGTGTGTTCTGCTCCAAGCTCCTTCTTCTTCCTTGTGTTGTTTGCATGCTTCTACATACCTCAAACTCCAAAAATTGGTATTAGAGTAGGTTTTCGCTTCACTTAAGGCCTCATCAACACCCCTCCAGTCAGAGTTTCAGAATTGCATGAAATTTGGTGAGCATAGTTTGCTCGAAATCACGATTTGAACTAATTTTTGCCTCTGAACACACTATCACAATGCCTGTGTAGGCAATTTTCTCTTTTCGTGCCAAAGGTATATACAAGTTTTGGTTTTCCAATATAAGCACCTCAAAGTCTACTACAGGTTTAGTAGAACTTGACAGGATAGTTTTGTTAGTTTTTTTAAGATACAATCATTTTTTTGCATCAGGATATTTTAGTTAATGGCCATTGTTGAAAGTAGTGATGTATTTTGTATGTTGGCTATTGAGGATAAGTTGGATGGTACCAATTACCCATTATGGGATTATATGATGCATCATGTATTGGTTGCAAAATGATTGTGGAATATTGTGTAGCGTGTTGATAAATGTCCTATTACACCCCCAAACACAGTTAGTAAAGGTGATGCAGATGGCATTGAAAATGGTGATATTCTTTAGGTTCCTGTTCGTGTTGTCATTTCTGCTACACCTATTGTAGAGAAACTTTGTTGGGATGGCATAGATGCTCAAGCACATGCCATTATTCCTCACATTCACTCCTGCAAAATAGCAAAGGATGTTTGGGATACACTTACCACTTTATACCAAGTAAGGAATGAGGCTCGTATTGCTTACCTCCAAAAATAGTTGGAGAGTGAGCATATTAATGAAGGAGATTCCATGGACAAGTTTTTGACAAATATCAAAGATTTGAAGGATTAGTTGATTTCTTCTCATGAGATCTTGCTTGACATTTCACTTGTGTAGGCTGTTTTGAGTTGTCTTTTAGATTCATGCCAGAGTTTTACTTCTACTCTTTGATTGATGATGAAGGGCAATCCAAATGCCTTAACGTTCGAGGAGTTAGTCTCTGTTCTATTCCAAGAAGATCAATCTAGGTAGAATTGGTCCATTACGCATGTTGTAGATCATGCTTTCCTAGCTAGTCAAAAGGGCAAAGGTAAATGGAGCTCATCTACTAGTAAGCAAAAAGTTGATAGTTCTGCACAATGAAAGAAAGATGACAGAGATGAGAAGAAAACAAAAAAGCAAAATTTTTTTTGCAAATACTATAAAGGAAATGATCATGTCATAAAGAGTTATCCAAAACTAGCTACAAAAAAGGCAAAGAAGAAAGAGGTTGGAATGGTTGTTGTAGAGGCCTCTACGCCCAAAACAGAGTCTACTAATCTTATGCAGAATGAAGAATGGGCATTTACCACTGTTTGCAGTTATGAACCATCTTCTCATGAATAGTGTATGTCTATAATAGACTCAAATGTTCAGTACTTTGATAGTGGGGAAACCAAACATATTACCTCGCAGCATAGTTTCTTCACTTCATTTGAATCTGCCCCTACAAGAAATACTATAACACGTGCCAACAACTCCTCTTATCTTCTCATGAGAATCGGTAACATCATTCTGACTATTTCTGATGGCATTTCTTTTACATTGTTGGATGCTTTATTTGTGCTAGTGATCAATAAATTTTTTTTATCAGTTGCAGCATTAGCCAAGATCGGCTTGATTGTGAAATTTGTTGATGATAGATCACTACTAGAAATAGGGGGCATAGCAATGCCCCCAATGAAACAAAAAGCAGATCTCGTCGCTTATGCGATGATAACGTCGCATAAGTGATGAGACTTTTTTTTATTAAAAAAACACGACTCATCACATAAGCGATGCATAGCCTCCCTTATGCGATGCTATAAATATGCATCACAAGGAGTGTCTAGCCAACAATGCTTTTACTGATGTTGGCAAACTGCCTGCGATGCTAGAGCATCGCATACTCGATGGTCTGATATTTCAAAGTGTCACATAAGCGACATTGTGGAATGTAAAAAAAAAAATTTGATTTCTTTCGGCACATTTGTGCCGAGATTAGGATGCGCATGCATGAGAGAGAAAGAGAGAGATCCTACCGATTTTAGCACACACCTCAAAGGAGGCAAGGTACACACACACACATACACACAGATGTACACATGCATACACACACATATACACACATACACACACATACACACACATACACATAGACACACACACATACACACATAGACACACATATACACATACATACACACATACACACATACACACATACACACATACACACATACACACATACATATTAGACACATACATACTTACACACACACAAACACACATCTGCACACATTTCCATGCACACATACACGTGCATACACACATATATATACACATACATATGTATATGCACATAGACACACATACACACATAAATACACAGACATATATACACATATATAGAGATTTACACACACACATATACACACTAATTTACACACACACATACACATGCATACACACATATATATACACACATAGACACATGCATACACACAAAGACACATGCATACACACATAGACACACACACATACACACATAGACACACACACACACACATACACATACACACACATATACACACACATAGACACATACACACTTACATACACACATCCACACACATTTACACACACACACATACACATGCATACAGACACATATATATAGATACACACGTATATACACACATAGACACACACATAGACAAACACCCACATACACACATAGACACACACACATACACACACATATAGACACATATACACACATATATGCATACACACATGTAGAGAAACATACACACACACACATACACATACATGCATACATATGCATACATAATGCATATGCATATGCATACATAATGCATATGCATATGCATACATAATGCATATGCATATGCATACATACATACGTACGTGTATACAAACACATACACACACATGCATACATAATATACATGCATATGCATACACACATGTTTACATGCATACACACATAGACACACACACACATACACACACATACACACACATACACACACATACACACACATACACACACATACACACACATACACACACATACACACACACATACACACATATATACGCATACACACACATAGAGACACATACACACACATACACATACACACACATACACATACATGCATACATAATGCATATGCATATGCATACATACATACTTACATGCATACACACACATGCACACACATATGCATACATAATGCACATGCATATTGTTGGCAGCAATGAGAACATCTCAAGACAAGGGAGCCGACATAAGGAATCAGAGCAAAGAGAAGGACCAAACAGGCAAAGTAGTCAAAGAAGATCCGGCAAGTAGGCCATTCAATTTTTCCAACCTAATCTCTTTTTAACAGTGATTTTCATCACTACATGAAAATTGTAAGTACCGTTTTTGGTAGATTCGACTCCATTTTGTTCAAGCCGAGGAGTCTTTGAGCTTGAGGAGTATTAGAAGTATTTATATACCAATTTTCATAATTTTTAGAGATCGTTTGAGCCCCCAAAATTGGCTAGGAACCTAATTTTTAACTAGGCCAGACACTAGGTCTGGACAAGGCCACTAGCTAGTAAAAAACTATAAAAGGAGCTAGAGAGCTCATTTTTGGGGAGAACAAATTGTAGTTTGAATTAAAGAAGAGCTCTTGTAATTGTGTTTTGATCTTAATCAAAGCTTCCATTGTCTAAATCTTTGTTCTTACGTGTGTGCGCATGTGTGTATGTGTGTGCATGCATGTGTGCTTCTCCATCACCACTTGTGCACATCACTTTCTCAAGGTCTTCATACCATCCTCATGTCTTCCCGAATGGACATTAAAGGAGGTGCTACTCACTACTAAGCTACACCAAATCTTGGCACCGTTGCTGGGATCGAGCTTTGAGGATGAGCGTGTGATGGTAAGACGTAGAGTAGAGATGTTGGAAGAGTAGGTAAGCATTATCTTTTACTTGATTTACTTGTTTTTTCCTTCCTCTTCACTTCTAAACACCATATCCACTCATCATCATCTTCACCACTGCAGTCATATACCTCCATCTCCATTCATTTCCTCATTTCCACTTGAGAGCGAGAGTGAGAGAGAGCTTGTTTGCACCTTTGTTTTCTGTGTTTTCATGAGTGTTCTTGTAGGTACCAGCTTCCTATGCAGCTACAACAGCTCCAACAGGTGAGAAAATTATCTGTCTACGTCTCAAGGCGTTGAACTCTGTCGATCACGATCGACAAAAAAGTTCGACTATTGGTAAAACTAAGTTGTTGCTCTCGCACGATGGTGAGAACCACGTTAAGAAGCTCCACCTCCTTAATGTCAATCCGCGGAAGAGATAGGAGTGATATGAAGATCGTGAACGTGAAATGTAGTGAGAGTGAAGGTGAGAAGCATCGAGATGCACACACACATACACACACACAATGAAGAGACAAGCAAGACACAATGGAAGGTAGGAAATCAACTCTATTACTCAAGAACACTCTTACAAGATCAAAATAGCTCTAAGCTCTTCTCTACTCAAACAAGCTAACCTAAAAAATGAGTTCTCTAGATCTTTTTATAGATTCTAGACTAGTTTTGACCGGTTTCACATCTAGTGTTTGGCATAGTTAAAAAATAGGTTCTAGGTGCTATTTGAAAGGGTAAATGAAGTCTAAAAATAGCCAAAATTGGCATGCTCATTCTACCTAAGCACCTCAAGCTCGAGGACTCCTTGGCTTGCACAAAAAGGAGCTATAAATTACAAAAAGGGTTTTTCTATGTTACATATGGTACAAAAGTGATGAAAATCACTGTTGGAGGTTTTTGAAAAGTATTTATAAAACATAATTCTTTGAAAAAATGATTCGACTGACTCCCTACTACTTCTTCGTGCTCTGTCTTCACATGCTTCCACGTCTTCTATGCCTCTGACTACTGCCAACACCCCCTCCCTCTCGCTTCTGTCATCCTCGATAGAACCTTGTTGTGAGGTCTGTCAGATGTTATTCTGTAGGAGGTCTTGAGCGAGGGTGTGCTCTGATATGCAAATGCCTCAGGCCAAATCTACCTCGAGTTTCTCCCAATCAATGGGTTGTCGTTCATCGGACGGTGGGAGTCTATAGTGCATGGAATATACCATTTGTTCACAGGCAAATAATTGAAGCAAATGTGTGGGCCTGCTGATGAACACTTCTGAGTGATATTCCCAGAAATCGGTTGTGAACATTTCTTCGAACGTCTGCTTATAGCACGCCGGTAGGTATTTAATTCGACAGTGCCAGGCGTAACACACCCGGAGCGATGGTGTCATGCTCATGTCATATGCTAGATCTTGGTTGCCATGCTCAAAACCCGGGGTGTTCACATATGGTGCTTTGACACGACCGAAGACTTTGAATACCATCTACATCATGTCAGAGATTTTGACGGTCATATGCGCTGCTACATCGTCCATATGTTTTAAGCGAGGGAGCCAGTGACGAAGCATTGCCATCATGTATCCAACTGTTGGTGGTCCTGTGGGTGGCCTGAAATATGGATAATTGAGCCAATCTTGGCATTGCTTGTTGTTCTGTACTTTAATGGCAAATGCCTTCCAGGAGCAGCGATGTGGCATGGGTCCCCAACATGGATTGTACTTTAAGTGTAGTGGTGCCTTGGCCCAAGTACTCATCATCTCTGGATATTCTTCTAATAAATCCTTGCACCAATCTGGTTGACAGATTTCGCCTCGCCGCACATCTAGTGGCAAATCTTCAGGCTCGAATTGGGTCACGTGAAAGGGTTTTTTGCCTGTTTCTTTTTCTACGGCCAGCTGATATTCCACCATTAACATAAAATAAGGCTTGTATTGTAGCTCATGCCCAGATATGTATCTGCGAGGGCCAAATGAGCAAAGTATGGGGACTATAAAATGCATTCTTCAATCATTGCCATTGCATGTAACTGAGCTTCTACACGTGCTGAGTGGGTTCTTCCAAGTTCTTCAATCGTCTTCATCCATGCGGGAGTTGGAAGTTCGAAAGTCGTCTGACCTTTGGCCGTGACTCGTCCGCCTAGGATGGGTTGGGTTCATATGCTTCTTCACAAGTTTCTTCCACCGGAATAGTCACTGTTTCTTCCTCTGCTGGTAGTTCCGGCGGGGAATCTGGCCTAGGGGGTGCTTCATATATCGCTATCCGTGATTGAAGAGTTGATATCTGGGCCCGTAAAGCGTTGAGTTCCTCTAAGATCTCAGGAGAAGGGTCCGCAGGAGCTGGTAGTCCTTGTTGTATTGGTGCTCTTAGTTGGAGTAGTTTATGATCTTCTTTCAGCTTCTGATATTCCTCGTTCATGCTGTCATACTTATCTAACAATCTGACATGATCATCTAGCAAAATTTTCATAGATTCTGAGGGCACGACCTTGAAACGGCTGGGACTTAATGGTTGGTCAGGTTGATCTAGAGGAGCTTCTAAATTCTCTTTCTTCTGTTCTTGTAAATGCTGGTTCTCTTCTTTCGCTGCTGCCAAGTGTCGTCTGAGTAAGCCCATGTTCCTGGTGAGTGTCACATTGCGAATCGTCTGGGCCCTTAACAAGTTGTCTATGTTAGTGATGGCCTCTTTTGTCTTTTCTTCACTTTCTAGTTCAAGTTTATGATATGCCTCTTGTAGCTCTTGGTAGCGGGTGTTTAGTGAGGCATTCTCAATAGACAGTGAATTGAGCTGCGATTGTAAATCATTCGTTGTCTGCTGTAGTGTCCGGTAATTATTGCCAAGAGATGCAAATTCATCTCTCACTTGAGTCATGCAGGTGAACATCTGACAGAATGCGGTGTCTATAGTGGGTGATAATATTAATGGTGTGGTGAATACAGATGATGTGTTTAAGGGTGTTGATGCAATGGGAAGGGGGAATAGGGATGGGAATGTGGATGCAGTGGTAACAGTGGAGAAATGTGCGGTGCCTAAATATGATGGTGCAATAGAGGAGGTGATCGTTGATGTGGTGGGTGGTGAGATGTCCATGTCACTAGACATGGTATCAAGTGCCGTGACTGTGAATAATGGAGTGATAGTGGGTGCATGTGTGGGTGTAAATACAGGGTTTACAAAAGTGGTAGAATAATTTACAGAGGGGTTTTCTTGGACTGCTTGGTGGAAAGGGGAAAGCGGAAATACGGTGGGTCGAGGAGGTGACACAGGGGAGAAAGTCAAGGGGGTTAGAAATGGAAAAAGGGGTCTTGGAGGTGTGGGGAAGGATGGGAAGGATGGGTGGAGAAATGGACTGGATAGAAAGGTAGAAGTCCTAGGGGGTAGACTAGGTTGAGTGGGTGTGGGCAGTGTGGGAGGAATGGAGATGAGGAAGGCTTCTGCTACTTTGCCGTGGAAGGAGGTGGATGTTCTGGGAGAAGGAGGGTGTATGGGGGAGACTGGATGGATGGGAGGTGAAGGAGGAGCGGTTGGGGTGGTGGGTACTTCAACAACTGTGGTGGTATGTACAATAGTAGTGTCGGGTGGGGAGTCGATGACAATGGTGTCTTCTGCCAATGAGCCTTCAGGGATGAGACGTGCTTCCCTAGCCTATTCTCAAGATTGGGCACCTATCGATACACAAATGTATTCACCTAGTTTTGATAATAGCCGTACTCGTCGGGGGTCAAATTGCGAGAGTGGTTTTCTCTGCAAATATCTCAATGCTTTGTTGGACCCCACTGATTTGACAAGTTCCTTGAAACCTTTGATGTATACCTCTTCGAAACCGCCTGAGACAAGTTCTTGTTCTATGAGTGCTTGGCTCTCTTCCTCAGTTAACTTCTTATGCGCCCAAACTTTTTCCATGGTGTGGTATAACTTTTTGATTGCCAAGGTGTATGCCGCTGCTTCAAAGGTCTCATCTTCATGTGTGCTGGTGTCACCTTGGGTGTCGGTGTGCTATCCTTGTTCCTCTGTCTCCACATTTTCTTGGGAGTCATGAGTGCCCTGGCTGGCTTCATCATCACCCTCATCATCATCTGTTTCTGTTCTTTCTTCTTCTGAGCTGGATACTACTTGTCCTTGTTGTTGATCCGGAGGAGTGGTTGGGTATCTTGGTCGTTCATATTCCTGAGAGAAAATTTGGCCTTCAAAAAACTGAAATTCATTTGAAAAGGCATATGGCATTTCAAAATCAAAGGTTGTATCCATGGGTTCCACTTCCAAGTTGGGTATCGGAAAAGAGAATGCTTTCGCACCAATAGTGGTGGGAACTTCTGCTACAGTGGTGGGAGGACCTAGGGCTGTGGCTGCTTGAGGAGCGACTGTGCTGGTAGTATCCTCTGTTATAACCGGTCTTGATAACCGTATGCGAATGGGTTGTACAGTTGAAGTGGCTTCTGTCAGAGACTGTTCTGGAGAGGGTTGCGGTGACGGTGATTCCGGAACTTGTAGGCATGGAATGGTTCCTCTCATGCACTTTCCTACTCATCCTTTGCTAGCCTTCCTAGCTTTCTTTGTTGTCTCTTTGAATGCTTTCAACTCCTCACTTTTCATTGCATGCTCGATTGGCAAGTCATATGCCAAACACATATATACAATTCTCGTAAGAGTGCAGCATCCATGGATTACCTTCTTCCGCTCCCAACGGTGTTGTGCTAAGTATAGCTGATCAATGACCAAGCTAGCAAGATCAACTGTCTGGGGTCCAATACAAGACAAATACAGTCCAAACCAGATGCGCTTGTGGGGCATTGTGAATCGGTCCTGAGCAGGGAATGTGAAATGTTGCATACATATCCTCAATGGTTGAGAGAGCTCAGGTGTGATCGTTGAAATATCTTCCCACTTGATGACATCTCCACGTTTCATAGGCTCGGGAATCAGCCTTTCTCGCTCTGTAGGAGTATGCATTCCATGTATCTTGATTGCAACTCTAATCAAATTTTTTGTCAAATAAAACCTTTTGAATGGAGGGTCATTCACCAAGGACGACAAAATGAATGTGCGTGGTTGATCCTTGTTCTAAGAAGCTCTCAAAGTGGTTACTAGATAATAGCATCTATAAAAATCTGGTTTAGGTAGAGGATCACTAAAGTATTCAGTGAAGCCTGCTCTTGCCCAAACATGCTTTAAGTCCTCTGTATTCTGTAGTCCTTTGAACTCTCTTGAGAAAAACTGGTATTTGCCCCACGTACGGGTATCAAAAGCCAAATTGGCCTCAAAAAGAAAATCTGCATCCGCCAATGGGCCAGCTAAACCTTGGAACCAATGAGAGTTGCGATGAATCTTCTCAGTATATCCCTTAGGAGGATTGTCAATTGGCATAGGTCTTGGAAATCCATGAAATTCTGGTGGTTGAGCTGTAGGATGTGGTTCAGCTAGTAATTCACCAATATTTGCCATGGGTACACTAGGGCCAGCTTCAGATGGTCCTTCTGCCTGCATGATGAATGATGCGAGTGTGTAGCATATCTGCTACAAAAGATTGACACATTAACATGCAAATTAATCACGATCCCATTAAAAAGAGACTGCAATCCCTTTCCATAACCGATGTGTAAACCGTGTAGCCAAGTGTTGTGATGTGGTTTATGGAATGATTGTTGCAAAACTAATGCAGGTCTCTAGACCCCTACATGCTTCAGATGATGCATACATTTCTTGATGAGATATTATTACAAGTGATGTTGGGTTATAGTGAGTGGATTTGTACAGGGTTCAGTCGTGAATGAGTTATTACAAGGGTAATGTTTAGTCGGGATGGGAGTAATGTTAGATAAGGGGGTCGGAGAAGACGTCTGGATACGTTTCGGTATCCACTTCCTAAGAGTTTCTGAGCGGGTGGAATGTTTCTGCTAAGGGACAAAAGGTGATATCAGAGGTGGTGGTATTGAGGGGTGAAGAGGTTTCTGAGGGTTATATATTACATGGCTTGAGGGTTGAGCTATAATACATTGTTTGGGTACCCAAATCTGCATGGGTGTGGGTCCATTCATAAGGTACTTCTTGGCGATCCAAATCTGTCGAATGTTCGCACTTGTAGAAGAGGGTCAAGGAGACATTGGATACTGCCTCTGCTTTTGCTGAAACTTCTTCTTATCCTGGTCTGTATTGTTGAAATCTGTCTGTGCTTTTTTTCCTTTTGGCACCCATATTTGTCTCGTGCTGCTTGCTTTGTGATACTGATACTGCAGCTTTCTTCCTTGTGTCATCTGATATTGTCGTCGGTCTGGGTTCCTCTGTTGTGATTGACTCCTTTGTGGTTGAGGTTGAGAGGTCCGATGGACACTCTGCTTTGGAAAAGAAGGGAGGTCCAACACTTGCAAAACCTGCCCATTAGGAAGTGCTCCGTTTTGTACTATTAATCTAGGCCATTCTGCAATAAATGTGGAAGGATGGGAACCGCAGCTGACAGTGCCCATTTGGCCGCTCATGAAGTCCACTTGACCCCTGATGTAACCCACCTGACTGCTGATGGTGTCCATTTGACCAAGCGGTGGGGTGGTTGCCCCTTCTAGTTTGCAGGAAGCCCAAGGGAAAATCTCCTGACGTCCTTCTGATTGACCATTGTCCATCGCCAAGCCCGCGTGGGTTGGTGTAGACGTAACGTGACTTATCTGCCCAAGAATCTTCTGGTCTTTCGTCGCATGCATTTTATAGGGTCTAGGGTTACATACCTCAAGCGGAGTGTTGTTAGGGAAGCGGTATCACTCGCTGTTGATCTAAGGTTCCAATCTACAAGGAGCCTTGTCTAAGATTTAGGTCCACTGAGTGCTCGTATAGCCAATCTTGGCCAAGGATTAGGGGTTCTATTAGGTCCTCGTCATGGCACACTAGTAGCTTTGCTGTCATGGTCACATCATGTATGAGGATAGGAAGGTCCACCTCACCCATGCAAGGGGTTTCCATGCCTCCTAGCCCTATGAGGTATGCCTCAATTGGCCGCATTTCTATTCTTGAGTCCTTATAGTGGGATCATCTAATCACACTAGTCGCAGCACCTGAGTTAATTAAAGCCCTAAGCTCTTGGCAAGGATTGCCGTGCTCTAGCCTGACTGTAATGAACGGTCTCCTATCCACTATGTTAGGATGAGTACTTGACTTTGCTTGACACATGGCCATGGGGTATCTCGGTGTTGTTTCCAGCTGGTTATAATGTTCTCTCCCTAGTCCTTGTCTTCTTAGCTTCATGCGCTTAATGCGTTCTATAGCTTCTGCCTGAGCTTCAGCACGTATCCTATTTTCTTCCTCCTTACGCGTCTTTGCCAACGTGAGTCATCTAAGCATATCCTCAGTAAGAGGTTCCTGATATAATTTGACTCTACAACCACTAATGTAATTAGGCATTATGTCTCCTTCTAAGGTGGCTAATTGTACTGCTCCACTTGTCGAGAGTTTGTTAATGATCATAGGTCCATAACCTTGCTTTTCCAGTTTTCGTGCATGTTGTTTTAGCATATATACTAGGACTAAATCTCCTTCTTTTAAGCCTTTATCTTTCACATGCGCATCGAAATAGGCTTTCTGTTGTTTCTTTGCTGCGAATATACCTGCTGCTGCTTTCAGTATGGTTTCTCCTAATCGTTCCAAGTCCATTATTCTCGATGATAATTCATGGCCGGTCCACTGATGTTTGCAGATCAATTTCTTGATCTATATACTCGATGTGGTGTGTCGTCTTAAGTGCAATATGCACTGTGGGTTGCAATTTGAAGACTCAATGGGGAAGGAAAAATAGCATATACAATGACATAGTGAAATAAGAGAAAGAACCTGAAATTACGAGTGAAATGAAAGGGAGAAGTTGAAATTATGAGTCTAAACAGCTCAAAAGAAGATTATACAAACTCTGGGCAATCAGTAGGAGACATAAGCATACACCTTCACTCTAAGAGCTGCACTTTGATTCTCTAAACATACATGCTCAAGACTTTAGTCTTCCAACTAGCTGCTCACAAGAAGATTGGCCAATCACTGCTTGCCCACTACTCACTCAGAGTGCCAAGGTAGCTGATGCCAAATCTACCAAGTGGAGCACTAGTGGAAAGCTAAGAGCTCTACACACACAAAAGAAGGCAAAGCTTCAGCTCTGCATTCCTTCCTCAAGTCTCTCTCTGAGCTTGTCTTTCCGCTTGTCCTCCTCTTTGTTTAAGGAGAGGTCTACTTATATAGTTTTCCTGGAAGTGAAGGATAGCAAAAGGGGACAAAATTAGTTTCTTCTTTGGCAGGCTCTCTGACACTTTTGACGATTTTGGTACTCTGGAAGCTTCCTTCTTGGTCTACTTTCTTGCACCGTCACTATCTTCCAAATTCTTGTATTCGGCGCCGTCCACCGTCCATGAGTTCTCCGCGTGCAAGTGGCTGAAAATTTAGACTATATGGAGATCTGAGAAATTTAGCCGCTTTTTCAAGTGAAAAAGTAGAATAAATCAAAAGTACACCCTTTTCTTAAAAATTAGACTACTTTTGAAGTAAGTAGACTAAGTTCATAAAATTGGTGAACTTTTGAGTAAGTCGTCTAACTTGTAAAATTTGACTAAAAAATCGACTATTTGGTCAACTTAGGAAATTAGACAACTTAGAAATTTGGCTAAAAAAATCGACTATTTGGTCAACTTAGGAAAATTCGACAACTTAGAGATTTAGACGACTTGGGAAAATAGGTCAACCTAGGAAAATGGACTAATTGGTCAACTTAGGAAAATTAGACAACTGGAAGAATTAGACGACTTGGGAAAATAGGTGAAATGGGAATTTAGACAACTTGGGAAAATAGGTGAAATGGGAATTTAGGCAACTTGGGAAAATAGGTGAAATGGGAATTAGGGAACTTGGGAAAATAGGTGAAATGGGAAATTTGGCCTTCTTCATGAGCTGGATCCCCCTTCCATCATTTTCTTGCTCTTCGCTTCTTCTCCTTCTCCTTTTGTTCGAAATCGAGGTAACTTGCCTTGTGCTTGGCTTCTGTATCTTGAAAAGCAAAACAAAAAAATACATTATTTTAAGGGTGTATCAAAGTAACCCGCTACAAGTTGCCCACCACTTAGACATTCTCCATCCTCGGAGAAAAATAATACTCTTTTGTTTCTTTTTTTTTTCTCTCTCTCTTTTCTCTCTTTTCTTTTCTTCTTCTTTTTTTTCTTTCTTTTTCTCTTTTTTTTTCTTTTTTTTGAAAGAATGTAAGTGAGAGATAATATGGAAAAAAGGAAGACATTTGCAAGTAAAATGCAATACATGCTTCTTACAAAAGGAAGTAACTAGCCAAAAAGATGGCGGATACAAAGTAAAAATAAACATCTAATGCTATCCACTGCCATTCCTAACTAGGGTGCGTTTTGGGCCGCCATAAAGAGAGTTTTTGCCTTGTCATGGATGTCTTTATAGAACATTGCTTCCCTCCGTAACTTCTCGTTCTCCTCATTAGGCGAAAAAATGGACCCTGCATGGGCCTTGTAAGGATTCCTAATTTTTAGGGATTAAAGAGCTTAATACATGAGCTTAAGTAGGCATACAAAACCACTAGTTGTTTTGTGAATAAAAAAATATATGATGAGGCTTTCTATTTGAATTCTCATGCGTCAAAATTCAGAGCCATCGGATTGTGCAAATCGACGATGAAATTTGAATTCCGTAGAGATTTGGAGAGAGAATCGAATCTTTTTTGTGTGAGTGGGCCTAAGTGCTCAGACTCTCTGCATCCTTTTCCACCATTGGATCCTAGAAGATCTCACGGTCGCGCGTGAATGGGGCTGAGCAAGATTTCGAATCCGATTTTGATCAAATCTCTGCACAAATTTGGACGCTCCGATCGTGGATGATCCGACGGTCCCCCGCGAATGGGGCTGAGTAGCTAGGCGCAGTCATTTAGAGCCATTTGATGAAGGTGTTGATCGAACGGAGGAAATAAAAAGGCCCCATTCACTTGCTTCAATTGATCTCCACCATTCGATTCGACCTGAATCCAACGACTCTCTCCAAAAGGCACTTATTGTAATGATTGCATGGATCTCATCCATTCAATCTCAAGCTAATCGAAGGGTGGGAATTCATCCGCGCATTGACTTCTTGAATTTAACCGTGGCCCTTAGATCTTCTATGAATCGAATGGCTCTAAATGAAATTCGAGGTTCTCAAAACCATCCTCTAAGAAAAACCACCAATTCTAGATGGTTTCTAGCTCTTTGACCACACAAAAACAAGGGAAGCCTATGCCTAGTCTATGTGATTAAGGGACTAGACTGTGTCCACCACCCTCTTCTCATTGGTCCGTCACTAATCACTCCTTAAGCCAAAAGGCCCATGCAGGGTTCATTTTTTTCCCTAATGTCTCTGAGTTCCTGGTTGTTCTTCTCTAGTTGTTTGTTCTGGTCTTCTAAGTCTACGATCCATCTGTGAAGCTGAAGTACTTGTTGGTTTGCCTTCCCCACGAATGAGGAGATCCCTTTGTGACATTCATGGAGTAGTGAGAGAGATTCTAACGTGTTTCTTGCATGAAGATTTGCTATATGGATGTTTTCTAATGCGGGAAGTGCATGAGTGGAAGAACAAGGTGCGAGTGGAGGTGTGCTAGAATGCATGGGTTGGGTGGAAGTGGAGTGCATATGTGAACTTGAAGGGGTAACTAAGATGGTGGGGGCAAGTGAACTTGGTGATGGCATAGGAGGAGGTATGGGAGGTATGGGGATAGGTGGGACATGGATAGGTGTATGATGAGGTGACATACGTGGTGAAGGAATGTGGATAGGAGATGTTGCATGTGGAGTGGAAATAGGAGGAGATGGTGGTGGTGTGGGTGGATTATATGAAGCACTATGGTGAGTGTGAACTTGAGGATTGGGAGCCTTTTTCCGCGTATATGTACGTGAAGATGAAGGGGGATGAGTACCTTTTGCTGCAGCATAACCTTGATCACCAATTGGAAGGGCTTGGATGTCTTCTAATGCATCGCCTTTTACTCGTGCTTGTTTTACTGAGAGCTTCTTTCTTACAGGAGTGGATGTATTGCGCTTCATGGAAGATGGTTGACCCACATTATTTGGTATTTCCGTAAGTCTTGATGGTAAATCCTTTAGCCACAAGAGTATCACAGAAGAGTAGACATGAAATTTCTTTGCATCTTTTTGTATCTGTACTGCATGCCTTTTCCGTTTTTCCATGATGGATGCCCATATTAGATGATGAAAGGGATATGGACGCACCTAGGTAAGACATAAAAGCGCATCACAAGCAGCCATATTGTTGAACGGGAACTTGGATTCGACCCTTCTCAAGAGGATAAAATACTGACAAGCACATAAGATGTGATAGTACCTTTCTGAGAGGTTGTTGGTGGAGAACAACTTGGCACATTCCTCACATACCTTGCTTGTGTTGACTCCTGAGTATGATCTCCCTAGCAGAAGCCGTTCTGACTCTTTCATCCCCACAACCTTGTTTAGCATTTTCTTGGTAAGCGTTCCTACACTAAAGTGAGGGAAAGACTCGAAGAAGTCAATCACCTCGTTCGTTGCAATATCTTTGGTAAGCGGTACTTTGGCAATCGCTGTGAGGTGCATAGTGTGCAATTCATTCGTTGTGAAGGTCACTTCCAAAGATGCTGGTGGAAGAGCATCCTGGGTGATCAAAGTGAGTGAATTTTCTCCATCACTTGATGATTGGGCTGAACCAGAATCTTGCTCATATGGTTGATCATCAGAGTCATTGCTTCCCATTGAGTTCCTTGAAGATGATGATTGTGACATGATACTTTGTGAATGGCTGCTCTTTTCTTTTTGTTAAATGCTCACGTTGCAAGTTCCTGAATTTTTTACTTGCATAAGAAGTAGAACAACAAACACCAAGGGACCTTGCTACTGTGTAAGGTCAATTTTCAGCAAGATTCATCTGCTTCATCTGAGATCCAAGAACTCTTAAAGCCGGAAGCTGGATCAGCAGCGGGTGAGCTAGAGAGATCAGCAAGTTCGATGGACTAGAGAGATCAGCAGACAAGTGAGCAGGCGACTGGAGAGATCGGCTGAGGCATGGATGGATGCGCAAGCAGCAAGGATGCGCAGAAGCAAGAATGGAAATGGAAAAAATCGACTTTGCAAGTAGACTAACTAAAAAATCGACTTCTCAAGTAGACTATCTTGGAAAAAATCGACTTATGCTATGACCACAAAGCACTTTATGACCCCTAAAAAATGGACTTTGGCACTTTAGACGACGAAAAAAACAAAAATTTGACTTTAACAGCATTAAAGAAATCGTCTTTTGACATATAAAGAACATAAATCGACCTAAACCTTAAAAACATTCAACCTTCTCCTTTAAAAAATCGACCTACCAACTTAAAAACAAAATCGACCTAAACTTGGAAAAAATCAACTCAACACAAAAAAAATCGACTTTTTTTTTTAAATTGACTTTTTTTTTAATTGACTTTTTTTTTTTAAAATCAACCTAAAACACTAGAAAAAAAACAATTTTTTTTTTAAATCGACCTAAAACACTAAAAAAAATCGACCTTTTTTTTTGGAAAAAAATCGACTTTTTTTTTGAAAAAATCGACCTTTTTTTTTTCAAAAAAAATTCGACCTAAATATTCGACCTGTTTTTTTTTAGGTTACCCTTACAAAATTCGGCCTAAAAAAATCCATATTTTTTTTTTAATGATAATGTGTGTGTGTGGGGGGGAAAAACAAATGACCTATTCATAAAAATTGACACTCATCAAAAAAGAAATGGACTCCAATTCAGATGTCAAAAAGGACTTATGCATGTGGTTGAGAGATCTAGTGAATACAGATGATGGGTTTTATTGATGGGGACTATAGTAAGTGTAATAGAGCATCAAGACGGGACATGGTATTTACAAAGTTCCTATACTAGTGATTTACTATATCATTTTGTTTCTTGGTAGGGTTTGAGACGTAAACGGTTCACCAAAGGAATTTGGGTCCCTTCAAGAGTAGAGAGACATACCGCCCCTTGAGGAAAGATCTCTTTTACCTTGTAAGGACCTATCCATCCGGTGGATAACTTCTTTTCCTTCATGTTGTACGACCTTGGTTGATATAGCAGGACCAATGATCCTTCCTTGACTTCTGTCTTCCACAGATCTTTGTCGTGCCATGCTTTCTGCTTCATCTGCTCTTTCTCGAGAGTTGAATCTGCTATTGTCCTCTTTTCCTCCAATTGATGTAATCTGTTCATATTGATGTTACACATGACTTGCAAATTATCAATCCTTGGATGTTCCACTCTGCTTGATCCGTTTAGAAATTCTAAAGGAGCTATTGCTTCAAGACCATATACTAACTGGAAGGGAGTATGTTTCGTGGTTACCTTGAATGCTGTCCTGTATGCCCATACCACACCTAGGTAGGTAGTGCCCCATTTCAAGGGATAGAGATAGCACATTTTCCTCAAGAGCGAGATGAGTAATTTGTTGGTGCTTTCCGCTTGACCATTGGCTCGTGGGTAATATGCACATGATTTTTTGTGGAAAATTTTGTACTTCATAAATATTTCAGTTAGGGTTTTGTTGATAAAATGAGATCCTTGGTCACTTGTAACTTCAACTGGACAACCATACCTGTAGAAAATATTCCGATACAAGAAAGAGGCTACTGTATGAGAAGTGCAATCCTTTGTCACCAGAACTTCTGCCCATTTGGTGGCGTAATCAGTGGCTACCAACAAGTACTTCACATTCGTGGAAGAAGTGATGGGATAGATTGGTCCCACAAAATCTAATCCCCATTTTTCAAATGGTCTCCATGATAAAGAAATTTGCAAGGGTTGGTTGTTGAGCTTACTTGGCTTTGGTGCACAACGCTAGCAAGTGTCGCATGTCTTTGCATATATTGTTGCATCTCAAAAAAGATAAGGCCACCATAATCCTCCATGTAAAATCCGATGTGTTGTAATGTGACCTGGATAATGGCATGCAGCTGTTCCTCCATGGGCTTCTTCTAGTATTTGCTATACTTCATGTGGTAGAACTCATCTCCTATAGATCCCATCATATCCTACTCAGAAAAGAGTATTTTGAACAATTTAAAAATTCTTACTTTTTAGGAGAAATCTTCTTCGTTCGAGTGGTGTGAGGTTAGGTGGGCAGGTACCCGTAGTTAACAAATGATGGACGTCCTGGTACCAAGTAGGGTAAGTGCTTACTTGAAATAAAGATTGATCTGGGAGGTTGTCTTCTATGCCCGTAATTGGTTCCGGATGTCCTTTAATCCTTGAAAGGTGATCTGCCATCACATGGTGCTTCCCAGGTTGTTGAACTAGTTTGAAGTTGAATTCTTGGAATAAGAGTAGCCACCTCCACACTCTTCCATAGATATTCGGCTTGTTTAGCAAATATTTGATTACTTGATGGTTGATGATGACTGTGAAGTGAATTCCCAACAAGTAATGACGGAACTTCTTGAGGGCAAAACAATAGCGAGTGCTTCTCTTTCAGTAGTACTATAGTTGCGCTCTGCTTTGGTTAGGATTCTGTTAGCATAGTAAATAGGTTGGTCAAGTTTATGTTCTTTGCTAGGTTGCGTGAGTATGGCTCCTACCGCTATAGAACTTGCCTCCACATGAACGTGGAAGGTATAAATCTAATAAAGCTCAATGAAGTATTCGTGACATATATTGGTGTGACCACCATACATGTCAGAGAAACAAAAAACTGATACGTGTCATCCCGGATCATCACATGTTGAGCTTGATATCTCAACATTCTTTTCGTAAGCGAAAGCTTTTATCGCAATAATTTTTTGATATGTGCTTTTTGAGGATTCTTTTCAATAGAGCTCTCAAAAATATATAAGAGACCAAGAGATCATTGTTAACCATCACTCATCACTCAAAAAGCTCAAGCTCTTGGAGAAGAACTTGGCAGAGTTGATCAATCTTCTCAAGCTAGGAGAAGATCTTTGGAGGCCATATTTGGAGGAAGACTTCTCACACTCTTGGAGAAGTTGTGGTCTACATCTTAGTGATTATCTGGAGGAGAAGCCAGACCATCAACATCCATTGTTGATTTACTGTGAGTATGAAGTCTATTTCCGTTCTTACTTACTAGGTCACTTGTTTTTTATTTAGGCTGATCAAAATTTGAGTTTGGTGTAAAATAGTTCTAAATTGATTGTATTCTCCATATTCACACACACACACACGCACACACTCTTCATACCTCTTAGGCACACAATCTCTTGTATCTAGTTCCTATTTTTGCCTAGATACATATATTGTTAGTTTGTATCATATTCACACATTGTAATTCTACATTTAAATATAGATAGTGTACGGCCACAAGGAAGTTCTAGATCATACATTCAGATATGAATGGTCCGATGAGAACAGATTCTATTCAAGGTTTCAAGTACTTTGTTATGTTCATAGATGATTTCTCAAGATATTCATGGATTTATGGTCTTAAAGTGAAGTCATAGGTTTTTCCTACTTTCAAGAAGTTCTTAGCTATGGTTGAAAATGAAAGTTAGTCAAAGATCCAGATTTTGAGAAGTGATAGAGGAGGAGAGTACATGTCTAAAGACTTTAGGTCTTTTATTGAAGACAAAGGTATCTCTCATCAACTCACTATTGCTTAGACAGGAGAACATAATGATGTTCCACAGAGAAAGAATAGGATACTTATTGAGATGATGCGTAGTATGATGTCATCTAAAAGGCTTTCTCCCAAGTTTTGGTTTGATGAAGTACGTATAGCTAATCACATTATGAATAGGTCTTCCACAAAAGCTTTAAAGGTCATTACACCTTATGAAGCTTATTATAGAAAGAAACTTACTTTAAAGTTTTTGGTTCCCTAGCTTATGTTCACATTGAGAAGAAGGATCATGGTAACCTTATGTAAAAGCCATTAAAGCCATCTTTATTGGTTATGCAATTGAAAGCAAAGGATACAAATTCTATGTTCTATATACAAGTGATATCCTACTCTCATGCCATGCATATATTGTAGAAAGTCAAATTTATGATAAGAAGGAAGAAATTCCAGATTTCATAAAGGTAGATGACTATGCATTTTTCAGAGGGAATTTGGATGCTTACATTCAGCCATACAAGGGGCTGATGAGCCTTCTCAAACCCTAAGAGATGTAGGTGAAGAGAGGACTTGATTATCTACATCAATACTTAGTCCATCATCACTACCTCTTGAAGTTCTGACTTATGAAGTTGGAGAAGGTTCCAGAGTTCCAAAAGAAAGAGATACTGAAGAGCCCGAAGAGATTCCACCACTTTTCAGGAATACACCAACGTGGTTATATCAAACTTGGAAGGACAATGGTATAAAGGAATACACAAGAAGAACTAGAAGTCAGACAAGGAGACAAGAAGGAGGCCAGGTAAATTATGCAAAACATTTTGAGGATCATAATAGTTTTGCTCTTACTTCAGTTAAGAATGAACCATCTAGTGTTCAAGATGCACTATAGAGTGAAATGATTATCACAAGTCCCATGATTGAGTTCAAGTATAGAGAAGAGTGTATCTACATGACACAATAGAAATACATTGAGAAATTATTGGAAAGGTTTGAGATGACAGATTCCAAGCCTATGCAGATACCTATGGATTTCAATGTGTTATTACAATCAGAAGCAGATTTAGAGCCATTTGATGCTATATTATCTAGTCAAGTAGTAGATTGCTTGATATATCTATGTAATACACATCTAGACATTCAGTTTGTAGTTTCTCAAGTATACAGGTTCATACACAATCATCTCAAGAATGAGTGGAAATCAATAACGAGATATTTGCAGATATCAAAAGTTTTCTAGGTTATTGAACCTTGTACCATTGTGACATTGAAGGGGGGGATTGTTGGATTCAATGTCTAATTGGTCCAAACAACTAGCATATAAAGTGTTCCTACACACTGCTCTACAACAAGAGTGCATCGGGCATATTGGATACATCAAAGGGCTCTCAAGTTGCCCATCCAAATTCGATCTCCGATCGGTGCAGTGCGTGGGTTGAATTTTTGAAAGAAATTCTTGCAAAACATAATCACCAATGACGTCAACATTAAGCGCAAGATTTGTTTTGTGTTTCTTTTATGTAGTATGATTTTCGTAAGCGAAAGCTTTTATCCTAAGAATTTTTTGATATGTGTGTTTGGATGCTTTTCAATAGAGATCTCAAAACTATATAAGAGACCAAGGGCTCATTGTGAACCATCACTCTGTTGATATATTTAGGTAGTGATGTGTGTGAACACTCTAGGACTACCGGGGTACTTTTTTCCCTCTTTAGGAGGTTTTTTTTCCCCGGCTTGTATATACGCCTATTGCCCTAATGGGCTACTTATCTTTGTACATTCTCTAGTAATACATTCAGTATTGTGTGTTTGTGCTCCAAGCTTCTTCTTCTTCCTTGTGCTATTCGCGTGCTTCCACAGATGTCTAACTCCAACAATTGGTATCAGAGCAGGTCGTCCCTTCATCTAGGGCGCCATCAACACTCCTCCGTTTGCAGTCTCAGAATCACACAAATTTTCGTGAGCATACTCAGCGTGTTTCTGAGATCAAAACAGCTTTGCTATGTGGTGCTGAAATCGCGATCTGAGCTCGTTTCGACCTCCGAACACACTATTGCAGCGCTTATGTAGGTTATTTCATCTTTTTGTGCCAAAGGTATATACCAGTTTTTGTTCGCCAATTTAAGCATCTCAAAGTCTGCTACAGGTCTAGCAGAACTCGTCTGGGCAGTTCTATTCAACTTTTTGAGATACAATCAATTTTCTGCATCAAGGTATTTTAGTCACCGACCATGGCTGAAAGTAGTGATGTATTCCGTATGTTGGCTGTTGAGGATAAGTTAGATGGTACCAACTACCCATCATGGGCTTATATGATGCGACATGTATTGGTTGCAAAAGGATTGTGGAACATTTTGCAGGGTGTTGAAAGACGTCCTATTACACCTCTGACTACACGTACTGCAAATATAGATGCTGGAGCTCATGAAGATGGTGTCGAAGATGATATTCCACAGATTCCTGTTCGTGCTGTTGTTTCTGCTACACCTACTGCAGAGCAGATTCGTTGGGATGGCAGAGATGCCCAGGCACATGCATTGATAGCTTTGTGTGTCAAACGTGCCATTATTCCTCACATTCGCTCTTGCAGAACAGCTAAGGATGCTTGGGATACACTTACCACATTGTACCAAGCTAGGAATGAGGCTCGTGTTGCTTACCTCCAAAAACAGTTGGAGAGTGAGCACATGAATGAAGGTGATTCTATGGACAGTTTCCTAATGAAGATCTAAGACTTGAAGGAACAGTTGATTTCTGCTGATGAGGTTATACCAGATAGCTCACTTGTGCAGACCGTTCTGAATGGTCTTCCTGATTCATATCAGAGTTTTGCTTCTACTCTTCGGTTGATGATGAAAGGCAATCCAAATGCCTTATCATTTGAGGAGTTAGTCTCTGTTCTGTTGCAGGAAGATCAGTCTAGGCAGAACAATTCCATTATGCGAGTTGCAGATCAAGCTTTCTTAGCTAGTCAGAAGGGCAAAGGAAAATGGAGCTCTTCAACTAGTAAGCAGAAATCTGCTAATTCTCCATATTCGAAGAAGGAAGATAAAGATGAGAAGAAATCAAAAAAGCAGAAATTGTTTTGTAAGTACTGTAAAGGGAATGATCATATCATAAAGAAGTGTCCAAAATTGGCTGCTAAAGAGGCAAAGAAGAAAGAGGCTGGAATGGTTGTTGTAGAGGCCTCTACACCTAAAATAGAGTCTGCAAATCTTGTGTAGGAAGAAGAATGGGCATTTACTACTGTCTGCAGTTTTGACCCATCTTCTCATGAGCAGTGCATGTCTGCAGTAGACTCAGATGTTTGGTATTTTGACAATGGGGCGACCAAACATATTACCTCATAGCGTAGTTTCTTCTCTTCACTCGAGCCTGCCCCTACAGGGAATACTGTTACATGTGCCAACAACTCCTCTTATCCTGTTAGGGGAGTTGATAAGATCATTTTGACTAATGCTGATGGTAGTTCTTTCACTTTGTAAGATGCTTTATTTGTGCCAGGGATCAAAAAGAACCTGTTATCAGTTTCTGCATTAGCCAAGATTGGCTTGGTTGTGAAATTTGTTGATGACAGGTGTACAGTTCATGATCTGTCAAATGGCGATGTGATTATTGCTTCTGGCATTTTATGTCGTGAGCTGTATAAGCTCATAGACTATGAAAGATCTGTAAATGATTTGGCATGTGCAGTAAATGATTCTCAGGCTATGTTAGATGCAAAGCTTTGGCATGCATGCTTTGGTCATCTAAATTTTGCTGATTTGCTATGCCTCCAAAAATCTGAAATGGTGTCCTCTTTGCCCAAACTTGAGGCACCTGGAAAACATGTTTGTGAAGGCTGTATTTTGGGCAAAATGCAGCATTCCTCCTTTCCAAAAGATGGTTCAGTTCGGGCTACACAAAAATTGCAGCTTGTACATAGTGATGTTTGTGGTCCTATGCAGACACCCTCCTTTGGAAATTATCTTTACTTCGTGACTTTCATTGATGATTTTTCTAGGCATGCATGGGTATATCCATTGAAGGCAAAGTCTGAAGTGTTCATGTGCTTTAAACAGTTTTTGGTTTTGGCTGAAAATATGTCAGCATGTGAAATGGGCACCCTCCGTTCTGATTGAGGGGGGGAATATATGTCTTCTGATTTTAATGCATTTCTGGCTGAACGTGGGATAAAACACCAGTGTATAGTGCCGTATACACCTCAACAGAATGGAGTTGCTGAACAAAAGAACATGTCACTCATGGAGATGGCGAGGTGCATGGTCAAGAGTCAGGCTTTACCACATAGTTTCTGGCTTGAGGCTGTCATGTGTGTAGCATATGTATTGAACAGGTTTCCCACTAAAGCGCTGCAGTCTATCACTCCATATGAGGCTTGGCATGACCGCAAGCCATCTGTTGCTCATCTGCGTGTTTTTGGTTGTTTGGCATATGCACTAGTGCCTGAACAACATCGTAGAAAATTGGATGATAAGGCAGTAAAATGTATTTTTGTTGGGTATAGTTCTAAAAGTAAAGGCTATCGTCTGTATCATCCATAGACTAAACGCATTCTAGTTAGCCGTGATGTTGTCTTTGTGGAAGATACTATTCAGCCATTGCTTTCATGTACTAAGGAGACATCTGTTAGCTCCAAAGACATGTATGATACTTTGATGCCTCTTTTTACAGGTGGACAGTCTAGTGCTGGTCCTAATGAGGCAACTCCTCAGCCTTTGCAGGCTTCATATGATGATGCAGATCATTCCATTTCTGATGCAGATTTACATGATGCACTTGTTGATGAGAGAGCTGATATTGAGCAGGCAAAAACTATGCCAAAATGTATGGTGCAGACTTTGCGTGACAGCAAATTAGATGCACCTTTGTCATATCGTACTCGTTCAGGCTCTCATAGTGCCTCCTTTGCATCAGAATGCTATGCTATGGTTGCGTCTAGTCTCTGTGATGAGAATGAGCCTGTTTCTTTTGATGAAGCACAGAATTCAGAAAATTGGATGGCTGCTATGCAATCTGAATATGATGCTATATTGAAGAATGATACATGGTCTTTATGTGACTTGCCTCCTGGCAAGAAATCCATTGGCACTAAGTGGGTATACAAGCTGAAGCATAAACCTGATGGTACAGTTGACAGGTATAAGGCTAGGCTTGTTGCAAAGGGTTATGCGCAGGAAAGAGGCATTGATTTTGATGAGACCTTTGCACCTACATGCCGTATTACTACTGTTCGAAGCATTTGTGCACTTGCAGCCCATCATGGTTGGAATGTACATCAGTTGGACATTAAAACAACATTTCTGAATGGTGACTTCCATGAAGAAGTGTATGTTTTTCAGCCCTGTGGCTTTGTGCAGAAAGGGCATGAAAACGAGGTGTGCAGGTTAAAGAAGGCATTATATGGTTTAAAGCAAGCACCACGTGCTTGGTATGAGAAGATACATGCCTATTTGGTTGCACATGGTTTTGAGAATAGTCAACTGAAAGCACCTTATATGTTAAGCGTGGTAATGATGTGCTTCTTATCATTGTTGTCTATGTTGACGACATGCTGCTCACTCGTCCTATTGAGAAGCATATTGCTGATTTCAAGGCTGATTTGCATGCCTCATTTGAGATGTCTGATTTGGGGCATTTGCATCACTATTTGGGCATTCAATTTATGCAAGTTGATGGTGGAATGGCTTTGTGTCAAACGAAATATATTGACACATTATTGTAGCGTTTTGGCCTTGAAGACTGTAAGCCTATTGCCACTCCTATGGAGACAGGTTTACGATTAAGTCTTCATGATGCTGGAGATGCATTTGATGCTGTTCTCTATCAGCAAGTTGTTGGATGCTTGATTTACTTATGCATTACTCGGCCAGATATTCAGTTTGCTGTCTCATAGATGAGCAGGTTTTTGCATTGCCCAGGAGTGACACATTGGAAGGCGGTTAAGCGCATCTTTTGCTACTTGAGTGGTACTCGGCTACTTGGGTTGTTTTATCCCAAGGGGGGATCACTACCGCCAGATTTGCATGCTTTTTCTGACTCAGATTGGGCTGGTTGCTATGACACTCGTGTGTCCACCAGTGGTTTTTGCTTCATGCTTGGTAGCTCATGTATATCTTGGTTGAGTAAGAAGCAGCCTACTGTGGCCACTTCCAGTTGTGAGGCTGAGTATAGGGCAGCTTTCACAGCGTCTGTTGAGTGTGTGGGGCTTAGATGCCTCATGGCTGATTTGGGTGTTGGCCAGTCTTCTGCCACCACCATCTTCACTGACAGTCAGAGCGCATTCGCAGTTGCGAGGAACCCTGTGTTCCATGCTCGCACTAAGCACATTGAGGTGCATTATCACTATGTCAGGGAGAGGTTCTCTGCTGGGGAGATCAGCTTGGCATATGTGCCCACGCAGGAGAACATTGCAGACCTTTTCACGAAGGCTCTGCCCAGGGAGAAGTTTGAAGCTTTCCGCAAAGCTTTGGGCTTACTTCCTTTTGTGGAGTGACTTCCACATAGCTTGGCACTTCCTTATACATGAGTGCTAGCTACTTGTTCACCGCATCACTCCCAGGGGGGATTTGTTGATATATTTAGGTAGTGATGTGTGTGAACACTCTAGGACCGCCGGGGCACTTTTTTCCCTCTTTAGGAGGTTTTTTTCCCCCGGCTTGTATATACGCCTATTGCCCTAATGGGCTACTTATCTTTGTACATTCTCTAGTAATACACTCAGTATTGTGTGTTTGTGCTCCTAACTTCTTCTTCCTTGTGCTGTTTGCATGCTTCCGCAGACGTCTAACTCCAACAATCATCACTCAACAAGCTCAAGCTCTTGGAGAAGACCTTGGAGGAGGTGATCAATATTCTCATGGTAGGAGAAGATCTTTGGAGTCCATATTTGGAGGAGTTCTCACACTGTTGGAGGAGTTGTGTCCTACATCTTGGTGATTATCTGGAGGAGATTCTACCAGCTTATCATCAACATCCATTGTTGATTTACTGCGAGTAGCAAGTCTATTTCTATTCTTACTTGCTAGGCCACTTGTTTCTGATTTAGGTTGATCAGAATTTGGGTTTGCTGTAAAATAGTCCTAAATTATTTGTATTCTCCATATTCTCTCTCATACACACTCTTCATACCTCTTAGGCACACAATCTCTTATATCTAGTTCCTACTTCTGCCTAGATATAGATATTGTTAGTTTGTATCATATTCACATATTGTAATTCAACGTTTAAATATAGATAGTATAGGTGAGCTTCATAGCTTACCGTTACACTTGAAATCCTATCTATTCTCTCTCTATCTCTCATTCATCATCTTTTTTAGTCTTAAGGTGTGTATGTTAAGGTTCATTTGTTGGAAGATCCTGTAAACCTATGATATATTGTTATTGTGTCCCACTCCCACTTCCAACATTTGGTATCAGAGCTTAGAATACCAATAAGACCACACCCTAAGAGGAAGAATTGGGAAGTAATCCTCAACCATGGCTTTTGGGACAAGTGGTTAGCCCATCATACTCCTAGCCAATAGATCATGAGTTCAATTCCCACATTTGGTATTAGACCCTAAGAAGTAGGCTTGGGCAAAGTGCATGGAAGGCACATGCGTGGCTTTCAAAGTTGATCCCAACAAAGATTAGAGTATATCTCCCAATCTGTAGGTCAGATTTAGATGCGGAAGATATGATTAGAAAGGTCTCAGAACAAACTTTGCAATGCAAGCACTAGATTGATGATCCAAGATACCTAGAATGGGTGAGAACCAGGTTCAAGAATTGAGGTTGAGAACAAGGGGCTCAAAAGACCAAGGTTGTGAACAAGGCAAGACCATAGGCAAGTGGCCAAGAAGTGGAAAGGCAAGGTTCAAGAGACCAAGGTTGAGAGCAAGGGCTCAAGAGACCAAGGTTGAGAACAAGAAGGTTCAAGAGATTATGCAAGGGTGAGGACATCAATTCAAAGGGAGATCAAGGATTGATCATTGGGGACAATGATCTCTAGAAGGGGAAGAGAGTGTTAAGCTCAAGACATGACAATCAGTATATGGCTGAACCACACCCTAAGAGGGAGGATTAGGAAGTAATCCTCAACATGGCTTTTGGGGCAAGTGGTTAGCCCATCGTAATCCTAGCCGGTAGGTCATGAGTTCAAATCCCACACCCAATGGGGTAGACTTTCTACAAATAATGCTTCAAAAGCCAATCATTTTAACATACAAAATCAAGTTCAAAACATAGAGTAATCCACCAACCCCCCCACTATCATCTGAAAAAAAGAATTATCATAGTCACCCATCCAAGTTAGACACATAAACATCATTGCTAGTATATTCATAAAAGCAACCAAGTCTTATGACTTTCCATCCTTCCAAAATCATAAAACAATCTGCCACTCCAAATATAAGCGACCCATAATCCAATAAGACAATTTAAGTTTGTTTGATGTAATAATAGACCTTCCCATCATTTTAAAAGTTATATCCCGAGACTATCCATCTTTATGTTTGCCTTATTCAAAACTACCTAAAATAGGGACTCCACTAATACCACATCCATACGAAGTACTCATATTTTCATCAAAGACGTATAGATGAAAGTAAGAATCAAATGATTACCAACCTACTTAGAATTCGCATGAGAGGAATCAGCAAGCTCAAAACCTAGTTCCTCATTACTTGGTATTTATCCCAAAGGTGCAAAATTTTTTACAAATCATACTTCAGAAGCCAATAATTTTAACAGACAAAATCAAATCCAAAATTACTCGAGAAAAGGGACTCCAAAACTACCCCATCCCTCCAAGGTACTAACATGTTCAGGAAAGTAAGAATCAAATGATTACCAATCTACTGAGAATTTGCATCACAATAGTAAGCAAGCTCAGAACCTTGTTCCTCAAAGCTTGGTATTATTCCCAAAGGGGTAGACCTTTATGCATATCATACTTCAAAGCCCAATCAATTTAACATACAAAATCAAATTAAAAAATACGTTGTCAATGAACCCTCCAACTATCATCTGAAACAAGAAAATTTAACACGGACATCCAATCTAGCTCAAAAACGAAAACGTCATTGCTAGTATACTTGTGGAAACACTCAAGTCCCGTGACTTACCATCGAGCACTCCCAACACATAAAACAAGCTTCCACTCCATATATAAGCAAACCATTGGTTAATCAAAAATATCTCATCCAATCCATTTTAGTTATTGTACTTCAATGGGTCACGATCCCTTTATTTTTCCTCTATTTGCTCAAAAATTCCCTTGCATCGACAAGGCTCAGCATAGCATCATAGCCATTCATAAACCGCTTACCAATCGTAGCATCATAGCCTTCAATGGGTCATGATCCACTTATTTTTCCTCTATTTACCTTCCTTAAGGCTTAGCATAGCATCATAGCCATTCATAAACCACTTGCCAAAGATCAATCTAATGGGACAAGTTATGGAGGAAACATATATCCCATGTGCCGATCAAATCATCTCAATACCTCATTTTAGGTTTGCTTTAACAAACCCATTCACAATTCCATAGAATGGAAGAAATAATAATACCCCAACCATTGATAACCAAAGGGACGTACCAAATAAGGGTAAACATTGCACCATAATTATTCTCATTGTCACCACATGGAAACCCATTCTATCTATGAAGCATCATCATTGCTAGGATATTTTTATAAAACACCAACAAATCCTGCAATTTAATAATTTTCCCAAAAATAACTTAAGCAACCTACCAATTAGATATTCCATACCATTTATTTATTCCAGTTCTTCAAATGTACTCAATGGATCATAAATCCCATACTCATTAAATGATCCTTACATCACCCACATTACATATATGAAGGCTCAATATAACATCATAGCCCTACACAGACTTCTTATCACAAATCAATATTCAATTCCATATGATGTTTAAATGTTCCTTACATCACGCCCATTACATATATGAAGGCTCAATATAACATCATAACCCTACATAAACTTCTTATCACAGATCAATATTTTTCATAGAGATCCCATAGATGAATCATGAAAGTAGTTATTCCTACCCGTCAAATCATCCTCAACAAATTCCTTTTGGTTTGCTAAAATAAGAACCAATTTATCTTTCCAAACAAAATGAAGGACCCAAATACCCAACAACTTGTCACCAAAGAAAGCTCAAAATTGCATCATATCCTTATAAAAACTCCATACCATAGACACGTCAATTCTTAACAAGTAACAGAGGTCCAAGCCATTATAACCAATAATAAAATCCTCAAATCATTTTGGGTTTGTAAAATAAGAACCATTGCACCATTTCAACATAATAAAGGGATCGAAATGTACAATACTTATTATCAAAAGGTAATACCATATCAAGATAAGCATTGCACCATAGCCCATTCCAAAGCAACCCAGGTCATATGTTTGACTATTACTCATGGGACTATGCCTTCCTAAGCCCTCAAATAGTCATTTCCAATTAGACATTATATGACCATACTTTCTACCATAATGAGAGAAGGAACTAGCCAAGTTTTCATCACTCTCATCAACTAAATACTAGAAGATCACTCATCAACCATACCCATAAGAGCTTAAACGTAGTCAAAACCCATGCATAAAGTTATTTTAAACTCTCCAAAAATGTTTAATATAACATAGAGTCTTAGCTCAGAAATAATCCTATCATTGAATTCCTGAGAGGGTGTCAAAGAAATCACACAATAGTTTAAATAGTTCAAAAATGAACACTTCAGCCATTCCTACTACACAATCATAAATCTTGGACCAAGTGTATACCTAGTTAAATGTTGAAGTGCATAGGAACACATCCTCAGATCCATAGTCGTCCCCATCTTTATCCAAGTTGAGAGAGAGAGAGAGAGACAAGAGCACTCTCTCCTCCTTGGATTGAGAGCAAGAGTAAAGGGAAGCTGTATACGAAGCTGGATTTCATGTTGAAACATTCGTATATGGCATAACAAGGAAGTTATGTGTGCAATTATGAAGATTCAGAGGAACTTGAATTTCTTCATTGTCATCTTCACCCCCTCTAAAAGGACATAATTTGAGCACCTAGCTTCATTAGAAAGAGCATAAATCCCTCATTTTGCAACCAAATTGAGTGATTCTACTTGCTATGAAGTCTATACTCAAAGGCTATCCATGGACTAGCTACAAGGCATCATTTAATTACATCTGCATCCAAAGATTCAAAGTTGCCTATCAACTATCATGAATATCATTGAAGTACTTTTTTGATGTGAGGAGTATCGAGATAAACTAGAAGACTCAAGAGGGCTACATATAGATAACTTCTAGCACCTGCTCCACACCTGAAAGTGGAATTTTCAATACTTAATGTAACTTTTCTTGTGAATTTATGCATCTGTAATCTCTTTTATGCATTTTTTGGCATCTAGGACAAACATAGGCACATTATATATGCATCTATGCTCGCCCATATGCTTGATAAGATCTAGACTTTTTATAAAAGTAAGATTGTAATATGCTCTTTTGCAAGTACAACGAGGACAAAGTAAGAATATCCAACATTCTTACAATTTTATCCATGACGCAAGCACATTGACCTTTATTCAATGGTGTGTAGTGCCCTTTGGTTATTTTGTTGTATAATGCGTGCTCACCAACACACTTGTTTTGAAGTGCATGTGGAGCACTTGGTTGAAATTTTTTAGATTTTCAATTCCTTGAAGAAATGCTACCAAAATTTTTAAAAATTTTACATCCATAGATGATTGATACATTGGTGTACATCAAAACACATACATAGAAACCATTAAAAAAAAAAACAAAACAAATGAAACATAAAGAGAATTTTACACTTTCTTAGTCATGGACTCAAGACCATCTTCACCTCATAGGAAAGACACACACATGGTTGGCCACTCTACAGATACCATAGAAACCATGAGCACTAGGATCTGCTAGTTAGAGATTATGCTTCAAAGCACCTTAGAGCATGCACATAGAGCCAAGAAAGATGAAGCCATGCCAGAAAGTGACCTTCTAGGAGTTGTATGCAATGGGGCATGCTCTTAAAGTCTGGAGACACCATCTTTATGGTGTAGACTTTAAGGTGTACACAAATCACCATACACTCAAGTATTGTTGTAGTCAGCTAAATGTTCAATGAAGAGAGCCTCATTGGAATGAGTGCAGTCGAGGAGTTTCACATGGAAATACTTTATAAAGGAGGAAAAAAAGATGTTGTTGCTGATGCATTATCATGGACAGTGTATCAAATGAGCTTTACATTTCTAGAAAGCTAATTGATTCAAGTAAT
This sequence comes from Ceratopteris richardii, assembly GCA_020310875.1. Taxonomy (NCBI): domain Eukaryota; kingdom Viridiplantae; phylum Streptophyta; class Polypodiopsida; order Polypodiales; family Pteridaceae; genus Ceratopteris; species Ceratopteris richardii. The sequence goes on along the minus strand of CM035428.1, from coordinate 102,600,185 downwards.
AGAGAATGCACAAGTGGAAGATCCACACTTGTTACAAATTAGAGCCATCGACGATTACTCTATTATAGGAGATGAGGCAATTCTAGTTATTTCTTCCCCTAGTAATGCAAACAAGTCAACTCTGTAATCTGATTTCTCAATGGAGAAAGGAATAATCAAATAGAAAGGAATTTTTTGCATACTAGATCCCTGGGATTTGAGAAAACGTCATGCATGATAACCATGATGTTCCTTTGTGCACAACATCCTAGTGTTTACAACACCATTCAGCTTGTTAGAAGAACATTTTGGTGGCCTATATTTGTGGAGAAATTTCACTCCAATATACGCAACGAAAGTTAGAGAACCTTTTCTAGAAACTGCCCTATAAGACATATGATTATTAAAACAAGATTCCATCACAAGTTAGAGATCCAATGGCTTTGAAATTTATTCCACACATACTAGGCTTTTGTAGCTTTCCAACAAGCTAAAGAACACTCCACTTGAAGTTCATGTGACCAGACAACTAACTGTATGAAGATAGAATACCTATCAACTCAGGTTAAGTAGAAAATTGAGGTTCACACGAAATGTTCCCAATCACTGCTGGAGACTTGTCTAGTAGAGATATTTGAGGAGCCAAGAATATGAGAGACAATATTACTAAAAAGATATGATATGCATTAAATGGACAAGTACATAGAGAGATATCACCTTCACAATGTGGCTATGTACAAAAAAGGTATGTGGTTGGAATACCTATGTTCTTTTAGCACTCTCTTGAGGGCCCTTCTGATATCCATTGGTGAGAGAATGACTAGCATATGCTTTTATACGATCTCCTTATAATCTCCACACATTTCCACATTCAAATGACTTCTATATATAGAGATATGTGCATGGGAGTCTATCTCTTCAAAGTACCATAAATTTCAACACTCCCCCTCAAGCTACAATTGGGAGTCCATGCTACTCTCCAATTCTTGTCCTCTTCGTCTTTTGCTTCTATTGCCCTCGTCTCAATTTCTTTGATAGGTTGGTCATCTTCCTTCTTTGCCTTGAAGCTTCGTTGGCTTCCTTTCAGCTTTAGCTTTGGGTTCACAATCTTCAAGTGCACACACTATGTGTTTGAAAACCTTTTAGTGTGAGCTCCTACCTTCACTTTGGCTCCAAGCTTTGTGTCCTTGCTTCATTCAAGCTTTGCACATCTCTTCTTTGGCTTGTGCAAATAGGAACCTTGAATTCACTTGATGTATCTAAAATCAAGAATCAAATGCTTTTAGTTATTGTAACATGAGCATACATATTTGCTTTTGCAATTTTACCTCAATGGGTATTATCCACAACAAAATACATCCACAAACTTCACACATAGAAGCCTTGCATCTTACCAATCTTCATGGCATCCAAACACATGTACTTTCAACTCATCTATGTCTAAACATGAACAAACTTTAAAGCATAAATATTATGCTAAAAATCAACATGACCATGTACACAAATGACCAATCATTTGAGCATATATTCAGCTCACTTTATGCCAATTCATATGGCTACATAAGCCTGAAAATTTTCAGCTTGTATAAACTTTATAAAATAGCCTATTACTCATCCCAACATCATGGAACATCCATATATATATATATATATATATATATATATATATATATATATATATATATATATATATATATATATATATATATATATATATATATATATATATATATATATATATATATATATATATATATATATATATATATATATATATATATATATATATATATATATATATATATATATATGACCACATATGCATACATTTTTGCATGTTAGACATCAATGACCAACTTTAAATTCAAAGTATATTCAGCCTAAACATGGCTGTCCAAAATCGGCATTCATCTTGAGCACAAAATTTAGAAGCATGCATACATAAGCATCTTACGTTGCATACACTTTTTACACCAATTAAGAAGCATATATTTCTATCCTCAAACTTACATATCATCCATGTACATAATAGAAACTTACACCATTCAATTGAGTGCCATACCTCAAACATGCATACAATGTTCATATGCAACTATATGTAGTTGCTCATCCAAGATTCTTTGCTTGAATCTTCCACCTCTTCTATAGGCTGCTTATAAGGCTTCATTCAGGTAATTAGTATCACTTATATCAAGATTCAATTATGAAGCATATGTAGAGAGAGTAGGACAAGAAACTGTATACAAAAGCTTCATCTGCATAACTTTCAAATGAGCATGATAGCTCCAACCTTTTCTTTGCAATCTTTGCATCTTCTTCAAGATCTCTTTGTGCATCCATGGGCTCCAATCCCAACTCTCTACAATCAAATCTTAGATACCAAAATGTGGAGAAATTTCACTCCAATATACACCAGAAGTTAGAGAACCTCTTCTAGAAACTACCCTATAAGACACATGCTTACTAAAACCTGATTCCATCACAATCAGAGACCCATTGGCTTTGACATTTGGTCCACACATAGTAGACCCTCTTAGCTCTCCAGAAATCTAAAGAACACTCCATTTGGAGTTCATATGGCCAGGCAACTAACTATATAAAGATAGAATACCTATCAACTCAAGTTAGGCAAAAAACTGAGGCTCACAAGAAATGTTCCCAGTCACTACTGCACAATCATCTAGTAGAGATATTTGAGAGAAGTCAAGATATACTTTCCAAAAAGATATGATATGCATCAAATTGACAAGTACATAGAGAGATATCACCTTCACAAGGTGGTTGTGTATAGAAAAGGTATGCGATTGGAATACCTATGTGCTTTGTAACACTCTCTTAAGGGCCCTTCTGATATCCTGGTGAGAGAATGCCAACCATATGCTTCTACACCATCTCCTTTTCATCTCCACACATTTCCACATTCAAATGACTTACTTCTAAATATAGAGATATGTGCATGGAAGTCTTTGTCTCTTCACCTACCCTTGCATCTTCTCTCACCTCTTGACCTTTCACTTCATGTCCTTTGTCCTTCCATTGTCTTGGGTGGCTTTGGGTGCTCGAAATACCTCCATATGGATAATTTCATGACTTTTTTGAGTATTCCACTTCTCTAAGCATATTTTGGGTTTTATCCAAGCCATAAATACATTTGCAAGTAAAATGACCTTATAAGGAAAAAGCTTATCAATCATTCATTGGCCTCCACCTTGGACTCCCTCCCTCTCTTGATGAAATCAAATAATCTATTAGCATATGCAAGTTTAGAAAAACCCTTGGATTAGATGGAATACCTAAAGAGTTTTTCAAGGAACTCAAATACTACATTGATCCTTAAATTATCAGAGTTTGGTAAGAAGCTATTATGAAAGGGGATCTCCCTATCAAAGTGAATTCTATTGTGGTTAACCTACTTCATAAAGAAGGAAATGATGAAGATGTAGGCAAGGATGCCCACTTGGGCCTTTAATTTTCCCTATATTTCTTTTTTTTTGCAAGGAAGTTTGGGCTAAGGCATAATCTTCTCGGATTATTTTGAATTAATTGAAAGTACAAATGAAGGTGGACTTAGTACCCATAGGACCCATTATTGTTGGAGTTTGAGGTCTATGGAAGCACATGAACAACACAAGGAAGAAGAAGAAGAAGAAGAATAAGAAGAAGAAGAAGAAGAAGAAGAAGAAGAAGAAGAAGAAGAAGAAGAAGAAGAAGAAGAAGAAGAAGAAGCTTGGAGCATAACACACAATACTGAATGTATTATCAAGTGAATGTACAAAGATAATTCACCCATTGTGGTTATAGGTATATATACAAAATGGGGGGAAAAAATCTCCCAAAGAGGGAAAAAAGTGCCCCAAAGGTCCTAAGTGTGTTCATACACATCACTACCAAAATATATCAACAAATACCCCCTAAGAGTGTTGTGCTGAACAAAAAGTTGGCACTCAAGTATAAGAAATTGCCAAGCTATGTGGAAAGAGATCGATCCAGAAAAGGAAGTAAGCCCAAAGCTACGAAAAGCTTCAAACTTCTCTTGAGATAAAGGCTTTATGAAAAGGTCTGCAATGCTATCTTGTTTGGGCACATATGCCAAACTGATCTCTCCAACAGAGAACCTCTCCCTAACATAATGATAATGCACCTCAATGTGCTTTGTGCGAGCATGTAACATAGGGTTCCTTGCAACTCCTAATGCACTCTAACTGTAAGTGAAGATTGTGGCAAAAGACTGACCAACACCCAAATTAACCAAAAGGTTTCTAAGCCACACAAACTCAAGAGTCACTATGAAAGTTGCCCCATACTCAGCCTCATAACTAGAAGTGGCCATAATAGGTTGGTTCTTGCTCAACCAAGATGTGCATGAGCTACCAAGCATGAAGTAGAAACCACTAGTGGAAACATGAGTGTCATAGCAACCAGCCGAGGTAGAGTTAGAAAAAGCATGTAAATTTGTTGGCCCCCAGGATAAAAGAGTCTAAGTAGTTGGGTACCACTAATAACAAGTGGAGTTATGCAGAAGTAAATTAAGCATCCAATAGCTTCCTAATAGAGAACAACATCAAATGCATCTTTAGCATCATGAAGACTCAACTCAACATCTCCATCTTGGGCATGCAAATTAGCCTTAAAATCAGCAATATGCTTCTCATTAGGACCAGTGAGAAGCATGTAATCAACATAGACAACAATGATAAGAAGCACATCATTTGCACGCTTAACATATAAGGTGCTCTCAATTGGACTATTCTCAAAACCATGTGCAATTGAGTAGGCATGTATCTTTTCATACGAAATAGGTGGTGCTTTCTTCAAACAATATAATGCCTTTTTCAACCTGCACACTTTGTTTTCATGCCTTTTCTGCACAAAACCACATGGCTGAAAAACATACAATTCTTCATGTAAGTCACCATTAATGTCCAACTGATGTACATTGCAATTGTGATGGGCTGCAAGTGCACATATGCTATGAATGGTAGTCATTCAACATGTGGGTGCAAAGGTCTCATCAAAATATATGCCTCTTTCTTAAGCATAACTTTTTGCAACAAGCCTAGCCTTAAACTTGTCAATTATTCCATCAGGCTTACACTTTAGCTTTTTTACCCATTTAGTGCCGATGGTCTTTGCCAAGAGGCAAATCACATAAAGGCTAAGTACCATTCTTCATAATAGCATCATATTCTAAGTGCATAGCAGCCATCCAATTTTTTTATTTTTGCACCTCATCAAAAGAAATAGGTTCATTAACAGGCTCATTCTCATCACAAAGGCTAGAGGCGGCCATTACATAATAATCTGATGCAAAAGAAGCACAATGATATCCTAAACGAGTATGATGTGATAGAGGTGCATCTAGTTTGCTATCTCAAAGGTTTGCACTAGCTATCTTGGCATAATTTTTTCCTTGTCTATATCAGCCCTCTCATTAACAAGTGCATCATGTAAATATGCATTAGAAATGGAATGATCTACATCATCATATGGAACATATAAAGGCTGAGAAATTGTCTCATTTGGACTAGCACTTGATTTTCTAATTGTAAAAAGAGGCAACAAAATCTCATACACATTTTTGGAGCGAACTGATGTCTCGTTAGTACATGAAAGTAATGGCTGAATTGCATCTTCCACATAAAAACATCATGGCTAACCAAAATGCATTTAGTCTGTCGATGATACAAATGATAGCCTTTGCTATCAGAACTATACCCAACAAAAATACATTTCACTACTTAATCATCCAATTTCTTGTGTTGTTGTTGAGGCACTAATGCATATGCTAGACAACCAAATATATGGAGATGAGCAAGAGATGGTTTGCGAACATGCCAAGCCTCATATGGAGTGATAAATTGCAGTGCTCTGGTGGTACACCTATTAAGTACATGTGTTGCACACATAACAACATCAAGCCAGAAACTATGTGGTAAAGCTTGACTTTTGACCATACACCTTGCCATCTCCATGAGAGACATGTTCTTTCTTTCAACAATACCATTTTTTTGAGGTGTATAAATCATTGTACACTGATGTTTTATCCCATGCTCAACTAAAAATGTGTTAAAATCAGAAGACATGTATCCCCCCTTCGATGAGAATGGAGGGTGTCCATTTTATATGTAGAGAGATTTTTGGCCATAACCAAAACTTACTTGAAGCCCATAAACACTTCAAAATTTTATTTTAATGGATATACCCATGCATGCCTAGAAAAATCATCAATAAACATAACGAAGTAAAGATAGTTCCTGAAAGAAGGTGTCTCCATAGAACCACACACATCACTATGAACAAGCTGCAATTTTGGAGTAGCTCTAATTGAACCATCTTTTGGGAAGGAGGAACATTGCATTTTGCCCAAAATACAACCATCATAGACATGTGTACCATGTGCCTCAAATTTGGGTAGAGAGGTCACAATTCAAATTTCTTCAAGCATAGCAAACTAGGAAAATTCAGATGACCAAAGTGTGCATGCCAAAGCTTTACATGTGAGATAGCCTAAGAACGTTGAAATGCACATGTTGAATTCTTGATAGATTTTTCATAGTCTATGAGCTTATACAAACCATGACATAAAATGCAAGGAGCAATAATGACATTGCCATTTGAAAGATCATGATGTGTACACTTGTCATCAACAAATTTGACAACCAAGTCAATCTTGGCTAATGCTGAAACCAACAACATATTTTTCTTGATCCTTGGCAGAAACAAAGCATCTGACAATGTGAAAGAACTACCATTAAAAATAGTTAAAAATGATCTTACCAACTCCCATTATAGGATATAAGGAGTTGTTTGTGCATGTGATAATTATTCCTACAAGTTGAAGCTCAAGGGAACTGAAGAAACTGCACTATGAGCTAATATGTTTGGATGCCCCTCTATCAAAGTACCAAATATCTTAGTTTATTATAGACATATAGTGCTCATGAGAATATGGTTCATAATTGCATATAATTCTTCATTCTACATAAGATTAGGAGACTCTCTTTTTGGTGTAGAGGCCTCTACACCAACCATTCTAGCCTCTTTCTTCTTTGCCTCTTTTGCAACCAATTTTGGACAACTCTTTATGACATGATCATTTACTTTATAGTATTTGCAAAATTGTTTCTACTTTTTAGTTTTCTTCTCATCTTTTTCTTCCTTCTTCAAATGTGTAGGATTACTAGATTTTTTTCTTACTAGTAGATGAGCTCCATTTACCCTTGCCCTTTTTGACTAGCTAAGTAAGCTTGGTCTGCAACATGCATAACAGACCTGTACAGCTTGGAGTGATCTTCCTACAAAATGGTAGAGAATAACTCCTCAAATGTTAACGCTTTTGGATTGCCTTTCATCATCAATCAAAGAGTAGAAGAAAAATTCTTATATGAATCGGGAAGACCATTAAGAACAATATGTACAAGTGAAATATATGGAAAGACTTCATTAATAGAAATCAATTGTTCCTTCAAATCTTTGATCTTTGTTGGAAAACTACCCATGAATCTCCTTCATTCGTATGCTCACTCTCCAACTGTATTTGGAGGTAAGCAATGTGGGGCTCATTTCTTTCCTAGTATAAAGTGGTAAGTGTATCCAAAGTTGCTATTTCGCATGAGTGAATATGAGGGATAATGGTATGTTTGACAAACAAAGCTATCAATGAATGTGCTCGAGCATCTCGCCATCCCATAAAAGTTGTTCTATAATAGGTGCAACAAGAATCGCAACACGAACAAGAATTTGAAGATCATAATCTTCAATACCATCAACATCACCTTCAATAACTATATTTGTGGGTGTAGTAGGTTGTTTTCAACACCCTACACAATATTCCACAATCCTTTTGCCACCAATACATGATGCATCATATATGCCCATAACGGGCAATCGGTACCAACGAACTTGTCCTTTACAGCCTACATACGAAATACATTATTGCTTTTAGACATGGCCACTGACTAAATGCCATGATACACAAAAATGATAAAAGTTGAACAAAATCACCCTTTTGAGCTCTACTAAACTTGTAGCTGACTTTGAGGTGCTTGCATTGGTGAACAAAACCTATTTATATGTTTGGCACAAAAGGATGAAATTTCTTGCATAGGTGCTATGATAGCACATTTGCAGGGGTGTTGATGATGCCCTAGACAAAGTGGCGACCTATGCTAATACCAATTGTTGAAGTTTGAGGTCTACAAAAGCACATAAAGAGCACAACTAAGAGGAAGAAGCTTGGAGCACAACAAAAAATAATAAATGTATTACCAAGTGAATGTACAAAGATAAGTCAGCCATTAGGGTTATAGGCATATATACAAGCTGGGGAAAAAAACCTCCTAAAGAGGGAAAAAAGTGCCCTGACAGTCGTGTGTTCACACATATCACTACCAAAATATATCAACATTTATGCCCCACAAAGCAAGGGTTACATGCCTAACATGGCTAGAACTAGAGAGCCCGAAAACCCACTAAGGTAGAGCTTGGAAAAATACTATTGAAGATTGAATGTAAACATTGATTTATATGGGTCCAAAGACTAGTTTGGAACACTTATATTCTCCCTTAAAAAAAGGTGACGGGCTATATGATGCTATTGGTATGTCAAAAAAATGAAAGTTAGATGGGTTTGCAAGAGTGTTTAGGATAACTATGTTTACTTTTATTCCACTTTATTATCATACACATTTGAGCCCTAATGATGAATTCATTTATTGTCTTTGTTGAATTGTTGATATATTTTGATAATGATGTGTGTGAACACACTAGGACTGCCAGGGCACTTTTTTTCCCTCTTTCGGAGTTTTCTTCCCCTCGGCATGTATATATGCCTATAACCCTAATGGGTTACTTATCTTTGTACATTCTCTTGGTAATACATTATGTATTGCATGTTGTGATCCAAGCTTCTTCTTCTTCCTTATGTTGTCCATGTGCTTTTGCAGACCTCAAATTCCAACAATTGTTATCAGAGCAGGTTGCCAATTCATCTATAGTGTTGTCAACACCCCTTCGATCAGAGTCTCAAAATCACACAAAAATTGGTGAGCATACTCATGACAATCACGATCTGAGCTTGTTTCGGCCTCTAAATGCACCATCTTAGTGCGTATGCAAGCAATTTCATCTTTTTGTACCAAACATATATATAGGTTTCGGTTCACTTGTATAAGCTCTTCAAATGTTTGCTTCAGGTTTAGTAGAACTCGATAGAGTAGTTCTATTCAACTTTCTTAGATACAATCATTTTTTTGCATCACGATATTTTAGTCAGTGGCCATGGCTGAAAGCAATGATGTATTCTATATGTTGGCTATTGAGGATAAGTTGGATGGTACCAATTACCCATTATGGGCATATATGGTGCATCATGTATTGGTTGCAAAAGGACTATGGAATATTGTGTAGGGTATTGAAAAATATCCTACTACATCTGCAAATACAATTATTGAAGGTGATATCGATGGTGTTGAAGATGATGTTCTTCAGGTTCCTATTAGTGCTACAGTTCTTGTTGCACCTACTATAGAGCAACTTTGTTGGGATGGCAAGATGCTCAGGCACATTGTTGAGAAAGGGGAGCAACAAACCCTAACCGCCTCACATGGAAGTGAGAGGTTTCTCCAAGTTGGGGCAAAGAATGAGAGGAGAGGTTCACCCACGCTCATGGAGCAATGGCAACAATGGCCAACGTCACAAGGAGCAAAGGGGAACATCCTCCCAACCATGCACACACACATGCAAATCCATACACCAAGACCAACGCCATTGCACACAAGGAGGCAAGAGAGTAACAAATGACACCTTCTTCCATTACCAAAATGAAGGCCAAGGCCATGGCCAAGGGCCCTCCCTTTTTACAAATGAGGCTCTTCTTTATATAGAGAAGAAGAGAGGCATATGTGAATAAAACATGTGGTCAAAAGACCACATGTGCTAAATCAAAAAAGAGAATCTCATGTGATATGGGAATTTCAAAAAGATAACTACCTAGAGAGAGAGGGAGCGCGTGAGATTTCTACGTGGGCTTTCTTTATGTTTTGCTCAAAAAGGAGTTTTTAAAGAAAAGACTTCAATACCTTAGACTTAGGGGAATTATCAAAAAGTGGTTTTAGGAGAGTGTTCACATGGACATCTCCTAATTTACAAAAAGATGGTATTTTCATGAGGGCTAAAGGATGCCATAGCATGAGGAAAAATATGGGCAACCCTTGTAGCAACACCCTCCTCCTCCTAGACTTTGTCGCCCTCGACAAAGCTGAGAAATGAGACGCATATATTGCTGGATTGGTCCAAGTTTGGAGTCTTCTGCTCGGCTACTCTACAACTGTTCAAATCTTGAATGGTGCAAAGCTGCAAATCTTTGAATCAGCAAGTCGGCAATCTTCAAGTCTGCAACTCCATATTGCTGAGGGACACAATCCCCTTGGGGGGCAGTCAGCCCAGCAATCCTCCCATGTGTCTTTTCTTCAAAGCTTCAATTCCTTTGTAAGGCTGGAAATGCCTTCTTCAACAGCTCCCAAACCTGAAATAAAATACAAAAAGCAAGTATACTGCATCTAGTAATGTGATAAACATTCACTTCAACTTTAGTTTCCACATCAGGGGCATCCTCTTCTGCATGATTTCCTTCTATAGAGAAGTCCTGAAAATAGTGTCATTCCTGCAATTCAAGAAATACAGCTAAAGAGTAAGGAGCCTGACAACAATTCATGTTTCTTATGTCCTTGTGAGGCCTCAATCATATTGACTTTCCTAAATCCGCTATGCCAAAGTGGATGTGAGACGCATGTGGTTTTGTGATTAACCAATATTCCTAGCTGCATTTAAACAGAGTTGGAAATACTCAGAGTGGTGGCCCGAAATTTGAATTATTATGCCCAAATGGGACAATCACCCAAGTTGATATCTGTGCAACTCCCTTACCAAAAATATGTGAGTGAGTCAAACACATCCATCAAATGCACTACTGAAAGCATAGTAATATCTCTATAGGAGTCAAGGAGCAATGGTGAAGTTAGAAGTATGTTGACCTATAATGCATAATGGAAAAGTAGGCCTCAAATGAGCATTGTAAAACTAGAGAGTTATTTCCCTAGCAAAAAACAATCACTCAAACATTTATGAATTCCACACTTAATTAATAGTCTTACTTCCTGCTTCATGCCATTTGTTAACCTCAACCATATTGATCCTTTCAGTATAAAACATCCTGGATCATGGTAGTGGATGGTAACTTAACAGTTAGCCTCGAAGACCAGGAGCCCTAGTCATTCCTCCGTTAGTCCTGTAATACTCAGAGACAAGACATATTTGAGCAAATGAAGAGTTATTCACATGTATGAGGTCAGCAAAGATGAAACCATCAAACCCAAGAACTCTGTCCATTGTGATGGATCGCCAAATATAATGATCCTAGCACCACCTCATTGCTTTTTGGATTTCACCTGAAAACAAAATAGCCAGGAGCATGCTTCCAAGTTGCATCTCTAGGACTCCTTATCATAGGGGTAGGCATGATTGCATCAGTATTGAAGACATGATTGAGAATCAAGACCTGCTATCATGGCATGTTCACGACACATTAACAATGATCAGATCAGTAATCGAAGTCCTTTCAAACACATCGATTTTCACAACTCACGTCAAGCCTCAACTTTTCAGCATACACGGAAGAACAGTCTTTAAAAGGACCAATCAATCCCTATAACTTCAAGAATTAATGTTTAGAGGAATCATCCTAATTTGACACCGGACCCAAGTTTATAATGAACATTTTGCAAAGGGGATCAATTCAACTATGCATGTGTGAATTACCATAGAGTATGATGGTGAACCGAGAGATCCATGCAAAATCAAATCCTTCATATACATTTGAAATATCAGGAATCTTCATTGAGTATAGTTCCAAAGCCAAGGTCATCCATAGATGGAGACCATATCTTTTTCTTCAACTCTGAGAGGAAAAACTGTCAGCACCTTTTGAATGCATCAACAGGGTTAAGGAACCATTGGTCCCCCTTCCCATATACAGATTATGTGCCAACCCATGCTAGCACAGTACTTCTAATTACTTTATTCACAGAAGAGGGAAACAAGAGAGAAATAATGCTATATCACCCACACCCCCAAAGCAAATAATCTTGGACCCATATCTAGTTAGGGTATGAGATGAACATTATCATCACCATGCATAGGATTGTGTCAGCCTTCTGTGATTCAGCATACATAGAGATCATTTAAAAATTCTTGCAATTTTTTACCACAATTTAGATAAAATCTATGTTTGAGCTTATTGTTGATTTTCAAGTGGATCATGAACCTTTGTGTTTTTATCCCATTGCTCGCACGACAATGTAGCCACTAAATGTTGAATCAAAAACTGCCCATAAACATGTAGGTACACAAAGAAAGGTAGAAAATTGTGAGGCAGCATAGGTTGATCGCCACATAATAGGACCCTTATGACCTGCTCCCACATACTGGGTATGTGCACAAATAATACATCAGAAAATACTCAGAGACCTTAGCCATTGTGCACAAGAGTATTATCACAAAAAAGAGTAACTACCAGAAAGATGTGATGATAGTACTTTCCAATGTAACCCTTTAGAGAATCCTAGCTTTCATAGCAGATCATTTTTCCATTAGAGAATCCACTAGAAAAGAGCTCTAAATTTTCACAGTACTTCGATAGCAGATCATACAGAGCCCAACAAGGGATGGCATGCCAAGCATTCAAGGAGCACTACATAGCTTAAAACCAATTTTTCACCAACGTTTGAAAAACATCCTTGTGTGCATATAATCATTTATACAACCACACATAGTCACCCATTCATAAATGCAACAATAGGAAGTGTGTCTCCTCATGGGCTAGTTATCATCATACAAACTCGAAATATCATTTGCAAAGACACCGAACATGGCTCCTTAGAGCTGACCAAGATTGTTATATCAACTGTACAGACTTACCACTTGTCATCATTGTTGTTGTAGGTGAGGCCTTTCAAAATGACATTGTCTGATGTGCAGTAATTTGATGGAAAATAATCCTAACCGAACTCTGTTTTCAATCTTTCTCAGCGTCAAAGTTGTTCTGAGGACATGTACACATGGGGGAACGAAAAGAAATCCAGAACCATTGAGTTCGAAACAATTAACCAGTCTATGCCAATGACCAGGCGACATACAGATTTCACATTGAAGTGCAACATTTTAATCATTGGACGCACAATTTAACAAAAGGAATGTAACCACCAGAGAGATGTAGGATGGTGCAGATGGTATAGCTCCTGGTAATCAAAGATGTAGGAGGACTGTTCAGACATCTGTTCCTCCCCATGCAGTAACTAATGCCTTTGACTCTCATAGACGTAGTGATCCAGCCGGCCTTTATGAATTAAAAGCAAGAAGATATTGAAGCCCGGTCCTAAATGGTAAAACATAAGTAATGTAACCGGAACTCAATATCTGACAAGGAACCAATTGCCTCTACAACAATCTTTAGCAACATAATCATGCATACGGCCATTGATCCCCCTCAGTAAAATCTCGTCATGGAAGCACGAGGGCGGAGATATGCGCAAAAGTCTTTGAGTGGACTAGCACCACAGTCCCGCCATAGCACACAGTCCCGCAGGCAGGAGAGCGATCATAGGACACTTAGGAGAACCTAGCAGACATCGATCTGCCCAGACATTTATGATGCAAGCACATGAACACACACATATGCATCTTCATGGAGGAGTAAGAGATCGACTATGGCATGGGGAGCGAGCCATAATCGCCCAGAATGCAGAGAGAAATAGTGACAGTTGGAGGATGGACATATCCACTCAGATAGGGTCTTCACATCTTCTTGTAAGGCTTTTGCATCTATTTGCAGATAGTGAGTCTGCCTTGCACTGTCCAAAAGCAAACCAATGAACTTGGGAGCCTCAAGGTCAACCTGGGACCGTGGTACCTTCACCATAATAGAAGAGGCAAAGAATATGCCCCCACTCCATCAAGAGATTCAGAACAAAATGACGTATAATCCAACATAATGAAAGCGAAGTTCAAACAAAAACATTGATGCACAGAAATGGTAGCCCTGACAAGTTGCCATACAAGATCGTTGACAATATGCTTTTAGATTTATGTAAAGTCACTCCTTCTTACTCAAGTGGCACATTAGTATAATGATCCCATCTAAATTCACACAGAAAGCAAGCAGCTCATATACTAATCAGATACGAAAAGTGAACCTCGATTTCTCCTGGAAATAGAGCAACCAAAGTGCACAGCTAGAAATTCAGCAACAAATCTCAAGATTCCTCATCCTTGCAATGACACACCATGACCTGAACCAAATTTTTAGAAAGCCAAGCGGTCGAGAGCAACCTTCAAGTCACAATGCAACATCACGCAGAGAGATGGCATATGGGCCATAGCTCGATCCCAAGGTGTCTCTACCACCTGGCTCGTCGCCAAAAAGGGGTAAGGTGGGCATCATAACAAACCCAAGCCACATCATGTGATAAAAATAGATCAAGGGGGGAGCGCTGAGGTAGTTCTTCATCAGACGTAAGTAGGGAGAAGACAAAGAAAGAGAGACAGTTGCCAAAAATCTACTGTGAGCAAAACTTGAGTTATACCGACCCTAACCATGGATGGTTTTACCCTGTCAGCAGACCCAAGGTAGCCGATCATACTCTATTTGGGGCAACAGAGTGCCTTTAGAGCCATCAAGTGCACCCCAGTCGATAGAGGGATAGAACCAAATAACGGAGAGCATCTAGAGTGGCAGCGACAGTAGTGCAGCACCACGGTGGTGGAGAAAGGGGGAGGCCCACGCCCTCAGTCTTCGAATGAGAGGGCCCGATGGGCATCTCAGCATGAATCCTCCATTGTCAGCGTAAATATCCACAACGCAAGTAGGGGGAGCTCGTGAACGAGCTCAACCCCACAGTGAGGGTAGATGGGAAGGAAGCCAACGTCATGGCAAACTACTCCGCCATGAAGAAGGAGAAAGTGGGAAGAGATTTACTCTCCGCGCCAAATGCGCATGGCCAGGAAGCTGCATTGACGGTCGAAATGTGTGAAGAGAGGGACATAACTCCTCCCTGCGAGCCTGTTCTGACAACAACTGGGGGCCTTGTGCAATGAGCATGGTAAAAATAAAGAGAGAGATTCGGCAGTATATTTTCCACGTTCAATGGTGAGCAAGGACAAATTGAGAGCCTTTAAAGCTCCTCTCTTCGCAGAGTGATCGGAATCCTAAGATACCATTTCATATTTGATCTCTTTTGGTTTTTTTTTTTTTTTTTTTTTTTCTTGGAAAACTGAAGAGAGGGAAGGGCGAAGGAGAAGATCACCCATCCCCCAATCCAAGCAGGTACCAACTTCAAGAAAGATTAGAGATGGGGGGTGCCATAGTGTGTGCGGATAGAGGTGTGTATGTGTAAAAGAGAGAGAGAGAGAAGGAGGTTAGGAGATGTTTTTGTGAAACATTCAAATTGAACTAAAACTTACTCAAAAATTAAAAGAAAGAGGTACCCTAGGCCAACCGAAGGCCACACGTATTCATCCTCCTCCAAGTGTCAAGGTGCATCTCACGAAGTATGGACACGCAAACTTGGAAAAACCAACGGCTAAAGGCCGACGTCCCCGGCAACGGCGCCAAATTGTTGAGAAAAGGGGAGCAACAAACCCTAACCGCCTCACATGGAAGTGAGAGGTTTCTCCAAGTTGGGGCAAAGAATGAGAGGAGAGGTTCACCCACGCTCATGGAGCAATGGCAACAATGGCCAACGTCACAAGGAGCAAAGGGGAACATCCTCCCAACCATGCACACACACATGCAAATCCATACACCAAGACCAATGCCATTGCACACAAGGAGGCAAGAGAGTAACAAATGACACCTTCTTCCATTACCAAAATGGAGGCCAAGGCCATAGCCAAGGGCCCTCCCTTTTTACAAATGAGGCTCTTCTTTATATAGAGAAGAAGAGAGGCATATGTGAATAAAACATGTGGTCAAAAGACCACATGTGCTAAATCAAAAAAGAGAATCTCATGTGATATGGGAATTTCAAAAAGATAACTACCTAGAGAGAGAGGGAGCGCGTGAGATTTCTACGTGGGCTTTCTTTATGTTTTGCTCAAAAAGGAGTTTTTAAAGAAAAGGCTTCAATACCTTAGACTTAGGGGAATTATCAAAAAGTGGTTTTAGGAGAGTGTTCACATGGACATCTCCTAATTTACAAAAAGATGGTATTTTCATGAGGGCTAAAGGATGCCATAGCATGAGGAAAAATATGGGCAACCCTTGTAGCAACACACATGCATTTATAGCCTTGTCTGTCAAACATGCCATTATTCCTCACATTCACTCCTGCAAAATAGCAAAGGATGCTTGGGATACACTTACCACTTTATATCGGGCAAGGAATGAGGCTCATGTTACTTACCCCCGAAAAAAATTGGAGAGTGAGCACATGAATGAAGGAGATTCCATGGATAGTTTTTTGACAAAGATCAAAGATTTGAAGAATTAATTGATTTTTGCTGATGAAGTCTTGTTAGATAGTTCACTTGTGTAGACTGTTTAGAATGGTCTTCTAGATTCATATCACAATTTTGCTTCTACTCTTTGATAGATGATGGAAGGCAATCCAAATGCCTAAACATTTGAGGAGTTATTCTCTATTCTATTGCAAGAAGATCAATCTAGGCAGAACAAGTCCATTATGAGTGTTGCAAATCAAGCTTTCCTCGCTAGTCAAAGGGCAAAGGTAAATGAAGCTCATCTACTAGTAAGCAGAAATCTACTAATTTTGCACAATCAAAGAAGGATGAAAAAGATGAGAAGAAAACAGAAAAGCCAAAATTGTTTTGTAGATATTGTAAAGGAAATGGTCATGTTATAAAGAGTTGTCCAAAATTGGCTGCAAAAGAGGCAAAGAAAAAAGAGGTTAGAATGATTGTTGTAGAGGCCTCTACACCCAAACTAGAGTCTACAAATCTCGTGCAGAATGAGGAATGGGCATTTACTACTTTGTATAGTTATGAACCATCTTCTCATGAACAATCTTGACTGGTCTTGTTTTGCTTAGTTGACCTATACCAATAGGTATTAGCCCTAGGAGGGAAGACCATGTTGGCCCGGAGGTGCTATGCAAGCCATGTTGGTCTTGGAACAGCGAAGACCATAAAGCGGAGGGAAGACCATGAAGGGAATGCTAAGCGAGGACCATTCCCAATAGGTATTAGCTACACCTAAAGTCAAGAAGGCACGGCGATTCAATCAAGAAGCTTGACCATTATTTATGGTCTTGTCTTGTCTTGTTTTGCTTAACTTAAACGATAGGTAAACTGTTAAGCAAAAACCAAAACCTAAAGGCGACTTTAGCGTCAAATAAGACAAGACAAGACCAAGGCTTCGCCCCTTCATCGTCGATCGGGCCTTCATCACCGCTCCTTCGGGCAAGGTCTTCGCTGTAGCAAGACAAGACCAACATGGTCAGCGCCAACATGGTCTTCCCTCCGGCCCAATAGGTATTAGCTTAAGCGCTAAAGTTTACCCGTAAACGTGCGTTTAGAAAACTTTAGCGCGTTTACGTTTACTTTAGGGGCGAAGCTTAGCTCCTAATCGTTTAAGCTATTATGCTTACATGTAGGCTTAAGCTAATACCAGGCCCAAAGGGGCATTCCAAGACCATGTTGGCTAGCAGCGCTCAAGACCTTGTTGGTGTAGCTGTAGCAACCCTTCTTTACTACATGGTCTCTTTAGCGCCTACATGGTGTAGCTGTAGCTTAACCAACATGGTGTAGCTTAAGCATTCCCTACATGGTGTAGCTGTAGCTTAACCATGTAGGTGTAGTTGTAGCCTTTACTTCATGGTCTTCTTTAGCCCGCTACACCTTAAAGGCTAAAGCTTAACCATGTTGGTCTTGCTACAGCTACACCATTACTATTTCTATAGTAGACTCAGATGTTTGGTACTTTGATAGTGGGGCAACCAAACATATTACCTCACAATGCAAATTCTTCACTTCACTTGAGCCTACCCCTATGGGGAATACTATCACATGTGCCAAAAACTCCTATTATCCTATCATGGGATTTGGTAAGATCATTCTCACTACTACTGATGGTAGTTCTTTTAGATTGTCGGATGCATTATTTGTGCTAGAGATCAAGAAAAATCTATTATCAGTTTCACCATTAGCCATTGAAAGCAAAGTCCTAAGTGTTTGTGTTCTTCAAATAGTTTTTTGTTTTGGCTGAAAATATGTGAGTATGTAAAACGAGAACCCTCCATTCTCATCGAGGGGGGAATATATGTCTTCTGATTTATAGCATTTTTGGCTGAATGTTGGATAAAGCATCAATGTACAATGCTATATAAACCTCAATAGAATGGAGTTGATAAAAGGAAGAACAAGTCACTCATGGAGAGGGAAAGGTGTATGGTCAAGAGTCAGGCTTTACCACATAGTTTCCGGCTTGAAGCTATTATGTGTGCAACATATGTACTTCACAAGTGTCCCACTAAAGCATTGCAGTCTATCACTCCATATGACCCTTGGCATGGTCGCAAGCCATTTGTTGCTCATTTGTGTGCCTTTGGTTGTTTGGCATATGCATTAGTGCCTTAACAACAATGCAAGAAATTGGATGATAAAGCAATTAAATGTATTTTTGTTGGGTACAATTCTAAAAACAAGGGCTATCATTTGTATCATCCACAAACTAAATGGATTTTGGTTAGCCATGATGTCGTTTTTTTGGAAGATGCAGATAAGTCATTACTTGCATGTACTACGGAGATATCAGTTAGCTCCAAAGATGTGTATGGCGCTTTGCTACCTCTTTTTATAGGTGGAAAGTCTAGTGTTGGTCCAAATGAGGCAATTTCTTAGTCTTTGTAGGTTCCACATGACGATCACGTCATTCCATTTCTAATGCAGATTTAAATGATGCACTTGTTAGTGCGAGGTTTGATATAGAGGAGGCAAAAACTAGGCCTAAATTGCTAGTGCACACTTTGCTAGATAGTAAATTAAATGCACCTCTATCATATCGTACTCCTTCATGCTCTCATTGTCCTTCTTCTGCATCAAGTTATGCTATGGCTACCTCTAGTCTTTGTGATAATGAATGAGTCTATCTTGTTTGATGAAGCACAAAATTTAGAAAATTATATGGCTGCTATGCAATCAAAATACGATGCTATGCATTATTTTGGTATGTGTTTAAATGTACCAAACCTGCTAGATTGGAAAGATGAATTCTTTGGGGACAAGTGAAATTCTACGAACTAGATGTATGGACTATGTGGATAAATGCAAGTTTGCTTACATGGTGAATCAAGGGATTAATTTGCAATTATGTATGTATTTATTTAGGAATGTATGCAAGTATGTATTTATTAATGTATATATGTAGGTACGTAAGTGTATGTATGGAATGCATGTATGTATGCGTGCTCCTAATGTATGTATATGTGTATGTGTATCTGTGTGTATGTATGTGTATGTGTGCATGTGAGTGTATGTGTGCATGTGAGTGTATGTGTGTGTGTTTCTATGTGTGTATGTGAGTATGTGTATGTGTGTATGTGTATGTGTGTGTATGCATGTGTATATATATGTGTGTATGTGTATGTGTGTGTATGCATGTGTACGTACATGTGTGTATGTGACTTTATGTGTGTGTGTATGTGTATGTGTGTGAGTGTATGGGTGTGTGTATATGTTTATGTACTTGTATACACGGGTACAAGCTCGTACTCTGTGATTGCTTCTTGCTCTCGCTCTCTCTCTTTCTCTCTCTCACTCTTGATCCCCATACGAGAAATCCTTTCTTTTTGTATTTTGAGCACATTGCTTATGCAATCTTTTTGCCTCACAAGTAGTTGCCAACATTGGTAGGTGTGTTCTTACATTGCGATGCAACTAGCAATGGTACTTAGTTGCATCACATTAGTGACGTAGACCATCTTTTATGTGACTCCAACTTTTTTTTCTTTTCGGATCATCGGTTATGCAACACTCGTTGGAAGTTTTTAGACGCTAAGGAGTGGGAGATGATTCGTGATGAGCAGCAGCAGACTGTTGACCGATATCATCAGCAGCAAGATGTGGTGGCCACACATCTAGATATGCTCAGAGCATCACATTTGGGTAGCAGTGGGTATGACACTATGTGCCACGAGTTTTTAAGTATCGTTTTGATGATTGAATTTGCTTTTGTTGAGCACGTCATGTATGTTGATCCAAGATTTTGCATATTTCTTGCAAGAGTTGGTAGTGGATCATCCTTTGACACAATCAAAGGAGGCTTATGGATATCATCATGGATCGGTTGCATTGTTGGAGGACTTGGAGGGATATGGTGCAAACATTTCATGGGAGCATCTGCGATGAGGTGAGCTTATAAACTTGGTTTTGTGTTTTTTAGTTGTTGTTTATAAATATCATGTCAATTTGTCTCATTTCATTGGAGGAAAGCAGATATAGATGTTTTGATCCCTCTGAGCATGTGTATGGCAGTGGTGTGCCACAATTTTGTATTCGGCTCATATATAACAATGATGCATCACAATTTTGTATTTGGTTCAAATGTGGTACTGGTTTGCCACATTTTGTATTTGGCTCATATATGGTAGTGGTTTGCCACACTTTTGTACATGGTTCATTTATGGAATATATATCTCTTTTGTACATGGTTCATTAATGGAATATCTCTTTTGTACATGGTTCATGGTTCATTCTACTCCTACATACCTCTTTTATGTTTGACAATGTGTTTTGCTTTATCAAATCATGTTTTGGTTGCCTATAATCTAAACCCTAAATTGGCAACCACTAGAGTACGTGTTACATGTACTTGGTTTTTTTTAAAAGGTAGAGTGTATTGTCTTTTGCTACACAACAACATGGTAATGTTGCTACAACAAGAGACATCACACTCTGCCCAAAAGAATTTTTGCAGATATGGTCATCGGTATAGGCGACGATATGTCGAGTGACATACCGACGCTTATACCGATGCTTTTGCCGAAGGACATTTTGGTGCTTATAGCATCAATTTCGATACTCAAACACATATGATTGATTATAATGTTTGTTTGTAGATAGAGATCGATGCCTATACTGGAAAAAATATACTAGCATCCATATCGATGCTTATACCGATTATATTGGTCTATTATCATCACATCTACTAGTGCTTGCACCAATGCTTATACCGATGTTATTGTATCTATGTGTATATCAACTCTTATACTGATGTTGGGGCTGAATTGCACTCACATATTTGCATAATATAATAGAGGCATTTGGTTGGGAGGAGAGTCATCTCTCTTGCATGTGGTGGGCATAATTCTTAGTTTCTTGTAGACAATTTTGTAAATAAAGCAAATTTTTGTAAACGCATGCTTTTTGAAGCACTGCCTTCATGTATCTTCTATTCAGGATGTAATAAAAAATACCTATAAATACACATGCTCTGATAGAGTCGTGCATTACACTGAGTATGTGGGGGAGATTGTACCCAATCTGGTGACAAGTCTCTTGTCTCTTTCTATTCTCTAAGTACTTTTGTAAGATTTTGTTTCTGCACTATCCTCTGCATATGTGTGTCTATGAAATCTGATC
Source organism: Ceratopteris richardii (assembly GCA_020310875.1). Lineage (NCBI taxonomy): Eukaryota > Viridiplantae > Streptophyta > Polypodiopsida > Polypodiales > Pteridaceae > Ceratopteris > Ceratopteris richardii. Next base: position 102,578,555 of record CM035428.1, on the reverse strand, counting down.
AACTAAGGTGGACTTGGAAGTAGAGGGAAATTTAGACATCTCTTACTTATGCTTCCCTTTTTTTTGTGCATCCCAAAATTTTGGCCACTGTCAATGTCTAGCTGCAAGATAAAAAGCTGGATTAACATGTAATAAGTAAGGTGCATCTTGCAAATGCGCGTGGATTGTTGGGTTCTTTTCAAAAAAATTCTCCATTCTTCATTGAAGGTTTATTTTGTAGTTTAAGAGTATGCTTTGATTCTGCAAGGCATGTATTTCCAAGGAAAATGGAAATCATCATCATCATCATATGATGATTGGTTAAATTCTTATGGTGAATCAAAGTGGGCTGTTTTCACTTTTCGACAAGGCTAGAATATGCAAAAATTTATAATAAGTTCAATTGGCAACTTTGGGAGGGCATTTTAAAACATGCTTTATTCACGTCTTTGAGATGGTATTGATTGGAATTGGTATTTAGGCTTTTGTAGATAATGTAAAACTTATATTTTCATATATATGCATTATTTTGGTACGTTTTTGAATGTACCAAACCTGCTAGATTGGAAAGATGAATTCTTTGGGGACAAGTGAAATTCTACGAACTAGATGTATGGACTATGTGGATAAATGCAAGTTTACTTACATGGTGAATCAAGGGATTAATTTGCAATTATGTATGTATTTATTTAGGAATGTATGCAAGTATGTATTTATTAATGTATATATGTAAGTAAGTAAGCGTATGTATGGAATGCATGTATGTGCTCCTAATGTATGTATATGTTATGTGTATCTGTGTGTGTATGTGTATATATTTATGTATGCATTTATGTATGTAGTTATGTACGTGTGTATGTATATATGTATGTAATTTATGTATGTGATTATTTTTTGAGTATTTTTTAACGTATCAATGTGGGTATGAAAAGTGCTACCGATGGGTCTACTATCAGTGCTACTGCATATCTATTGACTTTTGTATTGACTAGACTACAGATGGCTCTTTCGACCAAACCACTAGTGGGGCTATGGATAATGTTACCCAGGAAATTTTTTTTTTTTAATATAAAGGAAGTTTGGCATTAGCTTACTCTCCCGGACTTGAATTAAATAAAGAAAAGTACAAGAGAAGGGGACGAGTGCCCACGGGACCCCCAAAATCCCACAAAACAGGGGAACTTAGATGGCATTACAAAGAAGGTTAATCACCCTCTCATCATCCTCATATGGGGCCCACTTGGGTTTAAGCTTGTTATTGATCAAAAGGAGTACACGATGATGCCTGAAGGGGGGGGGATTTCTTACAGTTGACAATCCTTTTGTCAAGGAGGAACAATGATTTCTCAATTGATCACTTTTTAGGGGAGTCATCGAAATTACCCAGGAAATTTGAAATGCTTTCAAATGAATGCAGTAAATGTGCCTCACGGAGAGATTATTGAGCTAAGAGAAATGCCCATTTTATTTATTTATTTATTTTAATAAATTATGTGCATTGGGTTGCATGGCCTAGCTTTTAAGAGGTCTTTGTGTGTAGGTATACGTACCTTGCATGCTTCTTTGAACTTTTCATGCATTGACCATCATGTGTGCACGTGCTTCTATGTTCCCAACCAAGTCTCCTCATGCGTAATAGCTCGTGCATATCTTTCTTGCGCAAGAAGCGACTATTATGGCCCCTTCTAGTCATGAGGGAAACTTTCACAACCACGTTTTAATGTGTATGGCTCAAGCTCTTTATGTATGAATTGTGGCCCGCTCTCATTGTCAAGAGAAATGCATCAAGAAAAATGGGGCTAAACTTTAAATTGTCGTTTGGTGTGTGTGTCTGTGAGAGAGAGACACTCATCAATTGGATTTCTTATCATTCAAGCATCATTGCAGCCCAAAGAATGTCATTTTGCACTTGAATACAAGATTTTCACCTTTACTTATTGCTTTCTCAAGTGATGCCTTAAATTGGTTGGTACATAATAAAATGAATAATCCAATGAATAACGGATTATTGGGGAACCAAGAAATAAGTGGTCGACCAAGAATAATAATCAAAGGGATGAATCATATTGCTTCCAAGCTAGACATTATTCCTATGGTTTTGGGTTTCTGCAAAACCATTGGTTGTTGTGCCTTTTTTTTTAAATGAATTTTATATTTACAAAATACTTACAAACATATTCACATATTTACAAACATTACAAACCATTTACATCTGAATTTATATTGAATTTCCAACATATAACTGTGGCTTGAATAATCTTGAATCAAGTCATGGATGCAATGAAAATGAGATTTGAGGGCTATTATTTTTGCATTTTCAACTTGGATGGTTATGTGTTTGATATTCAAAAATTTCAGAATTATTATAGAATGAAAGCGAGGGGGAAAAGAGCTTCATGTAGGACGATGACTGAGGAGATTTGCTATATGGGAAGGAAGCAAGGCTACATCAAGGCTTATTTCTCAAAGCTTCACTCAAAAGATAGGAGGTCAGGGTTTCTACTTCCACTAAATAATTTGGGCTAGGGAATGTCAAGGTTTTGGCTAGAACGCCCCCTCTCTTGATGAAATCAAAGAGTCTACTAGCATATGCAAGTTTAGAAAAACCCTTAGATTAGATGAAATACCTAAAGGCTTTTCAAAGGAACTCAAATACTTCATTGATCCTTAGATTAGATGAAATTTGGCAAGCAGCTGTTAGGAAAGGGGCCCTCCCTATCAAAGTGAATTCTAATGTGGTTAAAGTACTCCATAAAGAAGGAAATCATGAAGATGTATGCAAGGATGCCCACTTGCACTTTTACTTTTTGCTATCTCAAGTGATGCCTTAAATTTCTTTTTTTGTGGAAAGAAGTTTGGGGTAAGTCCTAATCTTTTCGGATTACTTTGAATGAATTGAAAGTACAACTGAAAGCAGGATTAGTACCCATGGAACCCCTTATATACCACAATGCATAGGTGAGACCCTCGGCATGGCAAGGGTTAGATGCTTAGTAACCATGGATAAGGCATTGGGTTTCAAGAAGCACTTGGACTAGGGTATCTCCCTTAATAGGAGATGGTGTCTAAACTAGCCATATATTAGATGGAAATTTAAGTTTGTGGACTTGTGGAATCCTCTCATTGCAAACAAAAAGTTGGTTCTTATGTGGCAAATTCTCCACTCAGGAATGTGGGCGATTTTCAAAGCTAATAAAATCTATGTGGCCCCTCAGTAGTGTAAAAACTACCTCTCTAATAGAGAAGACATTTATCACCTCTTTTTTTTTTGTGCCCTAGGAGTCACTCGATCTCACATGCTCTTGTGAAGATTATTTATAGAGTCAAATCAACAAAAGACATGTTATTAGGAGAAGAGATAGGCTACTCTTTTGCCTTGTGGAATTCCATCACAAGGTGAAGTGCTTTAGAAGACATGGAAAGAAAGATGTGCGGCCAACTTTGATAACAATCCAAAAGAATGGTCAATTGATAAATCTCTTGGCCTTTTACGTAGAAGAATATGGAATTTTAAGAGGTCCCCTCATTCAGGCACTATATGATTATCATCTTGGAAAACAACAAGATCAAGTAAGTGGACCGCCCATGAGGACGACAATAAGTTCGTTAACCTTCTCTATAAATCCCTGTAAAACATAGGTTTCATGCTAACTCCTAGTTGTCACTATTGTTATGCCTTTGGGCTGTCTTACCCTTGCTCTACGGGATACACGAGATCTCAAGGGCACTATGCCCCTTCACTATAACATTTTTTTAAAATCAATTTTAACAAGGGAGACTAAGCTTGGGCCCGAATTCCTCTTAAGAAAAAAATCACAAAACTTAGGCTATGGAAAACAAAAGAACAAACTCTAATCATTGAAAGATTAATGAATAGCGATAATTAATAAGTGAGAAGAAAACAAAAGCATACTTTATTAAATAGAGGAGATTAGAGAAATTTTAGAAAAAGTCTTGTATTAGATGGAACGGGGAGTAATTGATAGATAAAAAGTAAGGCTTCCACTCCTACATTACTACCAATGAAGTAAATGCATCTTGTAAATGCACATGGATTGTTGGGTTCTTTTCAAAAATTCTCTCCCTTCTTCATTGAAAACTTGTTTTGTAGTTTAAGAGTATGATTTCCAAAGAAAATAAAAAACATCATCATATGATGATTGGTTAAATTCTTATCGTAAATCAAAGTGGGCTATTTTCACTTTTTGAGAAGCCTAGAATATGCAAAAATTTATAGTGACTTGAGTTGGCAACTTTGGGAAGGAATTTGTACATGCTTTATTGATGTTTTTGAGATGCTCTTGATTGGATTTGGTATTTAGGCCCTTTGTACATAATGTAAAACTAATATTTTCATTCATATATATATATATATATATATATATATATATATATATATATATATATATATATATTTGGTACGTGTTTGAATTTACCAAACCTGCTAGATCGGAAAGATTAATTGTTTGGACATAAGTGAAATTCTACGACCTAGATTTATGAACTAGGTGGATAAATGCAAGTTTACTTAAATGGTGAAACAAGGGATTAATTTGCAATTATGTATGTATTTATTTGCGTATATATGCAAGTATGTATTTATTTATGTATATATGTAAGTAAGTAAGTGTATGTATTTATGTATGTATGAAATGCATGTATGTGTGTGTGCTCCAATGTATGTATATGTGTGTTTTTTTTTGTGTGCATTGGATTGCATGAACTAGTTTTTAAGAGGTGTTTGTGTGTAGGTTTACTTACCTTGCATACTTCTTTGACCTTTTCATGCTTTTTTGACCTTTTCATTTCATGCATTGACCATCATGTGTGCACGTGCTTCTATCTTCCTTACCAAGTCTCCTCATGCGCAATAGCTCGTGCAACTGATTATGGCCCCTTCTAGTCATGAGGTTAAGTATAGGGAAACTTTCACAACCACGTTTTAGGGTGTATGGCTCAAACTCTTTATGTATGAGTTGTGGCCCGCTCTCATTGTCATGAGAAATGCATTAAAAAAAATGGGACTAAACTTTAAAATGTCGTTTGGTTAGAGAGAGAGAGAGAGAGAGAGATGGCTCCCGCGAGGCACTCACCAATGGGATTTCTAGTCACTCAAGCATCATTGCAGCCCAAAGAATGTCATGTTGCACTTGAATCCAAGATTTGCACCTTAACTTATTGCTTTCTCAAGTGATGCCTTAAATTGGTTGGTACATAATAGAATGAATAATGGATTATTGGGGAACCAAGAAATAAGTGGTGGACCAAAAATTGCTCCACCATATTTTTCTAGCATTAGATGCTTGAAGCATGAACTGATATCAATTGGAAGAATAATCAAAGGGATGAATCATATTTCTTCCAAGCTAGACATTATTCCTATGGTTTTCAGTTTGTGCAAAATCATTGGTTGTTGTGCCCTTTTTCTTAGTGAATTTTATATTTACAAAATACTTACAAACATTGCAAACTATTTACATCTGAATTTATATTGAATTTCCAACATATAACTCTGGCTTGAATAATCTTGAATCAAGTCATGGATGCAATCAGAATCAGATTTGAGGCTATTATTTTTGCACTTTCAACTTGGATGATTATGTGACTGATATTCAACATTTTCAGAATTATTATTGAATGAAAGCGAGGGGTAAAAGAGCTTCATGTAGGACGATGGCTAAGGACAAATTTGCTATATGGGAAAAAAGCAAGTATACATCAAAGCTTATTTCTCAAAGCTTCACTCAAAAGATAGGAGGTCAGGGCTTCTACTTCCACTAAATAATTTTGGCTAGAACGCCCCCTCTCTTGATAAAATCAAAGGATCTACTAGCATATGCAAGTTTAGAAAAACCCTTAGATTAGATGGAATACCTAAAGACTTTTTAAAGGTACTAAAATACTTCATTGATCCTTACATTATTAGGATTAATTTTGGCAAGAAGCTGTTAGGAAAGGGGCTCTCCCTATCAAAGTGAACTCTAGTGTGGCTAAAATACTCCATAAAGAAGGAACTCATGAAGATGTATGCAAGGATGCCCAATACGTGCACCATTACTTTTTGCTATCTAAAGTGGTGCTCTAAAACTCCTCAATCTCTTGAACAATGTCCATAACTAGCTTCTTGCATCGTTTTCATGTTTGGATCCATTTCTCGTTCAACTAATGATGACCTAAATATTGTTGCTTCTCATCACAACCAGTAAGCAGCATGTCATTAACATACACAACAATGATCAAAAGCACATGTACAATCAAGTAGGCATGTATCTTTTCATACTAAGCACATGGTGCTTTCTTCAAACCATATAGTGCCTTTTTGAACCTGGACACTTGGTTTTCATTTCCTTTTTGCACAAATCCATGGGGTAAAAAACATACACTTTTGCATGCAAGTCACCATTCAAAATGTAGTTTTAATGTCCAACTAATGTACATTCCAACCATGATGAGTTGCAAGTGCACAGATGCTATGAACAATAGTATTTTGGCATGTAGGAGAAAAGGTCTCATCAAAATCAATGCTTCTTTCTTGAGCATAGCCCTTTGCAACAAGCCTAGCCTTATACCTGTCAACTCTCCCATCATACTTACACTTCAACTTGTATACCCACTTAGTGCCAATGGCCTTCTTGCCAAGAGGCAAGTCACATAAAGACCAGGTGCCATTTTTCATAATAGCATCATATTCTGATTGCATAACAGCCCTCTAATTTTCAGAATTTTGTGCTTCATCAAACGAAACAGGCTCATTCTCATTCTCATGCAAAGGAAGCACTATGAGAGCCACAATGAGTATGATATGATAGAGCTGCATCTAATTTGCACTCACACAAAGTCTGCATCAGTCATTTTCGCATAGTTTTTGCCTCCTTAATATCAACTCTCTCATCAACAAGTGCATCATGTAAATCTGCATAAGAAATGGAATGATCTGCATCATCACATGAAACCTCTAAAGGTTGAGAAGTTGCCTCATTTGGACCACACTAGATTGTTCACCTGTAAAAACAGGCAGTAAAGTGTCATACATGTCTTCGGAGCTAACTGATGTCTCCTTAGTACATGAAAATAATGACTGAATAGCATCTTCCACAAAAATAGATTGTTCACCTATAAAAAGAGGCAGTAAAGTGTCATACATGTCTTCGGAGCTAACTGATGTCTCCTTAGTACATGAAAGTAATGGCTCAATAGCATCTTCCACAAAAACAACATCACGGCTAACCAAAATGCAATTAGTTTGTGGATAATACATACGATAGCCTTTTCTTTCAGAACTATACCTAACAAAAATACATTTCACTACTTTATCATCCAATTTCCTGCATTTTTTTTCAAGCACTAATGCATATGCTAGACAACCAAAAACATGCAGGTGAGTAACAGATGGCTTAGAACCATGCCAAGCCTCTCTAGGGAGTGATAGAATTCAATGCTTTAGTGGGATACCTCTTAAGTACATATGCTGGACACATAACAACCTCAAGCTAGAAACTATGTGGTAAAGCCTGACTCTTGACCATACACCTCGCCATCTCTATGAGTGACATGTTTTTCCATTAAGCAACTCCATTCTAATGAGGTGTATATGGAACTATACATTGATGTTTTATCCCACATTCAACCATAAAGGTATTAAAGTTAAAAGAAATATATTCCCCCCTCGATCAAAATGGAGGGTGCCCATTTTACATGATGACACATTTTAAGCCAAAACCAAAAAGTATTTGAAGCACATAAACACTTCGGACTTTGCTTTCAATGGATATACCCATGCATGCTTGGAAAAATCATTAATGAAAGTCACGAAGTAAAGATAATTTCCAAAAGAGGGTGTCTAGATAAGACCAAAGACATCACTATGAACAAGCTGCAATTTTTGAGTAGCTCGAACTAAACCATCTTTTGGGAATGAGGAATGCTATATTTTACCCAAAACACAGTCCTCAAAGACATGTTTACCAGGTGCCTCAAGTTTGGGCAAAGAGGACAGCATTTCAGATTTTTGCAAGCATAGCAAACTAGCAAATTTCATATGAACAAAGTGTGCACGCCAAAGCTTTGCATCTGACATAGCCTGAGAATCATGTATTGCACGTTTAATCATTCACAAATTTTTCATAGTCTATGAGCTTATACAACCCACGACATAAAATGCTAGAAGCAATAATGACATTGCCATTTGATAGATCATGAATCGTACATCTATCATCAAAAAATTTCACAACCAAGCCAATCTTGGCTAAAGTTGAAACTGATAATAGTTTCTTCTTGATACCTAGCACAAATAAAGCATCCAACAATGTAAAAGAACTACCATCAGCAGTAGTTAGAATGATCTTACCAACTCCCATGATAGGATAAGAGGAGTTGTTGGTGCTTGTGATAGTATTCCTTGTAGGGACAAGATCTAGTGAAGTTAAGGGACAATATTCCCTATAGGGACATGTATTCCCTAAAGGGACAATATTCCCTATAGGGACACGTATTCCCTAAAGGGACAATATTCCCTATAGGGACAATATTCCCTATAGGGACAATATTCCCTATAGGGACAATATTCCCAAAATACACTCTTCAAAGACATGTTTACTAGGTGCCACAAGTTTGGGCAAAGAGGGCATCATTTCAGATTTCTGCAAGTATAGCAAACTAGCAAAATTTAGATGACCAAAGTGTCCATGCCAAAGCTTTGCATCTGACATAGCCTGAGAATCATGTACTACACATCTTGAATCATTCACAGATTTTTCATAGTCTATGAGCATATACAACCCACGACATAAAATGCCAGAAGCAATAATGATGTTGCCATTTGATAGATCATGAATTGTACATCTGTCATCGACAAATTTCACAACCAAGCCAATCTTGGCTAAAGCTAAAACAATAATAGATTCTTCTTGATCCCTGGCACAAATAAAGCATGCACCGATGTAAAAGAACTACCATCAACAGTAGTTAAAATGATCTTACCAACTCCCATGATAGGATAAGATGAGTTGTTGGTGCATGTGATAGTATTCCCTGTAGGGACAGGTTCTAGTGAAGTGAAGAAATTATGCTGCGAGGTAATATGTTTGGTTGCCCCACTATCAAAGTACCAAACATCTGAGTCTACTACATACATACACTGTTCATGAGAAGATGGGTCATAACTGCAAACAGTGGTAAATGCCCATTCTCCATTCTACACAAGATTAGCAGACTCTATTTTGGGTGTAGAGGCTTCTACAACAACCATTCTAGACTCTTTCTTCCTCGCCTCTTTAGTAGCCAGTTTTGGACAACTCTTTATGACATGGTCATTTCCTTTATAGTATTTGTAGAAGAATTTTTACTTTTCTATTTTTTCGTCTATGTCATCTTTCTTTGATTGTGTAAATTTGCACATTTCTACTTACTAGTAGAAGAGCTCCATTTACCTTTGCCCTTCTGGCTAGCCAATAAAGCTTGATCTGCAACATACATAATGGACTTCTTTTGCCTAGACTAATCTTCTTGCAACGGAATAGAGACTAACTCCTCAAATGCCAAGGCATTTGGATTGGCTTCATCATCAAATGAAGAGTAGAAGCAAAACTCTTATATGAATCAGGAAGACCATTCAAAACAGTCTGCAAAAGTGAACTGTCAAGCAAGACTTCATCAACAAAAATGAACTATTCCTTCAAATCTTTGATCCTTGTCAGAAAACTATCCATGGAATCTCGTTCATTCATGTGCTCATTCTCCAACTGTTTTTGGAGGTAAGCAACATGAGCCTCATTCCTTGCTTGGTATAAATTGGTAAGTGTATCCCAAGCATCCTTAGCTATGAAACATAAGTAACCGGTTAGGGTTATAGGTGTATATACAAGCCGGGGAGAAAAAACCTCCTAAAGAGGGAAAAAATTCCCCGACGGTCCAAGTGTTTCATACACATCACTGTGGAGAATGAGTTCTCCTATGCGCAACGGAAGTGTGTAGTGAACCCTTGTATGTCCAGCACTTGGACAAACATCTAAACCTTAGATAGCTTGCTGCTCTCAATACAAAACTCAAATGGACTTGCGACTTTAGTCAATCAAATTAAACAAAGAGAGCTTTCTAACAAGCTATAAATGACTTAATTTGGAGAAGTTTTGATTAGGAAACACAACTGTCAAAGATGACCTACCTATCCACACAGATATGCTAAAGAACTGAGCTTCACTCTCGGACTGATAACTCTATGAATATATATCCTTTGAGAAAGATATTTGATATAAAGAAATTAGACACAAATATCTTTCCAACAAGATAAAAAACAAGTAATTTGGATGCGTTTTGATCAAGAAACTTAACTCACCAAGATAGACCACCTGCACACATAAGTACACTATAAAATTGGACTTTACTATCTGACAGATATCTCACAAAATATAAATGATCTCAATAAGATATTTGAGACACTGAAAGTAGATGCCAAGAGCTTTCCAACAAGACAAAAATCACAAAAGTTGGATATGTTTTGGTGAGGAAACTGAACCGACCAAAATAGACTACCTATCTACATAGGTATACTGGAAAACTGGAGTTCACTCTTTCACTGATATCTCACAAATTACATAAGATTTCAAAGAGATATTTGATATGAAGAAAGTGCACAAGATAAGCTTTCCAACGAGTGATGAAATGCACAAACTGGTTACATATGCACTGAGATATGAACTCTGCAACAGAGCTATGTACAAACTGACGTGCGGCTGGAAGGAGTCTAAGGGAAAGCCAAAATGACAAAATGGCTAGATCCGACTACTGGGAGTTCTTACCTCTTTCTCTCCTTCTTTTAAATGTGCTCCCACTTCACTTTTAGAACCAATGAGCATGTGAAGAAGTTTGTGCCTCCTTCTTAACTCACCACTTTCTCCACTACATGCTACTAACTACAAGGCAAGATATTGTATCTCTTACTCATCATGAAGTTTTGACTAGACTTTTTCTTTTCTTATTTTTTCCTTTTTTTCCTCTACTTTTCCTTTATCTTTATATTTGGTAAATTTATCCAATCATGCCTCATATGAAAATGAGCTTGTACATTTATCTTCAACACTCCCCCTCAAGCTCATTTGGGAGTTATCTTCATCCATGTCCTACAAATTTATCACATCCTTGAAGCCTTTGAGTTTAGAAGCATCCAAGAACTTTGTAAAAATATCTGCAACTTGCTCTTTGATTCTAATGAACTTTATCTCCACATCTTTGCTCAGCACCTTCTCCCTTACATAATGGTAGTGGACCTCTATGTGCTTGCTCCTTGCATGAAACATAGGATTGCTTTCCAAGTAGATACTTGACATGTTATCACCATATATAGGGATGGTTCCAACTTGCACTCCAAGATCAGCCAAAAGCTTTTTAATCCACATTGCTTCACATGTGGCAAATGCTAATCCTCTGTATTCATCCTCCATAGATGAAAGTGCAACAATAGGTTGTTTCTTTGAGCTCCACGTGATAGGTTTGCTTCCTATCATGAACACATAACCTGAGGTTGATCTTCTATCTTCCTTTGAGCCTGCCCAATTAGCATCACTAAAGCCTTTGACCTGCAATTCTTCATCAAACTTGTAAAACAAAGCACGATCAACTGTATGCTTTATGTATCTCAACACTCTCTTGGCTGAATTTAAGTGTTCACTTGTTGGGGCTTGCATAAACTGAGAAAGTACACCAACAACATAAGACAAATCAGGTCTTGTAATGTTTGCATAGATCAATGATCCTACAATGCTTTTGTATGTCGTTAGATCTTCCAATGGTTCTCCATCATTTGAACAAATATTTGTATTTGTGTCCATGGGTTGAGTGAGTGGTTTGCATTCACTCATTCCAAATCTGAAAAGAACATCCAACAAGTACTTCCTTTGCATCAAGTAGATGCCACTCTTTCCATAAACAACTTCAATTCCTAAAAAATATTTCAGCTCTCCAAGATCTGAAATTTTAAACTCCTAACCAAGCTTCCTTTTGATATCTTTAATCCCTGTAACATCATTTCCTGTTATGATGAGGTCATCGACGTATATGCAAATATATACCTCTCTATTTTCTTCCTTCTTCATGTACAACGAAGGATCTGCACTACTTGGGTTGTATCCACACTTAGTTAGATACTCTACCAATCTCTGATTCCATGCTCTTGGTGCTTGCTTCAAGCCATAAAGTGCCTTCTTCAACCTGCAAACAAAATTTGGATGGTTTTCATCCTCAAATCCAATCGGTTGACTCATGTATACCTCTTCTTGTAGTTCTCCATTAAGAAAAGCATTTTTTATGTCGAGTTGATATAATGGCCATCTCCTTGAAGCACCAATTGCTATTAAGGTTCGGATAGTTCCCATCTTTGCAACGGGGCTGAAAACTTCATCATAATCTATGCCTTGTGTTTGTTTAAATCCTTTGGCAACTAATCTAGCTTTATATCTAGCTAGTGAACCATCAGCATTCCTCTTTACTTTAAACACCCATTTGTTTGGAACAATCTTCATACCTTCTTTCTTTGGCACTAGCTCCCATGTGTGATTATCTTTGAGAGCTTTGATCTCCTCTTTCATAGCTTGCTTCCATTCCTTTTGTGTGCAAGATTCTTCATATGTCTCAGGCTCTTTGTCTTTGATAACCTACATCATGTATGCAAAATGTGTCGCCATAAAACTATCATAACTCAACCTTTGTGTTGGATACCTTGTCCTTGAAGATCTTCTTTCATTGCCTTTAGAGAGTTGCTTCTTTAACCTATTTAGCTTTACCATCGGAGTGATTACCTCTTCATATTCTTCTTCACTTGCATCTACCTCACTGTTTGGAGTAGCACTTACATCTTTGGCTCTACTATGAGCTGAATTTGGAGACAAAGAATGGCTCCCCCTCCATGTTGAACATTCTTCATTTGATGTAGATGCCTCTGGATCTGAAGCCTTTGTGCTTGATTGTTGAACTTCTCTTTGATTTGTTCCTGCATAATCATCACAATCTTCTTCAAGAATCTTTTCCTTTCCTTTATCTTCATACCATGGTCTTAGTTCATCAAAGACCACATCTCGCGAGACTCTTAATTCCTTTGTTCTAGGGTTGTAACACTTGTATCCTTTTTGCTCCGTCGAGTAGCCGATGAAAATGCATTTTTTTTATCTTGGTTCCATCTTTGTTCTAACTTCTTGTGGAATGTGAACAAAGCAAACACATCCAAAAACTTTGAGGTGTGTAAGATCAGGTTTCTTACCGGAATATACCTCTTCTGGAGTCAAGTGATGTATTCCCGATGTTGTGCACCTATTCATCAAGTAAATGGCGGTTGTGGTAGCTTCAGCCCAATAGTACAATGGTACCTTCATCTCGTTGAGCATGCATCTTGCAATTTCAGCAATTTGCCTATTTTTCCTCTCAGCTACTCCATTTTGTTGTGGTGTATACCTACAAGTGAATTGCCTTTTGATCCCATTCTCTTGTAGAAAATCTAAAAATTCTTTGGAGAAGTATTCTCCTCCACCATCAGACCTTAAGGTTTTGATAGACCTTCCTGTTTCCTTTTCAACTTCAGTTTTGAATCTTTTGAATATAGAAAACACCTCTGATTTTTGCTTCATACAAAACAGCCATACCTTTCTTGAGTGATCATCAATGAAGGTGAAAAAAAATCTATTACCAGCCATTGATGCCTCTTGGGTTGGTCCCCATACATCCGTATGTATCAAGTACAAGACATTTGGAGCCACATAATTGCTCCTTTTGAATGGCTACCTCGTTTGCTTTCCTAGTTGACAAGCTTCACATAACTCATGTAGTCCAATGCTATTAAATTTTGGAAGACCTCTTACCACTTCATGTTTGCTCATGTCCTTCAGCTTTGGAATGTTGATGTGTCCTATTCTTTTGTGCCATAAGTCCAGCTCTGAAATCTTCTTGTTCCCACATTGAATGTACATGACCTTTCCATGTGGATGTTGGACATCCAAAGTGAACATCCTTCCTTCTCTTCTACCTCGAGCAATGACCTTGAAGCCTTCTTTTGGATTCTTTATGAAGCACCCATTCTCATTGAATATGACATGATAACCCTTCTCTACCATTTGTCCTACTGAAATCAAGTTCTTTGAAATTGTAGGAACATGAAGAACATTAGATAGTACCTTTGCTCTGCTTGTATCTCCAAGCCTTATATCTCCAATGTGTTCAATCATGTGTTGAGTATCATCACCTGTTTCGACACATCCTTTTCCACTTGGTACCTGTAGATTAGTGAACAAGCTTCCTTGGCATGACATATGGTTACTACAACCTGAATCAATGTACCATTTTTTGTCATCTTCACAAGAGCTTCTATACTCATGTCTCATTGCAAGTAGTGTGTCCTTGCTTCCTTCACTTGAGGTGCTTGCATAGTTGCTTTGGTTCCTTTGATTGCCTCCATTTGGTCTTCCATTCTTCAGCCAACAATCACTAGCATAGTGTCCTACTTTACCACAATGATAGCATGTTATACGTTTATGAGAATTGTAGGAGCTTCGACCTCTTCCTCTACTTCTACCTCGACCTCTTCCTTGTGTGTTGGCATTTGATGCATCCTTGTTATCTTCCGAATTGTTTTGATTGTAGTTGGAGTGGTTGTGACCTCTTCCTTTTCCTCTTGAGCCTCCTCTTGAGTTTCTTCCTTTACCTCAACCTGCACATAACATTTGGTTGTGGTTGTCCTTTCCTTTGGGACCACCGAAGCTAAGCTCTTCTGTGACAAGATGAGGGATTAGTTGTGCAAAACCTGGATATACATCTTTCAAGTTAATGGAAGTTATAAAAGGCTTCCATCTTCCATCTTCTCTCAAGCCATTGAGAGTATAACACACAAGATCTTCGTCTTCAACCGTTGTGCCAATAGAAGCTAAAGCATCGCTTAGCTCCTTAATCTTCAAAGTATATTCAGCTATGGATTGACTCGAACTTTTCTTGATTGTGTTCAACTCATTCTTGAGTTGAAGTTTCCTAGCTTTGGTATTTGTTGAATACATCCTTTCAAGAGCTTCCCAAGCATCCCTAGCTTTCTCTAGATGTTGAATATGACCTACCATGGCATTATTAATGACTTGAAAAATGAGGAACATGACTCTCCTATTCCTCTCTTCCCATTCTTTTGCTTGCCTCCTTTGGACTTCGGTGGCCATAGCTTGATTGATTTGAGGTTGAGCATCATCGCCGCTCACAATACCCCATAATCCTTGCCCATTAGGTAGTTGGTCATTCTAAACTTCCACACGGGATAGTTATCCTTGTCCAACTTCTCTACTTGTTGACCCAAGTCATCCATTGAAGAGTATCAAAGACTTTGAGAGTTACCTCGAATAGTTATAGTCCTTTGCTCTTGCGTTTGTGAAGCTCCTTCTTCTTTTGTAGCTCCTCTTTTGCTTTGCTTCACCTCCAGCTCTGTTGATGAAGCTTCAATACCAAGTTTGCTCTGATACCAACTGTGGAGAATGAGTTCTCCTATGCGCAACGGAAGTGTGTAGTGAACCCTTGTATGTCCAGCACTTGGACAAAAATCTGCACCTTAGATAGCTTGCTGCTCTCAATACAAAACTCAAATGGACTTGAGAATTTAGTCAATCAAATTAGACAAAGAGAGCTTTCTAACAAGCTATAAGTGTCTTAATTTGGACAAGTTTTGATTAGGAAACACAATTGTCAAAGATGACCTACCTGTCCACACAGATATGCTAAAGAACTGAGCTTCACTCTCGGACTGATAACTCTATGAATATATACCCTTTGAGAAAGATATTTGATATAGAGAACGTAGAAACAAATAGCTTTCCAAAAAGATAAAAAACAAGTAATTTGGATGAGTTTTAATCAGGAAATTCAACTCACCAAGATAGACCACCTGCACACATAAGTACACTATAAAACTAGACTTTACTATCTGACCGATATCTCACAGAATATAAATGGTCTCAATAAGATATTTGAGAGACTGAAATAAGATGCCAATAGCTTTCCAACAAGACAAAAATCACGAAATTTGGATGTGTTTTGGTTGGGAAACTGAACTGACCAAAATAGACTACCTATCTACATAGGTATACTGAAAAATTGGAGTTCACTCTTTCACTGATATCTCACAAATTACATAAGCTTTCAAAGATACATTTGATATGCACAAAGTGCACAAGATAAGATTTCCAATGAGTGCTTAAACGCACAAAATGGTTACATATGCACTGAGATATGAGCTCTGCAACAGAGCTGTGTACAAACTGACGTGCGGCTGGAAGGAGTCTAAGGGAAAGCCAAAATGAAAAAATGGCTAGATCCGACTACTGGGAGCTCTTGCCTCTTTCTCTCCTTCTTTTAAATGTGCTCCCACTTCACTTTTATAACCAATGAGCATGTGAAGAAGTTTGTGCCTCCTTCTTAACTCACCACTTTCTCCACTACATGCTACTAACTACAAGGCAAGATATTGTATCTCTTACTCATCATGAAGTTTTGACTAGACTTTTTCTTTTCTTATTTTTTCCTTTTTTTCCTCTACTTTTCCTTTATCTTTATATTTGGTATATTTATCCAAGCATGGCTCATATGAAAATGAGCTTGTACATTTATCTTCAACAATCACTACCTAAGTATATCAATAGGTGAGGAACATGTGACATGTTCCTTAAGTGACCTAAAGTATATGTTGGAAAGCTAATTGGATGATCTATAATAAAACTTTATGATCAATCCTTTCTAATCAATAATTAGATGATGACTATTGACAAAGGCATCAAGATGTATCACCTACCCTTTTTTAGAGAGAACATCTAGTTTTGATCATATAATAATCGTTGGAAGAGATGTACCATGGATTTTTATCGCATATGTCATGGAGTTATGATTTACTACGGATGTCTTCCAAAGTTAGCCTCGTCGTATTTTATGGTATATGAATTTTTTTAATGCAACAAACAGATAAGAAATGTGCAATTCATTTTTAAAGGTACCCAAGAAAAAGCTAAGTTCTTATAAGTTTATGTTAATTAATGCCCACCTAAATATCTAGTAGTGCATTGTATTTCATCACCTTCATTGATGAGGTTATACAAAAGGTATGGGATTAACCTATAAATTCACATGATGATGTGTTCTTCACTGTTGAGAATCGGGTTTGCAATAATAGAGATTGATATAAGCTTGAAGGTTAAGACTCTATTGTAAGAAGAGAAGAGTGGATGAATCAAAATATTTAAGACTCATTAATCTCAATATTTCATCATGCAGACCCAACTTGAGGATTTTGAGTCAAGCTAGTACTAATTATGGTCCAGTTGATGAATTTATAGCATATACATCCAAATAATTCAAATTATCTCGAGAGATATGGACTAGTAAGTTTCCCAAACTCTGATCATCTATGTTTTTCACTATGAAATATATGCACATCTATGATATAATCTAGATTCAAAGTCCAAGATGTGTGTTTTCTTCAAGTAGGCTTAGGTAATCAATTCGGATATATAATGTGAGATTTTGGATCTAGAAACCTGATTTAGAGCAACAAAATCATCTTTAATAAGGAAAAAATGCATAAGGAACTCAAAGCTTGAAGAGTAAGCAAAAATGCATAAGGAGCCCAAAGCTTGAAGGATATTCCTCCATGGCATGACTTTAATTCAATTGTTGAGTTAGGATCCAAATTTGATTTTGAACTTGATGGAGATTTCAATTTTAGAAACTCCTCCTTACTAGATGTTGGTACAACTCTAGATCCAATTCAAGGGACTCTTCTATGATCTACCCAAGTCACACATCCACCAGAATGATTTTTTTTATTCTTAGAAATCTCTCTATCAATTCATCAAATGATCCTATGAGTTACACAAATTTAGCCCAAGCATATGATCATCAGAAATGAGAACTCATCAACAAAGAAGAATTCGATTCCATCTATAATGATGATACTTGGGAACCAATATTTTCTTAAAAGATTAGAATGTTTTTTTATGTGGATTAGTTTACAAATACAAATTCACATCTAATGATAATTTTTTGAAGTACAAGTTACATTTGGTGGTTGAAAGAGTAGCTTGCTTTTGCATCAAAACACATCGGTAGATGATTCCGATCTAGGGCTTGCAACATTGGTCACCTATTTAGAAGCACTTTAACCTACGAAAGGCTAAATTGCATTCCACATCCCATAGAAAATCTCCAGTTTTGACATGAGTGAAGCGAATGAATAGTATGACAATATGAGCGAGACAACATAAGTGATGACCATGCCACCAAATTTGACCCAAAAATCAATGATTTTGGCAATGGGGCTTGCAATACAACTTTAACTTTGTTGTGATCCACCATAGTACCTTCCTTGAAGATGATATAGTTTGATAATTTTTTGCACTTTACCCTAAAGTCTGACTTATTGAGGTGTAAGAATTGATGAACCTTTATGCACTATGTAAAATAGAGCCATAGATCTTATAAGTGGTCCACCTCTTTTCCAAAGACTCAAAAATCAGCTCAAAAAACTCACATGAAGTTAGTCAAGTATGTTGCAAATATTTGATGCATACATCTCTAGAAAGTACTAGTAGTATCTCAAAATCCAAAAAATTTGATATTATAAGCAAAGACAACCCAATTAGTGTTAAAAGGTGTTTTAGGGACATCCACCTTAGCCATCCAAACTTGATTGTATACATTGAGTCTATCCAAGAAGGAATACATTTCTCTTCCTACAAGTTCATTAAGCATTGTGTCCAAAAAATGTAAGGGAAAAGAGTTTGGGATAGTAGCTATATTCACCCACATGGTTCAATCTAGTTCTTCATTCTCATGTCATGGAGATTTTGTTTCCATCTTGTACCTCTGTTGAATGGTCAGAGATGTGTCTTGACACAATGGAATCTTATGCTGGTATAAATGTGGATCAAAACCCTGGATGTTTGAATACTCCCAAGCGAAGACATCTTTAAATGCTTTTTCAACAACTTAATCAAGTCACTCTCAAATGGTGTTGGTCACTCCACAAATCTTGACCAATTGAGGTTGTCATGGGACCCAAACTGATTGCCTCCACTTGGTCTTCCTGCACATGCACACTATCTTTCTTGAAAAGATCGTCAATTGGCAGTAATAATGTATGCTTCAAAATATCTTCCTAGATTGGCTTTGGTCAAACCAAATATGTAACAAGATCCCACTTCCAATACTGTGCTAACACTTCTAGAATATCAACAAGTCCAATAGACCAAATATCCTTGATAGCTTCTAAGAATTGAGCTTCCTCATCTTCTTCAAGATCTTCTAGCATATGGGGGTATTCTGTAATCGTTGACAGTTAAGCCTTTAGGTAAATTTGCTTCTGATCTACTATGACATAATACTTCTTAATCCTTTTGCTGAAATTCATCACCTCATATCCCCAATCTTTTTAAATTTTACCTTGCTTCAGCCAATGGTGACACATAAGAAAATTATAATATTCATGTTGGCCAAGTAATCCAATAACAACAAAGGTGATGAGGAATGAACTTCTTGGGTTCTGATAGGAATCTCTTTAATTAATCCGATGGGTTGAACATGAGAATAATCATCCATAGAAATGTAAAAGGGGTGGGTTGGATGTTCGGCCACCTCATCTATCAACAAACTAACAGTGTAGCGTTATTCATCCTGAAGCCTCTATCAATCAAGACTCTGGAGATAGGTTTGGATTTATACCAAATGGTGATTAGAGGGATATCATAATCTACTAGACTATCTTTTGCCATTTCGACTTGATTAACTAGGACCACATTATTGGAGACTCTCTAACAAGAGTTTAAACTTTGGCTGGGAGAGCTTCTTTGAAAGTTGGTACTAAATCTAATAAAACTCCTAATGGTAATTGAATCATAGATTTGTGTACTCCCTCTGAGGAATTGAGAGCATTGTCAGTGGTTGTGGTGTCTCTTTTCTCCATAGAAGCTTGATCTTACTACTCCCTTTTTACACATTTTTCCCAGGATATGGCTTCCTTTTCCATTGTATTGCGCGAAAATATTACCTAGCCTAAAAGATGTAGATTTGGGACCTAAACCCGTGTTTGGGCCAAGTGTTCTATATTGGATGAAGTAGTCTGATTGAATGGATCAAAATAAGCCAAACATCTATGTAGCCCACCTAGACACTTGGTTGTATAGCTGATTTTGCTCTAGAATACTAGGGAATTGTATTGGATCTTGTTGTTGAAGCTATTTTTTGGAGCAGATAAATATTGGGATCACTGGCTTCTCATAAATCAATGTGACCATATTGGTCATAGGTGCTTTAAGCTTAGGCTCTTGCTTCACTTTATCATATTCTTGGCCTTCCAGATATTTCTATCTCATATGTCTGAGCTCCGTACAAAATAAACATTAAGGTACTTTTTCTTCCTTCTGATATTTTTTTCTCCATCTCATCAATTTCATTTGAAGGTTCTTCGATCGTGTTTGTTACCCTAATAATTCAATCCACCATGATCAAGATTGTTTGTTGATATGTTATCATTGCTTCCCCTATTATTGCTATGATTTGTTAGATTACAAATGACATTATAAACTTGATTCAATGAAAAATTATCTACAACATGACCTACATTTCTCCATTTCCTGCAATACAAACTAAACAAGTTTTTTTCCTCCATACTTAGTAGTGTCAATAGATCAGACGCCTTTGTAGTTCATTGAAAGAATAGGTTAGCTACCTTTAGATTTCACTTTAATTGTTTGATAGTGTCAATAATTTGACCCAGCTTCCATGATCATCCAAAGCGTAGATGAAAACTTTCTTCTTCAACATAGGATTGAGGCCATCCATGAACCAACCCCATAGCACATCATTTTGAGGTTGTTATGGACTTGGAATGTGCCTCAAATTACTCCAAAATAGGGAATTATAGTCCTAATTGTTTGCATAGGTTGTTGAAGCATGTACTACAATGTAATATATTTTTCCCTACTGGGTGTGTGTAAAAGTAGGAGAGACACACATGAAGCACACACAAGGAGCACAAACACAACAAGACACCCAAAGAAGATGGATGGCAAGAATAGCTCGCTCTATTGATGATGAACAAAACTGAAGTAAGAGTCGAATAATATCCCTAAGTACAAATTACCACCACATAGGAGTGTATCATGTATGTGATAATATGGGGAAAAAACCTATAGCCACTACTAGAGTAAGAATTTCCCAAGTATAGACAAAAGGCTCACATCAAAACTACTCGAGGAATATATAAGTGTAGCAAACCCCCCAAGAGCGAATGATGTGAGCACATAGAGTGATAGATCATCCCCCACTAGGAAACAAGCCTAAATCTTTCCGAAAAGCCTCAAACTTTTCCCATTGAAGAGCTTTGATGAATATGTCTACTACATCATCTTGTGTAGGCACATATACCAAATCAATATCTCACACATGAAGACAGTCTCTCACATAGTGATAATGCCTTCAATATGTTTTGTTCGTGCATGTAACACTAGATTTCATGCAACCATCAATGCACTTTGACTATCAGTGAAAATATGCATAGCAGCATCAATCTCCATGCATAGTATAGCAAGGAAAAAAACCATATATTCTTTCTCTTTTATAGAAATCTAGGAGTTTGCTTCACATAAAACTCTTCTTGAAAATCACCATTCAAGAGAGTTGATTTTATGTCCAGTTAATGTACTTTCCAACCTCATTCGGTAGCCAATGCAACCATGGTACAAATCGTAGTCATGTGTGAACTAGGTGCAAAGCTTTCCTCATATTCAATGCCATATTGTTGTAAATATCCTTTGGCAACAAATCTAGCAAAGCAATTCAACACATAGTTTTCACATATGAAAATGTCCATCCCGATTTTACAAATGTGCTTTCCTATAATTATACACCGTACCATTTCAAAGAGCATTCTATTTTTACGCTATACAACACCATTTTTTTGAGGTGTATATGGCACCTTCGAATGGTTTGCAATTCCTCTTTCATGAAGAAAATCATTAGACTCGTGTGACATGTATTTACCACCATGATCTGTGCATAGGTTTAAAGGCTCCTTTCCAGAAAAAAATTCATCCATTGTTAAAAATGCTTTAAAGCAAGAAAATACCTCATTCTTTGCTTTCATAGGATACACCCATGTATGGGGATTAGCATCATCAATGAAGGTAGGAAAATATACATGTTTCCCAAAATATGGATTCTTGATGTGACCAGATACATCACTATGAACAAGCCCCATTTTTGGAAAAGCTCCACATGAATGCTTTTCAATGAATGCAAGTGTTTCCAAACCAATAATCATGTCCTTATTTTGCAAGCAAAGAAAACTATTGAAGTTCAAGTGACCAAAACAAGCATGCCAAAGCTCCATTTCAATCATGGAGGAAGTATGAGCAACCAAGGCATTTGAACCAGCCCTCTTATATGTATCCAAGTGATACAAAGCATTGCATATAGTACCAAACATCATGATAATATCACCATTGCTAAAATCATGAATCATACACTTATCATCAACAAAGTGTACATGAAGTCCAAATTCAAAGAGCTAAAATTATGTTCTTCTTGATACTAGGTACATAGAAGGCTTTTTTCAAGAGAACCACACTTCCATTTGTAGTCATACTCAATTTCTCCTAATCCTTTGGGTGCATCTTTCAAATATGCACAAAACATTTTGCATGAATTCATGTGCTTTGAAACACCACTATCAAAGAACCAATCTGAATTAACCTCACTCAAAACCATACATTTAGAATGCAACAATGCATCATAATGACATGTAACAACACATGCCGAAAACTCTTGAGCCATCATGGCTTCATCATTCTTTTCATTTGAACCATTTTCAGCAATAGACATGCCACATTCCTTCTTCTTTTCATTACACTTAGCAATATTCCTACACTCATCAATAGTATGACCCACCTTTTAGCAATATCTGCATCTCTTCTTCTTCTTCTTCTTCAAATCAGAACCATTAGAGGAATGGGTGGAAGAGGAAGGTTGAGGCTTTGGTTTTGATGAACCCAAATACGAACCATGCTTGCTTTTCCCCTTTTCTTTTTAGATAGTAAGTGCTTGTGTTCCCTCAATCGAACCACTCCTATTCACTCTAGATTTCTCTTCTTGCAAAAGAAGAGACACAAACATATCAAATGCTTACATATTTGGATTCTCTTTTGAAACCAAATGGGGTGTAGTGGCAAAGATCTAAAAAAGATTTTGGTAATCCTTTCAACAACATAGAGATGAGTGATGCATCCAAAATAATCTCATTTATGTTTGCCAATTGCTCTTTCAAGTCCTTGATGTGTGTCACATAAACATCCATAGACTCATTTTGGCCCATACATACATCCTCAATTTACTTCCTATAGTATGCAACATGTGCTTCATTATGCATAGCATAGAAAGAAGCAAGAGTATCCCATCCCTGTCTTGATTGAGGCAAGGAAGAATATCATTCTTCCTTGCCTCAATCTGAGTGTGTGCTTCTCTTTGATTGTGAGAGTGTGTGTGTGAGCTCTCTTCCTTATCTCCTTCCTTGTGACATGGTATCAGAGCCAGCGTGGCTGTATAGAGCTCGTGGAGAAGGTGACGGTGAAGAGTACGCAGCAAGGCATGGAGAAAATGTGATTCACAAACGACCTCCATTTGCTACAAAAATCGGCGTGAAGCTAGAAGACCTCAAAATATTTTCGTGAGTTATCCCTTTAAGGTCACTCGTTTTTTTCAGATCGAAGTTCCGAAGCCATCTCGACCTTCATTTCGAGCCCACAAGGTGGGGCCCAAAGAAAAACCAGGTCAGTTTTAGAAACTGTAACTTGCGCTGTGTTCGACAACACTCATATATTACAAGTCCATAATTTCAAGCAATTTCGTGTACTGTTGATACACGAAAACTGTGTTTTTTTGAGATCGAACTCTCACGTCATAGTGCGATAGTGTTCAAGCAGAAGTGCTACTTCTAGTGTTTTGCAGTGTTGTGAATTGTTGCAGAGATGGCAAATGCAGATGGAATGAGTCAGCTTATGAGCAATAAGCTGGACAAGAACAACTTCCATGCTTGGAGATTTAGAATGACGAATTTCCTGATGGGAAAAGGTTGTTGGAAGTACATTGAAGGAGAGAATGAAAATGCTCCACAGTTGCCAGAGAGGAATCGGGCTACAAAACAGTTAAGAGCATATGAGGAAAGGAATCAAGGAGCATGAAAGGTAATGTATTGGCTATCTATTAGCATACAAGATACCATGGTTGGATACATAGAGGATGCAAAGACTCCGAAAGAGGCTTGGAATAGTTTGGTCACTCTGTATGAGACCAATAAAAAGGCACAAAAATTGCAACTCAAGAATGAGTTGCATACATTGGAGAAAAAGAGCATGTCAGTAAGTGACTACACTTTGAAAATCAAAAGCATATGTGAGTCACTTGCATCTATTGGCGTGAATGTAGATGATGATAATAAGGTGGAAGTGTGCCTTCATGGTTTAGGAGCTCCATATAAGCAGTTCAAAACTTCTAAATAGACTAGAGAAAATATTTTGAATTTTGTTGATTTGGTATCCATGCTGATTATTGAAGAAAAGAATCTTGGTGAAGATTCAAACTCCCAAGAAAATCCCAGTTCTAAGCAAGTATTCTACTGTGGCAAAGCAAGAGGCAAAAGGTAGAGGTTTCGGAAGTGGAGGAGGAAACAGTAACCAAGATCAAGGTCAACAACAGAATCATGTAGGAGGAAGAGGATAGTTTTGAGGTAGAGGGAGCCAAAGAGGTCGTAGAAATTTCCAAAGAAATGATTCAGGTAATGATATTAAAGGATGTTGGAATTATTGTAAACTAGGACACTTTGAACGTGACTACAAGTTGAAGAATCAAAATAACAAAAGGCAGCAAAACAACTATGCATCCACAAGTGCAGATGATTCTAAGAAGTTGTTCATGGTTCAACATCACATGATGAATACAATGTCTGATGGTGTTTCAAAATCGAATGATAATGTCTGGCATGTTGATTCAGGTGCCTCAAATCACATGACCAGTCATGCGGAATGGTTTAGTACTTTGCAAAGTTGCCAGTTCTTGGATATGTTGAAACAGGTGATAACACATCACACCCTATCAAGCATACAGCAAATATAGCATTGTCTATGGAGGATGGGAAGGTAAAACACCTTGCTGATGTGTTACATGTTCCAAATATAACAAAGAATCTAGTTTCTGTTGGACAAATGGTTGACCAGGGATTACAAGTCAGGTTCAACGCTGATGGGTTATATGTAGAAGAGTACAAACAGGGTGGACGATGGATTGCCAAAGGAAACAAAGTGGGTAGGATGTTCACCATCAATGTGAAAATTCTTGAAATGAATTTAGTCATGTTTACAAAAGGTGCAAGAGTTATTACTAGTATAGAGATCTTGCACAAACGAATTGGACATGCAAATCTGCAAAGGCTAAAATTGATGCAGCCAAAGGAGATTGTCCATGGACTACCAAATTTCAAGGTTGCAGAGATGCAAAAGGTATGTGTAGCATGTCAATTAGGTAAACAGTCAAGATCATCGTTCCCGCATGACAAGCATGTTAGTGAGAATGTGCTAGAAATAGTACACACAGATGTTTGGGTCCTGCAAAGACCACATCTATGGGCGGTTGCAAGTTTTATGTTACTTTCATTGATGACCATACACGGAAAGTGTGGGTCTATTTCATGAAAGAGAAGAGTGAGGTATTCACTCACTTTCAGAATTTTAAAGCTATGGTGAAAAAGTAGACAGGGAAGTATATTCAGACATTAAGATCTGATGGAGGAGCTGAATACATGTCAAATGAATTCAATAATTTTCTAAAAAGTCATGGAATTTAACATCAGTTTTCATGTAGGTACACACCACAACAGAATGGCATTGTTGAACATAAAAATAGACATATTGCAAAAATAGCAAGAGCCTTGATGGCTGAAAAGAATATGCCTCATTGTTATTGGGCAGAAGTTGTTCATACTATTGTATACATCATGAACAAAACTCCAACTACTATTGTACATCAAGTTACACTTGAAGAGAAGTTTACAGGTAAAAAGCCAAACTTATCACATCTGAAAGTTTGTGGCTGTATTGCATATGTACATGTTCTAGATGAGTTGAGGACAAAGCTTGATCCAAAAGCAAAAAAAATGTGTCTTCATTGGATACTCCCTTGAACAAAAGAGATATAAATGTTATAACCCACTCACACGACAGGTGAAGGTGAGCAGAGATGTGGTATTTGATGAAATGTCAAGCTTCTATGCAGATGCCAAAGAAGGAATGAACCTTGAACCAAATGACAAAGAAAATGCTAAAAAATCAAGTGCGAAATCTCAAGTTCTCAGTGGACCAAATGCATCACCAGGCAATAGTTTCAACTCAAACCCATGGAGTGGAAGATTGCGTGGAAATTTCAGTTCAGCAAATTCATCAAATACATCCAAGAAAGGTAAACAAAAGCTTTCTATTGGTCATAAAACATGTGCAGGTTTTGAAGACGTTGATGGAGATTCAAGTGGTTTAGAAAAGAGTCTTGATGAGGAACTTGGATTGCCCTCTGTGAAGACTCCAAGAGTAAAAAAGGTAGAAGCAGATGATACAAGGAGAAGTGACCCAGGAACAAGAAGATATGGGAGGATGCATAATTCTTTACAATGATTAACATATGATAGTTACATGGCTTGTCATTGTGCCTACATGACAAAGGTAATACAAGATGTTGAACCTTCTTGTTTTGTAGATGCAATTGGAAATGCAGATTGGGAAAAAGCTATGGATGAGGAGATGGCTGCACTTTATGGAAATGAAACATGGAAGTTGGTTCCATTGCCACAAGGAAAGAAACCCATAGGCTACAAGTGGTTTTACAAGGTAAAACACAATGTTGATAGTAGCATAAGCAGGTACAAAGCAAGATGGTAGCAAAAGGATATGCACTGACATATGGCATTGATTATGAGGAAACATTCAGTCCTGTAGCTAAAATGTCTACTGTCAGAACTCTTGTTGCACTAGCTACAGCAAAAGGATGGACTTTGCATCAGATGGATGTGAAGAATTCTTTCTTACATGGTGAGTTAAAAGAAGAAGTATACATGGACCACCCACAAGGATATGAAGATTCAAAGCATCCAGAATATGTTTGTAGGTTGCAAAAGGCTTTGTATGGGTTGAAGCAAGCTCCTCGTGCATGGCATGCAAGGATTGCTGATTACTTAACCACCATTGGGTTTTCTATGTGTGATGCAGATCATTCACTATATGCAAGGAAGGGTGATGATGGCAGCAGGATTGTGGCTATTTATGTTGATGACTTGATTGTAGGTGGTGATAATGAAGAAAGCATTAAAGAGGTAAAGCAACTTCTTATGCAGGAATTTGACATGAAAGATCCTACGCTATTTCTTGGGCATTGAGTTTACACATACAGAAATAGGTATATGGATGTCTCAAAGGCAATATGCCTTAATATGCTGCAAAAGTATGGTATGGCTGATTGTACGCCAATTTGTATGCCATTAGATCAAAATTTGAAGTTAGATACTACATCAGGTGAAGCATTGGAAAGTGCTACTATGTATAGAAAAATTGCGGAAAGTCTTATATATCTCACAATTACAGGGCCTGATTTAAGCTATATTGTTGGACTTGAAAGGCAGTTTATGCAGGTTCCTAGGAAGCCACATTTGGATGCTCTAAGGCGCACTCTACGTTATGTGAGTGCTACTTTGGATTATGCATTGTTTTATGAAGCTGGTGTAGATTTGCAGGTTCATGGATACACCGATGCAAATTGGGCTGGTAGTACTCCAGATAGAAGATCTACTAGTGGCTTTCTATTCTCATTTGGAGGTGCAGCTATTACATGGAGCAACAAGAAGCAACCCACTGTTGCTTTGTCGTACAGAGGTTGAGTATAGAGGTGCTGCAATGGCAACATGTGAGGCTTCATGGCTGGAGATGCTACTTGCATATTTAGGTGTGGACGTGCAAAAGCCTATCACTATCTATTGTGATAATCTTAGTAGCATACAATTAGCACGGAACCCTATTTTTCATGCTAGAACAAAGCATATCAAGGTACATTATCACTTCCTCGAAGAGAAGGTATTAGCAGGTGATATTGATCTTGTTTATCGGAGAACAGATGAGCAGGTTGCTGATATTTTCACCAAAGCACTTGGAGCTGAGAAGTTGAAGAAGTTTCGAGGATGCTTGGATTATAGGATATGTCGTTCTGCTTGAGGGGGAGTGTTGAGATATCAAGCTCAACATGTGATGATCCGGGATGACACGTATCACTTTTTCGTTTCTCTAATATGTATAGTGGTCACGCCAATATATGTCACGAATACTTCATTGAACTTTATTAGATTTATCTATCGAGAGTGATGGCACATTTGTTTCTTGCCAACTCACTCATTCGTGGACATTAGGTTTTTCCTTATGTACTGGTCTTTATATATTGCACCTGTTGTATTCTTGTTTTAGGTCATTCTTGTACATTCCTTTCTATGTACTAGAAGAAGAAGAAGAATATCATTCTTACTTGCCTCAATCTGAGTGTGTGCTTCTCTTTGATTGTGAGAGTGTGTGTGTGAGCTCTCTTCCTTATCTCCTTCCTCGTGACAAAGAACACTACATAAAAGAAACAAAAAACAAATCTTGCGCTTAATGTTGATGTCTTTGCCAATCATGTTTTGCAAGAATCTTCTTTCAATAATTCAACCCATGCACTACGACATTTGCGGATTGAACTCAGGATAGTTGTGGTATAATGTTGAGTTTTCTAGGTGATATCTTTTGTTTCAATATTATTTTTCCTATATTATGTTGTGACTCTAAATGGGTGTGTTTAAGTAGTGGCTTATTAAGATGAATTGGTTGGTCTATATAATATTAGTATCATTAGTAGCCTATCTCAATAGATTGATTCATGGTATGGGATGTATGAAAGGACAGGATGCTTAACAAAAACTTTAGGAATAATAATGATGGTTGTGTAATGCTTTTTTGGATTATTGTGTCTTTATATGTGTAGTTATGGCACAACAAGTATAGTGGAAATTGTAGAGTTGTTAAGTATGGATGGCTTCTACATAAAGTGGCAACTTTGTTATGATAAATCACAGGTCTTAGGTACTTCTATGAGTATGCAAGGATGATTTTAGTCTTGACTAGAATAGGTGATTGTGGTGAATTGGCATGTTAAAAATAATAATTGGATGGTTGGATTGTGAATCTATATTTTGGAGTTGATTTTAGGGGTTAAACTATCTAGTCTTTTTGAAGTGTGATATGTAGGAAGATTGCCCTTTTCATATATATCAAGCAATGAGAAATCAGATTCTAAGCTTGCATACTACCATGATGAATTACTAAACGAGATGGTAATCAAGTGATTCTTACTTTCTCAATGTGTTTTTGAACATGAAGACTTAGCATGGTTGTGATAATGTTGGAATCCCTATTTTTGGGTATTTTAGGGGTAGAGCCAACAAAAGAAGGTTGGTTATGGGATATAATTATATGAATATTAGAAGGAGTTTTCCTTATATATATATATATATATATATATATATATATATATATATATATATATATATATATATATATATATATATATATAAGGAGATTTAAATATTGCTTATTGGTTGATTTGGTAGAAGGATATCATGGTATATGCTTGATGGCATAGACGGTTGTTACTTATCTAAGTCAGCTTAACTATGATCTATATTTGTCTTCAATTATTGTTCCATAGATCCTTTGAAGTTTTTTTTTAAGATCATGTCTTATGACTTGATCTTTAGTGTGATATAAGCTTTTAGACCTATTGATATATTTCAATGGTGATGTGTGTGAACACACTTGGGACTACCGAGGCACTTTTTCACTCTTTCGGCGTGTTACTCTAGCACAATGGTAAGTGCCAACGTGAGGAGATCCACCTCATAAATGTCAATCCACGGAGACGTGAGGACTAGTATGAAGACCATGAGCAAGTGAAGGCACAAGTGCGTGAGTGAGAAGCACACAAGCATGCACACACATACACACACACGCACACAAGGTAAGAGCAAAGAGTAGAACAATGGAAGGTCTTCCATTACAAAAGAATTCTCTTACAAAAGCTCAAATCTCTAACAACTCACCTGAAAAATGAGCTCTCTAGTTTTTTTTATAGTTTTTTGAGTAGTTTTGGCCCTGTCCAGACCTAATGTCTGGCCTAGTTAAAAATTAAGTTCCAAAGCTTATTTAAGGGCTCAAATGGAGTCTAAAATATTTTTCAAGCTTGAGAACTCCTCGCCTTGAACAAAATGGAATTACAAAAATGTGAAATGATATTTACAATGGTTTTTAGTGATGAAAAAACTATTTTATAGGGATTTCTTTTGAAAATTTGACATATACTTCTTGGAGCTCCCTACATGTTCTCTCTCTTCTTGTATGTCCACTTCTTTAATGCGGACCCATGCTTTGTGCTTGACATTGAGTGTCAACACTCATAATGGTTTTTAGTGATGAAAATCACTATTTTTATAGGAATTTCTTCTAAACATTTGACATATAGTTCTTGGAGCTCCCTACATGCTCTCTCTTCTCTTGTATGTCCACTTCTTTAATGTGCCCCCATGCTTTGTGCTTGACATTGAGTGTCAACACTCCCCCTCCCTCTCGAGTCTCTCGTTCTTGACAGACCCTTGTTCAAGTGGTTGTTCCATGTAGTACTTTGAGAGGTAGTGTCCATCATGTATCAACAAGTTTGTCTCTCTTTCAAATGTAGTAGGGTGTGTTGATTGGTTCTTCGTTTTTGTCGCTGCTAGCCTTTTACAAGTTTTAGTCCCTTTGCATGTATCTCTTCCTTGGATTCCAGCATGATGGTGTATTTGTGAGCTATCAAAATTTGTGAGTGGCTCAAAAGAGGTTGTCCATGGTGATTTTGAGGATTTGTCAGCTATGAATTGCTTCATAGGTACTGATTTCATAACCTTGATGTCCTTTGGATCTTTTAAACGTGGTTTTCAAGTACATCTGACCCATAATGAATGATGGGTAAGTGTGTTAGTGCATGGGTTGAAGAACATATGTGGCCCTATGCATGCATACTTGGGAAATGCATTGGAAGAAGTATGGTGCAAGAAATTGGGTCTTGAGCTAAGTGCTCAAGGGTATGCTAACAAAGAGGTTTCCTAATCTATCATGGTTATATTGTTGCCGAAGTAGGTGATTCTTACCAATATGAAAGATCCATCGATATTCATCTCTTTGTGTTGTAACCACATCATGGTGATTGACCATTGTCTTGTCTTTCTTGTTGATGGATGTCCTTGCTGATGGTTCACTGTTGAGATTCTTCAATCATACAGTCTTGTCCTGCCCCCTTTTTTTTTGTTTTGTTGTTCTTCTTTTTTTTTTTTTTGGAACAATGGCATAAAACAAGAAGAAAGAGGTTAGTATCAAGAAAATATTTTACATGTGTTAAGTGTGTCTCATGTGCCTCGGTTTCTCAATTGTGTCTATGCATGGCCTTGTAATGTGGCCTTATATTAATGCACACTTTGGAAATGCATGACGTGAATGGTGCAAAGACAAGGTTATGTCAAAGGCACATGGTTGTTGCACGTCGAGGCTTTCAATGTTCTTGCAGATGTTGATGCAGCCTTTGTTGGAGGTATCCATTGGATTTCAACTTGACAAAAAATCATTCCTCCTTATAAGGATCCATTTTAGAAACAGCGGTTTCTTGCATACCGATCACTTTTGGCCTCTTCATCTATAGATGGTTTATTAAATTTTGTATCCCTCGTGGTTGGCTCTTTCATTCTGTGGGTGCTACTGGTGTTTCTGGCTTCCAAACCCATACCCTTGATGATTTTCTTCTTACTATTGTTGAAGATGTATCTAGGCCTAATCGCCTTAATTAATTTCTCCTAATACGTTCTCTAGCCTCTGCTTGTGAGTCTTCTCGAACCCTCAACTCTTCATCTTTTCGCTTCTTAGCAGTATTGAGTCTCATTAGCATATCCTCTGTAAGAGGTTCTTGATATAGCTTGACTCAACATCCACTAACATAGCTTAGCAGGATGTCACCTTCTGGAGTGGCCAGTTGAACCACACCCCTAGTGGAAATTCTATTAATGATCATGGGTCCTTATCTGTGTTTTTCTAGTTTATGAGCATGTTTCTTTGGTTTATAGACCAACGCTAGGTCTTCCTCTTTCAATCCTTTATCCATGACATGTGCATGAAAATATGCTTTTTGTCTTTACTTTGCAGCATAGATGTCTGCTCCTGCTCGTAGCCTTGTTTCACCTAAGCATTCTAGATCAAAGATCCTAGAGGACAACTCATGTCCATTCCATGCATGCTCTTGTGTTGCCTTTAAAGTCGGGATCAAGAAATCTAATGGTAGCACATCATTCTGTCCAAAGACCATCTGAAATGGGGTGGTACTAAGTATCGTTTTGTAGGCAACTCAGTAAGCCCAAAGAGCATGATGAAGTTGTTTATCCCAATCAGATTATTTATTATTTGTCAGTTTTTTCAATACATTACATAGGATCTTATTTGTGCTCTCGGCTTGTCCATTAGCTTGTGGATGATAGGGAGCAGGCTTCTTATGTATCACCATGAATTCTTGGAGAAGATTTTCAATGACTTCATTCAAGAAGTGTGTACCTCCATCACTTACTAACTCTATTGGTAACCTGTATCTGGTGAACACGTTCTCAAATAAGAACTTAGCTATCTTTTGAGCATCATTCTTTGTCATGGCTTTGACTTCTACCCACTTTATAAGGTAATTTGTGGCTACAATAATGAACTCTGCATGGGAGTTTCTAGCTGAGGGGTTAATAGGGCCTACAAAGCCTATACCCCACTTCGAGAATGTGCATCCTTCCATCATTTGCCTCAAAGGCATCTTGTCTTTTTTGATCGGGTATTGTGCACGTTGGCATGTGTCACATTTCTTCACATAGGTATGTGCATCCATATGAAGAGCGGGCCACCAAAGTTTGGAGAATAGAATGGTCTTAATTACTCGATCAGGCCCAAAGTGTCCACCTGCCACACCACTATGTGCAGTTTCTAAGATCTTCAAATAGTATGATTCGTGAACGCATGATCTTAAGTAACCATCTTTGCCTCTTTGGTATAGGTTTTTCTCCTACTAAGGCATAGTCATGAGCCTCTTGTTCCATGCTTCATTCTCTTGCTAGGCTAGCCTCACTGGGTAGTGTTCTTGATTTCATAAATTCTACCAATGGAGTGCTCCATTCCAAAATTAATGACATCTGATAAAGGGTGTCATGATCCATTGGGGGTCTCTCCTTGCACACTGGAAAATTCTTAATCCACTCATGTATTTCTTTATCCATACTAGGCCAATGCACTCCTAAATGTTTTAGATTCTACAATGTTCATTTTTTAGAATAGTGATTTCCTACCAATCCTTCATGGGCTTGTTGCAACCAACTACTATGTTCATCGTCCTCGACACAACAAGCTTATACACTCACTGTATCTTGTTTTTACATACTTTCTACCAATATTTGATATTTTTGTGATTTTATAATTTCTTCTTTGTTTGTTTTCACATTCTTATTTGGAAGTCTGAAGGTTAGAATAGGTACCAACTTATTTGCCCATTTAGGAACAACTTCCAGATAAGAGATAAGCATCAGGCAATTCATCAGACACTCCTTTTGGTGACTCTCCTAACATGATGCGAGAAAGGTGATCCACCCTAAGGTGGGTCCTACCTTTCCTAAAAACCACTTCAAATTCGTATTCCATTAGTAAGAGGAACCATCTTACTAAGCGTCTTGTATTGCAAGGTTTATTGACCAAATATAATAAAGCTTGATGATCTGTAAAAAACTTGAACTTGTTGGCCAATAGATAGTATCTAAACTTCTTCACAATATACACCATGCCTAAGCCTTCTCTCTTAGTTGTTGTATAGTTTCTTTCACATGCATTTAATTGTCTTCTAGCATATGCTATAGGCAAATCTAGATTTCCTTCACCTGTGGGTTGTGCTAACATGCATCCTATTGCATAATTGGATGCATCTACATGTACATGGAATTTTTTATTCCAATCAAAAGTGGTCAGTATTGGTGTTGTGCACAAACATCTCTTCAACTCATTGAAGGATTTTTCACATTCGTTGTTCCACTCAAAATTTATCAACAAGCATAAAGAGGTTTAGCTATGATTGCATACATGTGGATAAACCTGCAGTAATATCCACAATGGCCATAAAAGCTTGTACCTCTTTAACATTCCTTGGCCTCGGTAGCTCTGCTATAGCTCTTACTTTATCCTCATCTGTTGATATTCCATTCTTAGAAACAATATGACCTAAGATCTTACCTTGAAGTACCATGAACACACACTTTTTTGGGTTCAGAGACACTCGATATTCTCTACACTTGTTGAAGATTTGTCTGAGCTCAGGCATGTGGTATCTTCTTTCTTGGGAATGAGCACATAAATCATCTACATATACTTCTAAGCTCATTTGCAAGAACTCTTTGGAGACATAACACATGAGCCTTTGGAATGTTGTAGGTGCATTGGTGAGCCCAAATGGCATCACACAAAATGCAAAGATTCCCCACTTTGTGGCAACGAAAATTTTGTGTTGATCTTCTGTGGCAATGGCTACTTGATTGTAACCTCAAAATCCATCAAGGAAGCTATAAACTTCCTTGCTTGCAACACACTCCAATAAATGTTCGGTGATTGCAAGTGGGTAGCTATCTCTAATCGTAGCAAAATTAACTTTTTTTTAAGGTTAATACACACCTGCAATTTCCCATTCTTCTTGGGCACCACTATGATGGGGGACACCCATTCAGTATGCAAATCCGGCTTCAATAAATCTGTCAATTTCTTCTTTTATTTTGGCTACATGTGTCATTATATGTGTAGGGCTTCTGTTTAGTGGGCTTGGCATCAGGTATCATGGGGATCATATGAGAACATATTTTTTGATCTACCCCCTTTAGGTCTCTATGGGTCCATGCAAACACATCCCTATATTTCCTTAATAAAGCTACAAGCTCTAGTTCTTCTTCTGCACTTAGGTCTTATCCTATGTATGTACATTGCTCTTCGTTCTCCTCAATGGTTACTACAATTTTTTTGGTTTTTTCTTTATTATCATATGCTTCTCCTATGATGGCCTCTCTCTTAGGCATTCGTTCCAAACTTTTTCGGTCTTCAACTTCATATTTCTTGAAATTCTTTGGTTTTTCTTTTCTTTTTCTTTTAACTACACTTTCCTCCCTTGAATTTATCGTTTTGATACTGGTGAGAGGTTCTTCTTCTTTTTGGGTAATACTCCTACATTTTCTAGATAGTGCTCCTCTGAATTCAAGCAATTATCCATCACAATGGATTCTAGATCTTCTATGACATCACTAGGGTCACATTCTTCTAGCAAAGTCTCAAACATGAACACCGAGATATCATAACCCTCCTCATCACAATGAGGTTTCCACTGTTCTTCATTGACAGCAATGTCCATGGTAGCTAAGATTTCTACCCAACCATGAGGCTCAAATTCCTCATCTAGAAAGATCATCGATGTGTAGGCTGGGTCTCTAACCGGTCTAGCTTCTTGAGAAGTTCCTTCTTCTCTCGCTTTTAGGCATCTTTCTTCTTCGTATACAACCTTGTACATCCACTAGTGAGTATCTTCATGCATCCAGAATGGATCAGAAGAACTTTCAAAATGCACAGAGATTGAATCTTCTTGTGCCTTGTGGATAGGATTCCATTGTAGGGGTGGTACATCTCTGAATGTATAATCCTTCAAATTGACCTTGGTTGTGACCCCTTAGTGATGCAAGTACAAAGAGTTGGTTCCCTAATCATGTACTATTTGTAGTTATTGTGGGAAGGGTCTTCTTAGAATCATTTCATAGACGTTATTTTGGCGAAAGTCACATATAGCAAAGGTTTGTTCAAACTCTAGCCCACAAGTGGTTAGAGTTATCCCTTCTAGCAATACTAGAGGTCTTTCAACATGGCCATCAACCATTTGAAGCTTCATTCTATTTGGTCGCAATGCGGGTTTGCCCCATTGCTTCCACAAAGAGGTGGTCGCAGTCGCAACATCAACACCTGAATCCAAGATAGCTTTGACTATGTAACCTTGGTAGGTGATTGGAAGATAAGTATTACCTTCTTCACCTTCACTCATGTCTCCTATTTTGTCTAGAGGTATCTCTAGGACTTTCTACGTACAGCCTGCTTTTGACATATTGGAACCAAGTTCTAGAACTTGATTCGCCACATGTTTCCATAACTCAGGTTTTACTTCGAACAGCTCTTCTAAAGTGAGATGACACAACACTTTAATGTTCTTCACGACTTCAGTGTTTCTGGGAACCACTGAGTCTTCATTTCTTATCAATATTGTGGGAGCTCTAATCTGAAGAGATTCAAATTGCCATGGCTTTGTGAATTGTGGCAACTCTTGCAAAGAATTAGATTCAAAATCCATTCTTTCATCCTCTTATTGCTCTACTTGGTCTCCATAAATAGATGGAATGCCTTGGGGAAATTGATCATGAAGATCATCAACTTCAGGAATAGGAGGAGGATTACCCTTCTCCTTGGCCCATTTCTCTTCTTATATTTCCCACAAGAACTCTTGAGAGTATTATTCAATTGAAAGAGGTGTTCCATCATCTATGGAATCACAAACATAAACTTTCATTGGTGGTGAGCTTTCTTTTCAGCAACTGGTTGATCCTGTGGCGGTAAAGAAACTTGCGGCTTATTTACCAACTGCTCTAGTCTTTTCAACAAATGACCATGATTCGTCCACATCTACGAATTAGTCATCATTTTTCACAAATTTTGAGAATGGAAGTGCAAATTTTCGTATCTACAATCTTAAATTAATTGATTGATAAAGTTACTTATTGAAAATATTTTTCTTTCAGTTCATTCAAATGTAAAAAAAATTGAGTAATATTTAATCTATATCTAAATCAAGATTTATTGACTACTGCTTGTATGTTTGTTCTTGAGACGATAGATAATCTAATAAGCCTTGGAAATGCAAATTTGGTTTGATAGAATTTGTCTGATTAAGCAATTGATTGGTCTCCAGCATAGCTTGAGCTAGTTCTACCATTTTCATGCATATTTTTGTCCGTTCAATCTCTAAATCTCCTCGAGGGTAGCTGCTGGTGGGGTGGGATGAAGTGGAGTGGATGGAGTTTCATCATGCGAGGGGTTTTGAGATGCAATGTCTTCTATTTTTGTTTTTTGTCTTTTAGGCTTTCTTCTAGTTCGGATAACTTTTTAGTCCATTTATGATTGGCCTTCTCCCTAGTATCCTTCCATGTTCTTGTTTTCCTTTTACTAGGCTCTCTTGATTCACTTGACTCTGATTGTTCAGCTAGTTTTGCTTGTTGTAAGGCTTGTTCCCTAGTAACTGCATGTATAGGAGCCACATTAATGCTACTTGAACTTGAATCCACCACTAAACCTACCACATTAATTGGTCTAACCTTGGGTGCACTAGAGGGGTTCCTTGGTCAATCTCTCGGAAGATGTTCTTTGCCGCACTCAGAACAAAAGCCTTGTATTGTGATGTTTTGTCCTTGTCCTAGAGTTGATGGGTGGGGAAATTCACGAATGAAATGGTCACCCTGACGTCTAAAACATGGTCCTCTAGGGGCTTGTGGTTTCATTTGTTTCAATTGGGGTGTGGGGTTTGGATTCGTATACATGACAATGGAGTATTTTGGCTCCCAGTTTGCTTCTATAGGTGGTGCCTCATATTGATACGGATAAATCTCACTGTGCTCAGGTGACTCTGTGTAATAAGCTCATGGACTATGTTCATGGGTGTAGTTAGAACTATGAGCATGAGAGTCATTTTCTGAGACTAACGGGGCTATTAGCACCAATGCTCTATTAGGATTTTCCTCTGCCATTGCATACTTATCTGGAATCACATTGGCAGGAGGTGGAGGTTGGTTTCCTAGGAGTGGTTGTGGCTTATATAGTGCCTGATATTGTTGTTGTGGCCTATAATATGGTTGTTGGTATTGATTTTGATACCTACCCTATTGGTAAGGTTGCTGATAATTTTGTCTAATAGCCTGCCTATTGTAGGGACAATCTTGAGCTGTATGGTTTGTGCATTTTCTCTCAAGAGTGCAATATGGAGCATTAGGGTTTCCTTGGGGTTGAGCCATCATCGGGCAAACATTAGCCATGTGGTCTCCTCCACAGTTGTAACATCACTTCAATGAGATGACCCTTGGTGTTTGTCTATTTTGAACTCCTAGCTTCTTGACAACCTGCTTAGCTATTTCATCTATCTCAGTGGAGGCTCTGGAAGTATGACTAGTAGAACTCTCAAAATCCTTAAAGAGTTTGGACAATCTAACTCCTCAACCAAGTTGTCTTTATGTCAATGCACATCGGCACACACTCTTCTATGGATCTAGGCTCTTTCAAGTACACATATGATCTTAACTTGGCGCTTAGTAAGCCATCTAGAAACAAGGCCACTTGTTTGGCCGGTGTGGGTAACTCTGGAATACGGCATCTTTTTAAGTACAGTCTGAATCATCTTCCTACAAGTTGCACTTTTTCTTGGGGTGTCTGCTTGAAGTTGTGGATCAAGCATTGCCTGATGCCACTCTTGGAAAATTCTACAATGAATTCTTCTAGTAGTTGACATATGTTTTGGTAATTGTGGCTCTTTAGAGATTGAAACCAAGCTAAGAGAGTACCCTTGAGAGTCAAACCAAATGCCTCGAACTATGAGAACAAGTCCTCAACCTATTCAACTGCTTAACATTTGTTTGAATTCGGCCCAATGATCATAAGGATCTCCTAACCCGTCAAAATAGTTCTTCATTGCCTTGACCACTTGAGAGGTTCTAAGGGTTCTTCGGTATTCTCACGGTCTAGGCAATGGAAAATCATGTTCATCTCTTTGATGCCTATGCGCTCAATGTCTCTCTCTTTCAGGTCTTTCACCTTCAAGTCATGATCTATCTCTACCCACATTGTGTGCAAAGCTTACCTCAGGTCTCTCTCTAGCTCTTTTCCTCTAGGTTTCATGAGCTTGGTATGATCTTGCTCCTTGACGGCCATGGCAGACATTAGATCTTGGTGGAGGGAAAATCAATTCACTCTTCCAAGTGTATGCATGCCTGTCATGCTCTTTCGTCAAGAACATTCTTTCCGATGTGTTATCCAAATAGACAACTTTACTTGGTATCTCTGGATCTTTGAACTCATAGATAATGACTTTGCCTGTTCTGCTAGGTTGGTCTAGTTTGAATCTCCAAAAGGCTTCCATTGTTTCTCTCTTCAAGAATAGTTCTATGATTTTGTTGTCTTGGGGAATCCACTCTAGAGTAATTACCCTAGTCAAGATAGATTTTCCTCAAGGAGTCTTGGGTCCTCATCCTAGGTCTCCTATCACATTCTCAGGATTGATATTTCCAAAGTCATATGTCCATTCTGGTAAGTTGGTAACCACATACATGGTTCCTTGCTTATCAATGTACGAACCCTCTTTGAATTTGACCACTAGGTGTTCAAGTCCAAAGGGTTGATCGGGATTTTTGAGTTGGACACCTGATCACCTCAGGCCATCTGTTGCAGAGCAAAAGAGCATAAGAGTAGAGCCCCAAAATTTTCAAAATGATGGGCATATTTTTTTCTTTTTCGAGGTCTTCAAGAATTCCCTCAAGCCATGTAAATGCACTAGAGGAGTCCTCTAGTTGCATAATCCCAAGTTGTTGTAAAATATTCCTTGTAAAATAGTAGGAGATTAGTCTTTTAGTAAATAAAGTGCCGGTCTCTTGTGTGAAAGGACCAAACTTAGGGCACATGTATATAAGTCACTTTGTGACTCTTTGTAAGAACTTTTTGCCATTGTGAAGAAGGAGCACTCCTGAATTTTCGAATTTGCCTCTTCCTTGCAGATTTTGATCTTCATTTTGATCTTGTATGTGTGTGTCTTGCTTGAAATGCATGTGTAGGACTGTTGTCTACCCCTCCCCATTGATTTTGGACTACTGTAGTGTGTGTGCGAACTAGTAGGAGTTGTGGCGTGAGTGTGGGTGTTTCCCGCCATTTACTATTTTGGCCATAACTTGAAGCAGAGTTCTCAGAATCGAGTGAAACCACTTCCAATAGATGCGTCTCGTCGAGAGCTTCGAAACGAGTACCCCTATATTTGGAGTCTGGAGCTGGGAGAAATCCTTGATTTTCTGAAAACTGCTGTAAGAGGTGTCGCGGCAAGCACTTTCAGGATTTCAGTGAGTTTGGGAAGTGGATTAGTCTTTTCTCATGCATGCTAGCTTAACCACTTCATTTTCCATCATGTGTGCACATGTCTTCATACACTTGGTTAGGTCGTTTGATCGGATTGACATTTGAATGTGTGTTGATTTCCCACTATATGCACTTGTGTGGCAATCGAGGTACAGTCTCATTGGCACAAGTCCTTGAGTCATTTTGACTTAGGTACACACGTTTTGGCGCCGTTGCCGGGGAACACTCAACCAAGATGCCTTCGTGTTGGTTATAGATCGAGTGTGATAGAATCGTACTTGTAGAAGTGAATTTGTCTTGCGGCAAGTAGTCAATTACTTCAGCACTTGTTACTTCACATCTCAGAGGTGTGTGTGATAAGTTTTAGGTTTAGGGTTCGGAGGAAGGGAGAGAAGGAGGAGTTAGGGTTAGGTTAGAAGAAGGGGAGTAGTGAGGAGAAGAGAAGTAGGAGTAGTTAAAATCACCAAGAAAATTTGCAAGATTCAAATTCTGTCAAAAAGTATAAAAACCACAAAAATAGTCTCATTTGACACTTCACAGAGTTCAGGTATCGTCTGAGAGCTACGAGTGGTATCGTGAGTAGCGTATCGCGAGGATCAGGCCTTCAAAGTTAATTTGTGTGCCCAAGTGCAATCAGGACTACATCAAGGTGAGGTTTTACAAAGAATGTCTGCTAAAAACTCATTAAAACATGCATACACACGTGATTAAACAGGTGCGCAGTATCGCGGGGGGGGGGGGGGGGGGAACTGATATCGTTACCATCTTTTTGTGTGATACACAGGCCTAGGAGAGAAGAGGAGAGTAAGGAGAGCAAGGGGGTGTAAAAACTTTAGAATTTTCTTGCATTTTGGCTTGAGTATCGCGATCGGTTGAGGTTTGGTATCGCGATACCAAAACTCCCTTGTATCGCGATACTCGCCGAAGTATCGTATCGCTTGATACCTGTCTTGGTATCGCGATACCATTTTGGTATCGTGACCCCGAGTTGGTATCGCGATCGCGCCTGAGGACTTGGTATCATATCGTGACCCTATCTGGTATCGTATCGTATCACTTAGCATCGAGTATCGCGACACCACTTCGATATCGTATCGCCCTCTCACCTAGATAGTATCGCGATACCGTCATATGTATCGTATCATCTAGGTGCTGTGGTATCGTATCGTTTGAATCGAGAGATCGTATCGTCTTGCTTCTTAAGTATCGTATCGCTCACGTGGTATCGTATCGCCTTCCCTTCGAGAATTGTATCGCGATACCACACTGATGTCGTATCGGCATAAGTTCCAGTATCGTATCCCTTAAGCAACTTGGTATCGTATCGTCGGACTTTTAGTATCATATCACCGCTTGTCACAGTATCGTATCGTCCCCTTACCTGAGATCGTATCGCGACACCAAAGTGGTATCGTATCGTCACTGTGTCTAGTATCGTATCGCTGTCATTATCCAGTATCGTATCGTCTGTTGCAGATAGTATCGTATCGCATAAAATTCAAGTATCGTATCGTTTGGACTTCTGGTATCGTATCGAGGTCAAGGCAGTATCGCCTAGTGTGGTATCGCCTGGAAACGGTGTCGGCCAGATTGGCAATAGTATTTTTGCTAGACAATTTGAGGCTTTGGAAGAGCCACTCAAGGAGAATCTCTGGGATTTCTAGAGAGACTTAGGTGAGTGAATGAACTTGAGGTCAGGAAGAGTGCTACGCAGCCGAAGAAGCGTCATATCTTCTGTTGGAAGTGCTGCCCAGGTTAGTCATCACTCCATCTACTCAGAGACTTCTAGTGATTCAGAGGAGGAAATACCCATGGCTTCAGAAGGCATGCAGGGCCCAACACCGAATAGGAATTTCATGTCTACCATTGAAGGAGATTACCGTACCTCCTTACAGTATGTGTCCACTAATGCCCAGGAGATTCCTATCTACCTCGATGGTTTAAATAGATCTGTGGCTAGGATGGTAACTTCCCTGAATGCCACAATTGTACCCCGACCTGCTGTCAAACACGAGGGGGGTGCATATGTAGATAAAATCGGTCATATCTACATTGTGACTGAATTTCCTGAGAGGATCAACGAAAGGGGAGAGTTTGTGGACCCAGACAACTCCGAAAGAGCACACCCTGAAGAGTTTGTGACTACCCCTAGGGGCCAGTCTCAAGTATCACGGGTCTTGAGAGGAGACTTGATTCCTCAGGATGACTACTTGTTGGAAGTCTATATGATCCATGGATCAGACCTATTGCTTCAAACCGATTTACTTGCACCAGGAAGAGAAGAAAGTCCCATGACCTTCTATGAGCTGAAAGACCCAGATGATGAAACTAGACTCACTTATTTAGATAAGGATCAAAGGAGATATTGGCCTGTGAGTGTCTTAGACAGGGCTCGACTGAAATATATGGGTACGCCTGTATTTTCGCAGAGAGATCAGGCAACTACCTCACAAAATCCTTTTGGGAATCAACACGAAACGGAACAGACCACATCAGGACAGACCAGTCAACGAAGTGTGCCCAACCGTACTCATGTACAGTTTGCAACTCCAGGAGTGCAAACACACCATCAGACCCACGCAGGGATAGGTAATCAGTACCGACCACCAATAAGACCACAACCACCGGTAGGAAGACAGCCTGGAGTACCTCCAATACGACCGGCTGCCCCAGTTTTCCCTGTGATGCCCAGACCGCCTGAACCAATGAGAAGATTAAGACCTATTCAAGTAGCTAAATGTGTGAGAAACCATTATGATGGATTGGGAGAACCCTATGATCATATCGCAGAATTTAAACAAGTTCTAAGAGCAGAGCAAGTAGATGACTTCTTTGTGCAGTATGAGTCTTTTGGGCTCACCCTCACAGGGACAGCTCTAACTTGGTTCCAGCCCTTAGATCCCAATCAATTTGGAAACATGGAACAATTCTTTCAAGAGTTCATTGGAGAATTCACAAAGAGAGGGATTAAACACAATTTCGCGTCTTTAATCCATAGCTTTAAACAAAACCCTAAGGAAACTGTGAAGTCTGATGCCCGAAGATTCAATCAGTATGTGGATAGATGCCCAGTAGCTGAGAGACCCACTCAACAAAAGATGCTTTTACTATTTTTAGATGGACTCACTAATGGAACCCTAAGAACACTAGTGTATGTGAAGAGGCTACAAACATTGAGTGAGTGTCTTCAAGAGTGCATTGATTTGGAAGACAACCTTGCCGAGGATCTCAAAGGTACAACAGACCTCACTAAATCAGAAGATTTAAGGAGCACTGTCACGTCCAACTCCAGTAACATGGAAGAATTAGCAGAATTATTAGCAAAGAAACTAGGAGTCCAGGGACAAAGAGCTTACCAAAACCCAGCGCAAAGAGTGCCTATGCTACGGAGATGTAATTTATGTGGAGGAGAGCACCCCACACACTTGTGTGTTCGAGAAGGGGCTGGCGCACAACCTATGTATCCATACCACCGACAACAACAACAAGGGACTTCTTGGTATTGTCACATAGAACAAAAATATACCAATCACCCTACTGAGAATTATCCCTTCAATAGGCAAGTACGCCCTTTTCAACCACCACAGTATAGACCTTATGGATACCCGCCTAGGGGACCAGGTAGAGAGATACCAGGATACAACCCGTATCCCACATCAGTAGAAGCATCACGGCCATACGAGCAAACACCGTATCCACCACCACAACCAATGCTAGGACCCCAACTGTCAAAACCACAGCAGGTAGTATCCGTAAAGTATGCTCAATCGGAAGAGAACTTAGAAAGAGCTATAGTCCCTGCATCGACAATGACCAACGTAGAATCCACAAACCCTGGATATGAACCTCCTCCAGGAGGGTACTACTCATACGAAGACAACATGATGGAATATGAAACGGCATACGATGCTGCTTACTTTGGATATGAGGGCTATGATCAGACTTATGGAGCAGAAACGACCACCTTAATGTATACGGCT
This sequence comes from Ceratopteris richardii, assembly GCA_020310875.1. NCBI lineage: Eukaryota > Viridiplantae > Streptophyta > Polypodiopsida > Polypodiales > Pteridaceae > Ceratopteris > Ceratopteris richardii. The sequence continues at coordinate 102,534,205 of CM035428.1, read as the reverse complement.
CCTAAAGCACAACCAACAATGAGACCACCTATCAGACCACCCATACAGAGAGGACCATGCTATAGATGCGGAGGAGACCATTTCATTAGAGAATGCCCTCGACCTTACAACCCTCCACCACCTAGAATCTGGGAAGGATATTGCAGTGATTGCGGAAAAGAACATCTTTTTAGAGATTGCCCTAAGAATCCGGCCAAAGCTCAAGATACTGCACCCATTAACGTAATTGAGGTCATAGAAGGATCGGGGAGTGATAAGGAGTACACCGTACCACTAAAGGCTATTACTAGAGCCCAAGCGAAGCAACAAAAAGGAAAACAACCAGAGGAGAAACAAGAGAGCAATAAAACTGTAGGCTCTGAAATTCAGGTAGTCAAGGATTCTGAGAACCCACGTGAGAACTCACAAAATACCAGAGTACAAAGATGGAAGGAAAGAAGAGAAAAACTCAAAGAAAAATGGGCAAGAAATAAGAGTCAAGACAGTAAGAAACTAAGAAGGGCTTGAAGGAGCATAAATAACAAGAAACACGTAAGGAGATCTCTGAGCCACCACGGATTTGCTCAGAAAAAGAGAAGCCAGAATCAATTCTAGCTGACCCAAAGCCAGATGACTTGGACATGTGGTTGAAAGCTTACCAAGCTAGAATCAAAATAGGCCCAAATATAGAGCAACATGAAAAATTCTACCCTCAAGGGGAATTAGAAAAAGAAAGATTGGCAATATGCAGGAGACTTATCGAGGTAGCACAAGCAACCCTAGAAAAGACTATCCCAATTTTACCAGAGACAAGGATTGCACATGGTCTGTATGAAGAATGCATCAAATCCAAGGATGAAGAACCTAGAAAGGAAGATGACCAAGATGAACGAAGAAAAGCACAAGATGAACAGGTGTCTATGATACCAAACCTAGAGGCTGATTGGCCAGAAGATTTGTGGAATAGAATCAGAGAAGAGCAATGGAGTAAGAATGGAGTTAGTCCGCCTCCTTTTGATGAAATTAATGTGGAAGATTGTCAACCCCATCCCAACCTGGAGGAAGCATATGAGGAAGTATCGAGACTCGATAGAGATAGAGAGGAAACCCTAAGCATTTCGACATTGCCGAATTACATGGGAGAATATGAAAGAGAGTCTCTAATAATACGAGCACCCACAATGCATGGGAAGGAAAAAGAGAACGTAGAAGAGAGTTCACACAATCAAACAGAACTTAAGAAAACAAAGGTGCAATGCAAATTGACAGTGGAAGAGTTGCTTCAACTTAAACCACACTTATGGAGGCAGTTAGCGAACCAATTAGAACCACCACCAGAGAAAGAAGAAACAAAAGGAAATGAAAAGGAAAGGAAATCAACGATACAAATTCCAGTTGATAAAGTGGGAGAATTTAGTGAAGGAGACGAAGGTAATACGTGTTTACATGTCACCCACAATGGATACATGACCAAGGCTATTCTAGATACGGGTGCCGGGGTAGGAATTGCCACCAAGGAGATATGGGAAAAGTGGGGAAAACCTGCCTTGCGACCCACACGCATGAAACTGCAATTAGCAGACGGTCATGTGGAAAGACCCTTAGGAATACTGGAATGAATTAAACTAACCACCTGCGGAGTAGAATTTGAACATACATTAGCCATTTGTAAGTTTGAGAAAGCAAACAACTATGAAATGATATTGGGACGACCCTTTATGAGACAAATGAGGGTAGTACAAGATTGGGGAAGAGATTCATTATACCTGCAACATCAAGGAAACACCACCAAGATAAATTTGCACACGTTTGCTTATCGAGATGTCCCTCCACTACAATGGAATCCAGTCCACAAAGAAGAAGATGACCTATCCATTCACAGTATTGGATCAAGTGATCAATCTTGGATGCATGAAGATGCCCAGTTATGGATGTGTAAAGAATCAAAAAGAGAAGAGAGGAAAAAACAATTGTGGCCGATAGGACACTCTAACTATCGATCACTAGAAGACCCAGACTACATGCCTCAAGTCTTTCCTGATGAGATTTTCGAGCCGCATGGATGGATGGAAATCTTAGCAACCTTAGATGTGTGCGTAAACGAAGAAGTGTTGACGATGAACGAGTGTATAGACGACGAAGGCTATGATGTAAATCTATATATGGTTGTTCTTCAAGAAGTTGAAGAAGGGGAAATCCTGGAAAAAGAATGGAAAGAGGAATATGAAAGCATAGAAATGGAACTAGAATTTGACTCCGAAGAAAGCTACTTAAACACTATTCAGAACAAGAAGGAACAAGAACCAACAAAAATCTTAGCAATTGAAGTTGCTCCGGCAATGCACAGGTAGAAGGAAGACATGAGTAAGGTAGAACCGGACCCAGATCTTTTTGAAGTTCTTGAACACTTTAAAAAATACGAAGTAGAAGAGAGAAAAGTAGCCATTCAAATGCCTAGACGAGAGGCACGAGACGGAGAAGCATACGACAACAAAGAACAAACCAAAAAAATTGTGGTAACAATAGAAGACGGAGAAGAGCGGTGCACATATATTGGAAAAGATGTATCTGAAGAGGAGGAAGAGGAACTCATCAACCTCATCAGAGAGTACCGAGATGTGTTCGCATGGACCTATAAGGATCTCAAAGGCGTAGAGCCCACCATTTGTTCCCATCGAATACCAATGACAGCCGACGCAAAACCATCCAAACAACGCCCTTATACGTACAATGAAGTTTATGCAGCAAAAATTAAGGAAGAAATAGACAAACTACTAGCGGCAGGATTCATATATGAGATAGAACACACCGAGTGGGTATCGCCATTAGTAGTTGTGCCTAAGAAAAATGGAAAATTGAGAGTGTGCATAAATTTGAAGAAGGTAAATGCGGCTACCATACGTGACAGCTACCCATTACCCATTACGGACCATCTGTTGGAGAGGGTAGCCGGAAAAGAGGTCTATAGTTTCCTGGATGGATTCTTTTGATACAATCAAGTAGCTATTGCGACCGAGGATCAACATAAGACAGCATTCGCCACCGAATGGGGTGTGTATGCTTTCCGAGTGATGCCTTTTGGACTCACTAATGCACCTGCTACTTTCCAACGATTAATGTGTCATGTTTTCAAGGAATTTTTGAAAAAAAGCATGGAAGTATATGTGGATGACCTCTGCACATACTCCAGTCAAAGAAACGAGCACATCCCCGAGTTGAGGAAGATATTCAGCAAATGTAGACAGTATAGAGTCTGTTTAAACCCGGAAAAATGTGTCTTCATGGTAAGACAAGGAAAAATCTTGGGACACATAGTCTCAAAAAATGGAATATCTACGGATGAGGACAAAATTAAAGTCATCTTAGACCTACCAAGACCTAAGAATGCAAAGGAAGTGCAAGCTTTTATGGGGCATTGTGGATATTACCGTAGGTTTATTCACATGTATGCCATAATAGCAAAACCCTTGTATGGTCTCTTAACTCAATTTACTTGGACAGAAGAGTGCGAGAAGGCATTCAACGAGTTGAAAACGAGGCTTAGTACAGCCCCAATTCTGAAATCACCAAACTGGAGCAAGCCATTTCATATTCATGTTGATGCTTCTAACTATGCCATTGGATGTATCCTCGCTCAACCGGCTGATGAAGGTAAGCTTGATCATCCATTTGCCTATGCTAGTAGACAACTGAATCAAGCGGAACGAAATTATACCACTATGGAACGAGAAGGCTTAGGAATGGTATACGCAGTGAAGAAATTCAGACATTATCTTTTAGCCAACAAGTCCAAATTCTTCATAGACCATCAAGCTTTGTTGTACTTAGTCAATAAGCCTTGTAACACGGGAAGGTTGGTACGATGGTTTCTACTACTAATGGAGTTCGATTTTGAAGTAATAGTGAAAAAAGGAAACACACATGTGAGAGCAAACCACCTTTCTAGGCTGACACACGGAGAGCCACCAAATGGAGTGCCCGATGACCTGCCAGATACATATCTGTTTAATCTAGAAGTTTGCCCAAAGTGGGCAGAAAAATTGATTCCTATACTCACCCATGGCCCTCAACACTCAATCAATAGGAATAGCAAGAAAGAATTTCTTCAATCGAGGAACTTACACATTGTGGCAGGAAGTGTATACTACAAGGAACCCAATGGAGTGTTACTCAGATGTGTTGACGAGGATGAACAAAAGCAACTAATTGAGCAAGCACATGTGAACAAATGGAGAACACACCAAGGGACTCATGGAACAATCCGAGAACTAAAGAGGTTAGGAGTATACTGGCCTGACATGCCCAAGAATGTTCACGACCACGTAAGTAATTGTGTAGAATGCCAAGAGACGATCCCAGAAGATCATATGTCTCTATCTTTTTTGACCATAGCACCCAATTGGAGTACAACATTAGTGAAATTCTTAAAAACTAAAGAACATGAGGTAGGAGCTAGTTTAGCAAGAAAACGATCCTTAGAGGAAATGAGCAAGGATTACATTCTCATGGGAAGACAATTGTTTAGGCGAGGTAAAGACAACCAACTCAGATTATGTGTGCATGAAGGAGAATATTTACCCATATTAGAAATGGCACATGCAGGTGCTGCAGGAGGTCATTTTTCAGCGGAGAGAACTGTCAAAATGATTCTCTTTGCAGGCTTGTGGTGGCCAACTCTACATATGGATGCTGAAACATATGTACGAAGCTGTGAAGCCTGTCAGAGAGCTAAATACCCAATTCGGAGAGATGACATGCCATTAAGACCCATGGTCTGTGCAAGGGCATTCACAAAATGGGGTATTGACTTCATAGGACCTATCAATCCACCTGCCAAAGGATCACATGCGGAGTACATCATCGTAGCCACTAATTACTTGACCAAATGGGTAGAAGCAAAAGCCACTAGAAAGAATGATGCTCAAACTACTGCCAAGTTCCTTTTTGAGCATATTTTCACCCGATTTGGATTACCCATAGAGATTGTGAGTGATCGGGGAACGCATTTCCTCAATGAAGTAATCGAGTCACTAATGAATGAGTTCTTAGTGATTCATAAAAAATCAGCCCCATATCATCCCCAAGCAAATGGACAAGCGGAGAGTTCTAATAAGGTACTGTGTACAGTATTGACAAAGATTGTCAATAATGGAAGGTCAGATTGGGACAAACAATTGCATCATGCAATTTGGGCCTTCCGAGTTGCATATAAAACGGCTATTGGAACTACCCCATTCAACTTAGTGTATGGACAAAATGCAATTTTGCCAATTGACTTTTTAGTCCCAACACTGAAAGTGGCCCAACGGTATGAATGGAATGGACATGAACTATCCCAACAACTAGACCAAATCGAGAAATTACAGGAGACTAGGTTACAAGCTGTGGCAGGAATTTATGCAGCTAAAAGGAGACAAAAAGCATATTATGATGCACATATAAAAGACAAGGGACTTAAAGAAGGTGACTTAGTCTTAGTGTACACCTTAAAACAACACGCCAAGAAGTTGCAAAAACGCGGTTATAGACCTTTGATCATAAATCGAATCTCGAATGGTGGAGCAGTCAATCTAGCCACCCTCGATGGTGACATTCTTCCCAACTACATTAGTGGATGTAGGGTGAGACGATTCATGGAGCCTTTGACCGATCAAATGCTAGCACGATTACTAGGTGCCCAAAATAGGAAGAGGGAAGAGGAACAGATTAGAGAGGAAGCTCGACAAGAAGCACTGGAGTGCATTAGGAAACGGAAAGAATGGATTAGGCAACGAGATGAACGCTATCTACAAGGAGAAGAGCCTATTCCTATGGCTAATTATCAAGTCGATAATCATGATCCCACGGGTGTGTGTACGACGCAACCTTACCTAAACTTAGGGATTGGCAAGACGGAGTACAAGTTGATAGACGCATTGATAGACTCAGGAGCAGGACTTAGTTGCATACGAGATAGAATCGTAAAAGATCTGCAATTGAATTTGAATCCCACAAATGCTCGATTGATCGAAATTGGAGGTCAAACCCTAGAATGTATTGGAACAACAAATGTATCTCTCCACCTAGGCAATTCCTCCATGGAACAGAGAGTCTTAGTGTGCAAAGATGAGGATCTAATAGAAGACTTAGTGCTAGGACAAGACTGGATCATGGAAAATGAGGTGTGTATCCATTTAGCTCAAGGCTACATTTCAGCCAAGATAGGGCACAAGGAAATTTTCAGTTTATTAGGAGAAAAACCTTTACTCTCACCCAACACAATAGCGAGTTCAGAGACCTGCCAGGAAAAGAAGTTGGAGAACAATTCCAGTCTCGATATCTCTGAAACAAACCTAGATGAAACGGGAGGTCCCGACTATACGAGGTCCACAGAAGAGTCGCACTCACCACATTCTGTTGAGAAACAGCTACTCACTAAGGAAACCAACGGTGAGGGACCTCTTCAACAAGCCAAAAAACAGCAACATTGGAAAACCACAAGCAAACACTCATATGAAGGACGACACAAATACAAATGGGTACGCAAGGATGAGATGCAGAACCAGGCAAAATCAGAACCCAATCTTGAAAAGGAAGCAAAGATAAAGACAACTACGCTGGAATCCACATCAAAAGGACATTTGCAGATATGGATACCCAAACCATTAATGGAAGCCCAAAGATCGCGACAGCAGATATGGATTCCTAAAAAGGTAACACAAGCAGCTAAACAGGCTATAAGGACTCAGGAAGAAGCAGTACATCAGACAAAGCGCATGACAAAACCACATGACAGTCATCCAAACAACTGGAGAAGCAAGACCAAGATCACACGAATAATGGAGAAAGCCAAGAGAACACATGAAGCAGAAAGGATCAAAGACACAAAACGACCTCTCTTAGTGGTCACGAAATGGATCTGGAAACCCAAGCAACCGCAAAGATTGGACGATCGAAGAAACAAAGATTTCCATTGCACTCATGAAATCTTTAATGCACCTAAAGTATGCATAATAGGGCCACATTACATGGCCAAGCATTTGGCACATGATGTACATTATAAAACTAGTGGTGCACGTTCTCCACGTGAGATTAGATCTTAGCTTCACTTTGATAGGAATGGACTTACTATGTACATAAATAAATGCTTCGGCTATACTAACAATTGTCTTCTTTCAGGAGAAGTTATAAAAAGAGGTGGTAAGAGACCTCACTCAATGATGGGGAAACGGAGTGAAAAACGACAATAATCACAACAATGCATTGAACAGTTGCATACTTTCCTTTGAAACTAACGCACTTTTCGCTACAAGTGCAGATGGATTCTGAGGATTCTGAAGCAACAGTACAAGAGGAGGTGCAGGAATTTCCTCCCCAAAGTCTCACGAAAGCAAAGGGACATTGGTTTAGAGATGAGCAACCAGTTGGAGACTATTTATTCTTGGCAAACATAAAAATTATGGATACAGAGCATCATTTTCCGATTATGTCCCAAGATTTCAGGGTCTTACATGAGATACCATCCACCATTGACATAATGAAGAAAGCAGGAATTCACAAGTATTTTGAATTACCCATCTATAAACCTGATTTCCAAAGATGCACGCAAGTCATGAACACCCTACATCCTGCACTACATGATCCACTGGTACCAAAAGCCAGAGCTATGGATAAAGGAGGAGAGTGGGTTATCATTCAATTCACACATGAATTGATTAAAGAAGCATTCGGATGGGAAAAAGACGGGGTCACGATGATAAAAGAAGAGAGTCGTGGAGCAAAGACACGCACCTTTGTTGACATTAACAGAGTGGATATATAAGAGGAAGTCAGACTGATTCACCAACATTTATGCTTCCCCAACATGAATCGATACACGGCCCCACAAAAACTCATAGTTCAATTATTATCTCATGACATTAAACAAATCGGAAATCAAGTGAATTTGACTCCCTATGTGCAAGAACGACTATTCGAGGCAAAGAAGCAATGGAATAATAAGAAGTTCCTCAATGGTACCACGGCCCTAACAATTCTGACCTACCATGCTCTGGGCATGAGAGAACATTTACAGGAAACGCCATCTTCAACTGTTCTTGCACAATACGCCAAAATCGCCACTGTGCCAAAAAAGAAAAAAGGAGCAAAAATTGTGGAAGTGGCAGAACCCAGCTCTCAACCCAAAATGAGAGGCACAAAAAGACTCCGGGAAGCCAAGCAAGCTGAAGAGGACGCACCAACAACAAAAAGGATACATGTACTCCCAAAAACTACTATTGAAGGATAGAAGAAAATAACAGAAGAAGACTTAGCTAAAGCCCTGGAAGAGACTCATCAATATACAGGAGGGCAAATCAACCTGCCAGTACAAGGTCATCATTATCGGCAGTCAGAACAAGCAAGAGAAACAAAGAGCAAACTCACAAAAGTCCATAGATATAGAGAGATTAGCTTGGATAACTCGAGTTCTGTATCGGAGGGCCACGAAGAGCAAAATACTTCAGTGTTGGACGTCGACATTCAAAGTGAATCTAAAGATGATGGACAATGGGAAGAACTGAATGAGGTAGACTACAACAAGGAAGCAGAAGACCCTAAGGCAGAAGATCAACCCACCGGTGTTGATCAAAGCATCATAAGTGAGAAGGAAGACATGGAAGGACAGCATACCATAACAATTAATGAAACTTCAAACATCCCAGTCAAGGAGACCCAGGAAAACACAATCGAAGAAGAAGAACCTTTCACGCCTATCAGAGTAGTGGCAGAACCCTCCCCAATGGATATCACATATCAAGGGAGTGCCACAAAAGCTAATAAGTGTGATGAGCAAACAAATGTCCAAAACATACAATTACAGATTCGACAACCACACAATGAAACTATCTATGTGGAACAAGGGAGAGATGTACAAACAGGAGAAACCCCAAGCATTCCAAAGACTTGGTTGAATGTGGATATCGCTCAGCTCAAGCCTGTGCTACGAGACATGATTAGAACTGCTCTGGATACGCAGCAACTCATGAGTGAAGCTGATGAAGATTATGAGCAGGCCATGCAAGACAAAAACGAACTACAAAAATTGGGTAAGAATCTCTCTATTGAGTTAAAGACAGTAAAGGAACATGTTTTAGGAAAAGAAAATGAACTTCAAGAAATCAGAAACAAATACACCATGCTAGAGACGGAGAATGAAAACTTGAAAGAACAACTTCAGGAAGTCACAAGGAAACTGCAAGCCAATGAGACTGAAAAGGCACGAATAAATTCAAGAAGCAAAATCTTGGAATCTCAATTAAAAGTGTACATGGAAGAAGCGGAAAGCTTACGCCAACGAAATAAGGAGCTGATGAAAGCTATTCTAAGTGATCAACCCGTCGAAGTGCAAGCCAGATCAGAAACAAATATCCAAGCATTGGAAGAAAAGGCAGCTGTGTATGAAGATCAACTCATAAAGGAGCAAGCAAAAGTTGTCAAATGGGAAAGAAGGTACATGGAAGACACTGCAGCTCTACGAGCGAAATGGAAAAAAGCAGAAAATAGATACCTATTACATTGTAAAGAAGATGCTGATCAGCTCGCCATTGTAGCTGAGGAAATTGAAAAAAATAAATCAACAATTTTGCAGGCTCAAGAAGAAATCAAGCAAAAGAAAGAGATGATCAAACAGCTACAGGATCAATTAGAACAAACGAGAAACGAGGGGACACCAGTAGTTCCGAAGTCCGCAGAGGCTACTGTGGAGAATGAGGTACGTCCTCTCTCTCCCCCCTCATATCATTCACCGATAAGGGAGGAAAAGGAGGTTCACATTGAACCTAATAATCGAGAAATTGCAAAACTAAGCCGATCGGAACGGGCACTACTGGTGTCCCAACTCACTACTGAGTTTGAAGATCAGATCATAAAGATCATGAAGGAAGCTCAAATCGACAATAAACAATTAGAGCAAATTTTGAAGCCATTCAATGTACCATACGGCCTACTTAAAGAACAAACGCGAACTTATATAAGGTCTACGACAAATAAAGATCCGGATCACAACCTCCAATTCAGGCATGATACTTTCAGATATACACAGGAGGAATTTGAGAAGGCGGATCCCATATGGAGGAGGAAAATTTTGGAAAAGAATCCCACATTGCGGGTACAGTGAGAGGCATCACCTTATGAGTTTCAAGTAAATCCATCTTTTTGTCCTATACCCCGCAGACGCTCCTGGATGCAATTTTGGGAAGGCCAGCACCAGGGCAGCATTAATAGTCAGTGGCTCAATTATCCACTATTACCTAGTCCGCCACATAATTACTTACCGACCGAGGAATACATGGTAAAATCTATGGAATTTTGGATTGCCAGATATGCTACAGTACCAGATTTAGCGGTAAAAATGACCAATAAAATTTTCAGCATGCTACTCACAGTGCTTAAAGTTTTCCAACACGCGAAATATACTTTTTTGAATTTCATTGGCATTACGCAAGGTTCAGAAGCCTTAATTTTTTATTTATCTACTATTCCCAGCCGACTCACTATTATGGCATATTATTCTCGCCTTATGTTTTTGCCATTGACATATATGCAAACCTTCGAAGAAGCATTCTTCACCAGATTTTTCGAAATCGATTCAAAAATTTTTGTCAAAATGACTTCCAACTTGAATGCGCGACTGGTGGCCTATGAAACAAGCTTCTTTGCTGATCATCGACAGGCGCCAGAAGACGGAGTAAAGTCTCAGCAATGGAAGGATTTCATGCTGTGTCATGCTAATTTGCTAAATCAAAGAGAGCAACAAGCCATACAAACATACACACGTCGCCACAAAAAGCCTGTCGAGGACGATAGAGTTCAGGAGGAGGGATGTGTAGAGGGACAATCTGGCAAAAAGAAAAGAAGAAGAAAATCAAAGTCTAAAACAGCTCAATAGAGATAAGGGTAACAAGAACAAGTTCCTGCAAGAAGCCCCGCAGGGGCGTATCACCCATCTCTACACAGAGCCCCGCAGGGGCACACACACCAAGGAAAAGCACGCAGCTGAGAGGAGGAACCAGGGCCAACAAGTATTCCATATGAGGGTGCTTCAACCTCTTGAGTCACAGAGGATTCAGATCAAGGCTTACGAGCTACATCCTCATATGTGCACTGATGGCGTGCATGGCAAACCGAATTAACAGGCTTTAAGTAATCAGAGCGCCTCTAAAACGTAATGCAAGATCAAGAATCAGGCAGAACTGACCAAAGGATGCGGGTGCGGATCGAGACAAACAAGAAGTAAAGCCTATCAAGGGATGACAGAGACAAAGAGGGGGAGGGTGTTGCAGAGCAAAAGAGCATAAGAGTAGAGCCCCAAAATTTTCAAAATGATGGGCATATTTTTTTCTTCTTCGAGGTCTTCAAGAATTCCCTCAAGCCATGTAAATGCACTAGAGGAGTCCTCTAGTTGCATAATCCCAAGTTGTTGTAAAATATCCCTTGTAAAATAGTAGGAGATTAGTCTTTTAGTAAATAAAGTGCCGGTCTCTTGTGTGAAAGGACCAAACTTAGGGCACATGTATATAAGTCACTTTGTGACTCTTTGTAAGAACTTTTTGCCACTGTGAAGAAGGAGCACTCCTGAATTTTCGAATTTGCCTCTTCCTTGCAGATTTTGATCTTCATTTTGATCTTGTATGTGTGTGTCTTGCTTGAAATGCGTGTGTAGGACTGTTGTCTACCCCTCCCCATTGATTTTGGACTACTATAGTGTGTGTGCGAACTAGTAGGAGTTGTGGCGTGAGTGTGGGTGTTTCCCGCCATTTACTATTTTGGCCATAACTTGAAGCAGAGTTCTCAGAACCGAGTGAAACCACTTCCAGTAGATGCGTCTCGTCGAGAGCTTCGAAATGAGTACCCTATTGCCTATATTCGAAGTCTGGAGCTGGGAGAAATCCTTGATTTTCTGAAAACTGCTGTAAGAGGTGTCGCGGCAAGCACTTTCAGGATTTCAGTGAGTTTGGGAAGTGGATTAGTCTTTTCTCATGCATGCTAGCTTAACCACTTCATTTTCCATCATGTGTGCACATGTCTTCATACACTTGGTTAGGTCGTTTGATCGGATTGACATTTGAATGTGTGTTGATTTCCCACTATATGCACTTGTGTGGCAATCGAGGTACAGTCTCATTGGCACAAGTCCTTGAGTCACTTTGACTTTAGGTACACACCATCCTCATAGGTGCATGCACCTGATTGGTTTTTCCTAATATATTCCAACTATGTCTTATAGGGTCCTTCTAGTGTCTGTAAGTAGGCAGTTCCTAAGCTACCTGTAGGTCCCTCCATGCCAAAAGACAATTCTGAGTCACTTGTTTCTGAACTTAGTGCGTAGGGATAATCACTAAGTTGTTGAGCCCACGACCTAGCTGTATGGTTGACACTAGCCTCAGATGATCTAATGCTTTGCCTATCATTGCCTACGTGTCTACTTGATCTCAAGTTCATAAGCCTTGTCTACAAGTCCAAAATTCCCCTTTGTTGGAATACAATATCATATTGTACATTATCCCATGGTCAAATTTTGTTCAGATCAAGGCATGTGTAGTAGTCGTTATTTACTTGTACAACCAAAAAGCGTTGGCAGCATGGATAGCGCAGCACACTTTTAAATAACCCACCTGAGTTTGAATCTCCCGTACAGCAGCACGTGTGAAGATTCTTTTTTTGTACCATGCTTTTCAAATAAAAGCACAAATGAACGAGCGACGGATTCCCGATGGCGACGCAATTTGTTTTTTTGTGGATCGTAGAGTTTTATGAGTTATACTTTTGATGGAGCTTTTCAAGATACACTAACTACTATATAAGAGCATGCTTGGTTCATTGTTAATTATCCATCACCTAGTTTCAACAACAAGCTTTGGAGCTTTGTTACCTCAATAGACGTGGTGCTTCTAGCACATGGGGTAGCCATGTTGCTATCTTGGAGCATGTTGAGGGGCGGCTATGGAGTTCTTCTTGAAGAAGAAGAGTGTGCTCACACTCTTGCTCATGGAGAGGACTTGGTCATTAGCAGCTTGGTGGTGTGGATCATCCATCTACATAATGTATTTGAAGGATGTCTTCTACATGAAGATTTCGGTTTACTTCAAAGACGAGTAAGAATTGGCTTACGTAACACTTTACACATGTTCTCTAATCTTTCTCTATCTTTGTCTCATCATTTGTATGATTAAATGTGGTATGTTCATGTTTTGTCAATATTGGAAGATTGCTAGATTCAATGTTGTATATGATGGGCCTATGGAGCCTTGGACATGTGGTATTAGTAATGGGCCTACTAAATTTCCAACATTTGGTATCAGAGCTTTAGGGCTTTGGCATCAGGACATTCACGCTCATTCAAATTCCCAGGTTCCCAAACTTCCAGGTTTACAACATATGATTTAAGAGCATCTTCTAATATTTGACATTTGACATACACACTTAATCTAGATGAGTAGAGATGTGAGAATTAGACAATTCAGTCACATGTTTATCAGTGTGGAGTATGAAGATTGATGATCTGTTAGCAGCCGAATACTTTTGGAAGAGTATGAAAATACTTTACAGAAGTATTGTTTGAAGACCAAGACTTGAAGTTTGTCCACTTATGTTTCAAGTAAGAATTTGCAGATGCTTGAGAAGGATTTGCTTGAAGAAAAGTTTTATAACTTTATGTGAGAAGCATGGACACTTAGAGACATTCAGGTAATAAATCAAACATTCCATCATGAAGGTTTGATGAGAGCAGATTCTACATAGGTATTTTGTTGGAAAGATCATATTGTTAAATGATTATGAAGATCTTGAGTATTTATGAGTCAATTGTCTATCCTTTGTTTGAGAAGGTTCTTAGCATTGGAGGAAGTAAGTCAAAAAATTCAGATTCTATCAGATTTGTGTTGCAGAGGAATAGAAGAAGATACTTGTTATGTTGCAGAAGGTTATGAGTCCTAAAATGCTTTCAGCAAGGTTTTTATGATAGATCAGCTAACCTTATTCTATAAGCTGGGAAGTTGAGGAATGATAGGAAAAGCTATTGGCATGCAACTTTGAGGAAGTTCAAGGATGTTCAAGAGAATTATGGGTCGAATGCAAAGATGATTTGGGTTGTTTGGAGGAGTGGTGGGATGAGTTAAAAGAAGTTTGCGAGTATGACAAGATCCAGTTGGGGAAGTTTGGGGTTGTTTGATAAAATAGATGGATGCATTTTGGGAAGGTTTGGGTTGTTTGAGAGAACGATCTGGTGAGATTGGGGAAGTTTGGGGTGGTTCGTTGGAATTCAAAGCTTCATGGTACTTTGTTGCAAACATTTCAAGAAAATTTGAGGATACTTAGTGTAGACTATCCTCGATCTTTGGTGTGACACTTTTTGGAACTTCTTTATTAAGCCAAGAACTACTACTCCCATCTTTATTTTTTCCTATGAACTTAAAGATGGAGTCAGTTCAGATCAACGAATCAAAGATCGGCCATCCAAGCTTCCACTTTTTCTTGACAAATAAGTGGAAGTACTCACAAATATAGTCCTTCTTGGGCTCCCATCCTTACATAATGTCCAACATTGGATAGGCACTTTGCCTGATCAACTAGCCCCATCACATGCTCTGTACAAGAGATGAACAAAATTGACTTAAAAGAGATAAAGTGACAAGTGCATGAACTAGAGGAACATGGGTACATTTGGCCAAAGCAACTCACCTTTTGGGGCACTCGTTCTCTTTTTGAAGAAGAAAGATGGTCCATTTCACTTATGCATCGATTATCGAGCCCTCAACAAAAACGCAATCAAGAGTAAATACCTAGTCCCGAATATGGAGGATCTTCTAGATCGCCTTCGGAAGGCCAAATACTTCATGTGCATAGACCTCCATTTGGGATACCACCAGATCAGGGTGGCCCAAGAGCACATCCAAAAGATAGCTTTTTGCATGTGATATGGCAGGTATGAATGGATAGTTATGCCATTCGGTCTAACGAGCAGCCCTACAACCTTCTTTCGGGAGATGAATGATTACATTTGAGACTTGATCAAACTTTTTCTCATCATCTACATTGATGAATTGCTCATCTATAGCTACACACTGGAAGAGCATTACAAACAGGTCCTCCAAGGTCTCTGCGAACAATGACTCTTCACCAAGCCAAGCAAATGCAAGTTTGCCATGCAGGAATTTTTGGGCTTCATCGTCTCAAAGCTTGGGCTCCACATTGACCCCAAGAAAGTGGGAGCAATGCTCGAGTGGGCCCCTCAAACATCTGTCAAAGAAGTGCGAGAATTTATCATATTCTATCAATTCCCCTGCCGCTTCATCCAAGGCTTCACCAAGATAGCAGCCCCACTACTTGAGTTGATCAAAGAGAAGGAGACCTTTAGATGGGGGCAAGGAAAAGAAGAGGCATTCAAAGAACTTAAAGTCATGATGTGCAACACTTCCCTCCTTAAGCTTCCAAAGTTTGATAAACCATTCGAGTGCACACAAACATGTCATGCACGGCAATCGAAGGTGTACTCATGGAGGATGGCCAACATGTTGCCTACAAATCTGACAAGTTCACAGAAACCGAGCTCAGGTGGAGTACACACGAGAAAGAGATGCTCATTGTGGTGCACTGTTTAAGAAAATGGTGACACCATGTCCAAGAAAAACACATGAAGGTCTTCACAGACAACATTTCTCTTAAGTATTTTGCCTCCCAACCAAAGTTAAGTCCGAAGTAGTCCAGGTGGCAGGACTTCATTGCAGAATTTGATATCAAAATCATTCACAAGCTAGGCAAGCAAAACATTATGCGAGATTACTTGAGTAGAAGGCCCAAAGTTCAAGCAATCTGAACAATCTTATCTGACCTAAAGAGCCAAATCAAGTTGGTTCAGGAGTGGGACACTCGAGTCAAGGAGCTCATGCAAGAGGTTGAAAACAACACTCACTCATGTCCATACACAATCAAAGATGGCATGTTTTACCACAAAGGCCACATTTATGTCTTAGATGATTTTGAAATATGCAAAGAATTGCTCTAAGAGGTGCATGGCTGCAAAGTGGTAGGACATGGAGGTCAAAACTGAAGTTAGGAGCTGCTACACAGGCACTTTTATTGGCCCAGAATGAAGGCACAAGTCCATGATTATGTGGAAACATGTCTGACATGCCAACTCATGTGTTAGGACCGAATCAAGCCAGCAAACCTCCTTCAACCACTACCCATTATGAATAGACCTTGGGACATGATCATCATGAAATTCGTAACCAAGCTTCCGCCATCCTAGGGACACAACATCATTTTTGTGGTAGTAGATTACTTCACCAAATAGGCTCACTTCATTCTGGCAAAGCCTCCTTTGAACGTGGAAGATAGTGGCCCAATTGTTCTTCACACACATTGTCAAATACCACAGCCTCCCTTTGGCTATAGTATCAGATCATGATGGATGCTTCCTGAGTTGGTTATGGACCGAACACTTTTGATTATTGGGCACAACTAAAATTTTCCTCAGCATACCACCCACAGATCGATCGACAAACCAAGCCGCTCAACCAAACGATCGAATACTATCTTCACAAATATGTACAAACTAACCAAAGGGATTGGGCCAAACACTTAGATATTCTTGAATTCACTACAATGCCTTAGTTCATTCCAGTACAAAGATGACACCATTCAAGCTAGCCACTGGCAAAGAATTCATCACCTTGCTTGCACTCACTTAGGACTCCACACTTTCAATCAACATTCTAGATTGCGAGGCTTTCTTGGACCAATGGAAGAGGGCGCTAGAAGAGGCAAAGTCAATTCTATAGAACAACAAAGAGCAAATGACCAAGTATGTGAATACTCGAGGAAGTTTTCAAGGTCGGGGACTTATTTCTCGTGTGTTCATGCAATATCAGGCTTCCCAAAACTTCACACACAAGTTCAACCATCGATATTATGGACCATACAAAGTGGTAGAGCATATCAATCCCATCACTTACCAATAACGTCTCCCCCATAATGTCCACTTTCACAACGCATTCCATGTGAGCTTACTCAAGTGGTTCAAGCTAGATACCAAGTATAGATGTGAAGTTCCAATGATGTAGGATGGCAAGAACCAATTCCAATTGGAGCCCATTCTATGAGAGTACATCGGACATGAAGACCCCAAGTTCCTCATCAAGTGGCACCATCACCCCCTTGTGGATGGGGATTGAATCCTGGCCAACACATTCGATCTGGACCATCCCCTTGTTTGTAAATTTTATGGTACACCTTAGGGCAACTTTGGCCCTTTGGCCCGTTCTAATATTCCCTAAATTTTGTATCACACTAAGTCGTATCAACCCAAAATTTTGTAAACATGAACCTACTTGTTGAGGGCAACAAGCTCTCCAAGCCAGGGGAGGATTTCAAAGCCCCTATTTTTCTATCTAGACCATTTAATGCCTCGGTGGTTTGCCTTGCAATGCTGAATTGTGTGCAACTATAAGGGGTAGTAGTGCACCTAGATGCCACCTCCCTAGCCAAGCTCTCTTTGTCACCCCATTGTAATGTTCTTATGAAAGTAATTCAAAACGCTTTCTTCGAAAACATCTTGTCTTTCTATGTACAAGTGTTCTTGCACATGCCTTGAGTCCTCTTTTGGGCCTTGAGAAAGTAGAGAGAGGATGAGGAAAGTAGAGAGATAAGGTAGAGAGAAGGTAGAGAGAGGGTGAGAAAAGTAGAGATAAGGTAGAGAGAAAGTAGAGTCAGGCTAAGAGAATTAGAGAGAAAAGATAGAGAAAGATAGAGAGAGGATGAGAGAAGTAGAGAGAGAAGATAGAGTTTTTTGGAAAGAGAATAAAATACAAGTGAGGGCCGCTTTTTTCAAGCGAAAAATGCCAAAAAATGGGAAAAATGCAAATAAATTCTAGAAAAATCCAAAAAAAAATATCAAAAATTTTCCATAGCTTCTCACACTCAAAATTAGAGAGATCCTCCTTTTTTCTTTTACTTTAACAAGAAAAAGAGAATTGAAAAAATATTAAAAAATCCCAAAAAATTCTTTTAAAAATCTAAATATTCCAAACAAAATTCCTACAAAATTTCCAACAAGGTGTTCATGAATTGGGATATGAAATTGCATGAAAAACGTAAAGAAAAATCATGATAGTTGATGAAAATTAATAAAACTAAGCAAGAAAAAAATAGCACCAGAAGGCTATTTACAACCTAGACAGATTTTGCAAGTTCCAGTGATCCAAAAAGCTTCAATTTGATGATAGCCCTTGATATTGGATATGATGACTAATGGCAGCTCTTTGTCATCCATAGCCTCCAATTGTACCGCACTCTATTTTGGTTGTCTTCATTTTGGGTACAATGACCATGGGATAAGGCCACTCTGAATGCTCCACTAGAATAATATTTTTAGCATCCTCCATCTTTTGTATGTTTGTGTAGAAAATTTTAGCATAGTTTTGATTTAATTTGTAGCATTTCCCTTACTGGCTTAGCTCCTTCAGGGAATGGAACCCTATGTTTCCCCAAAACATGTGGATACTCCTACCAAATCCTTATAATGCCCTACACTTATTGTCAACAAAATTGTCATAAAAGATATTATCCATACCATTATCTATAACTAGGTGGTCACTGGTATTGTCTTCTCATTGTCTTCTTGAACTTCCTTTGTGCTTGAGTTGTTTGGAAAGATTCCATAGCAAGAAGATGAGTTTCATGCATGCATCCATGCCAAAAGATCCTCTTCTTCATATAAATCCAAATCTGGGTTGTCCATCATATCTTTTTACATACAAATACCAATTTTTTGCATCGTGTTAGTATGTCATCATACAACACATTGGCATCCCTTAACAAGGTTCTCCCAATCAACAAAGGAAAACTTCCATCTACGTGTGACAGCCTTAAGACAACAAAGTTCAAAGTGAAGATACCTTGTACCTCAATTAGAACTCTAGGGAAAACACCCCCATAGATCTTACTATGCTTTGATCGACCAATATCTTAGTGATGCTGGTCTTGAAGGTTAGAGTCCAAGCTTTTTCATAGTATGTTTAGGCATCAAGTTAATGCATGAGCCACCATCCACTATAACTCCTTATAGAAAATTTCCTTCAACAGTGATAGCTTGTATAATCTGTAAGGGGAGATTTCCCTATAACTTTACCATTACTTGTAGCATTATCCTTTGCAACCAGAGTACATGTGGAGGCTTTGTCAATAATCTACAGAACTTCTGCTCTGAATTTTGCATCCATCTTTAATAGATCAAAAATAGTAACCTCCTTTTTAATTGATTTGTGTAGTCTTGAAGCCTCAAATTCCATAGGAGCATGGGCTATCAATTATTGTTCAAACTTGTTTCAAGCCCTATTGAATGCATGTCCAATGGCTTCACTTGTGCTTGTTGGGTCTTCTTTTTTTGTGCCTCTTCACTTGGACTAGGTCTATCCTCAAGTGTCCCCTTTCCCTTTTTTATTCCATTTGTTCTTGAATCTTGACCCATTCTTGCTTGAGGGGCTTTCCCTTTACTTCTTGTATGCATAACAAAAGAGTCAATTTTTTCTAAATTTACTACTCTAGAAGATGGTGATGGCATAATCTTTTCTTCTACAGCTCTTGCCTTACTCACATAAAGCATCTGAATATGAGGCCTTGATGTGGATGCTTTATTCTTTGGGTGATAATTTTTGTAGTGATCTCTAGATTCTTATAGGGAGGAGAGTTCTCTGGTACAAGAAATTAGCTTTGATAATGTCCACATTCCCCACACCTAAAGCAAATGATTGTCTTCTAGGCCCATTTCCAAAATTACCCCGAGGATGAGGGGTGTAGGTGTTACCTTGAATTGGTGCAGCCTCCATTACATTTGTAGGTGGTTGGACTCCTCCTTGTCCCCAGTATGCTTGTGCAAGCATTCCTCTTGTGTGGCACTCATGGGCTTCATGGCTAGCTTTCCTGCATAATTGGCAAGTTACACTTAAGAGAGGGAAATCACTTACCGCATGGCCTTGTTTGCTACACATGATGCACATACTTGAGTATCCTCTTAGCTGCATTCATGTGTGGTTTCCTAAGAATACATGACGTGGCTTAGAAAACTCACACTATAGCAAATTTCTACCTTAGTGAGTGTTGCATAATTCAAGCTACCCACCAAGCTTTGATAGCTTGTTATATCTTTGATTAGCGCACCTTCATGAGCACTTAGCTTTGAATCCTCCTGCGTGGGTGTACCTACAACCTTAGCATTCTCCATTTTCAACTTGGATATCATATCCTTGATATATTTCTTGAGTGAGATATGTAGCCTTCTCTGTGTACACTACTTCTAAAGCAAGGAAATATATGAGCTGCCCTAGATCACTAGTCTTGAATTCCTCCATATGTAGCTTAATCCTCTTGATACCTTCAACATCATTACCTCTAAGTATTATATTATCTACGTATGCACAAAGGTTTATGACTTCTCCATGTGTCCTCTTGATAAAGAGTGAAGGATTTGCTTTGCTAATAATGAAAACCATAACCTACAAATAGGTTACAATTCTATGATTCCAAGATCTTGGAGCTTGTTTTAGTCCATATAAGGCTTTTTTTAACCCACACACATGTTCACGAAAATGTGGGTCCTCAAACCCAGGGGCCTGAGCCATATATACCTCTTCACATCCTTCATTATCAGACTTTTTGCCTTTTCCTTTATGATCTTTTCCTTTGCTTTTGTCTATATAAAGGGCACATGATTGGTTACCTTTCTGGTTCCTACCATTCTTCTTAGTTTTGCTTCATGAGGGGAGGGATGTCCCATGAGACTGTTGAAGTCTCACATTTGCATAGTATAAGTCCATGGTAGTGGGGAAGCTTCCCACTAGTCATCAACCTTCATTCCATTGATGACTTGCCTCACAATTTACTCTTCATCAATGATTTCTCCAATGCTCCCAAGCTGGTCTGCAATGTCCATTTTGGTAAAAAAATCAATCACACTTTGCTTGGGCATCTTCTTGAGTGTTACAAAATCCATCCACAATTGATTCTTCCTAGCTTTGCTACTTGAGGACAAGAATGCTTCCAAACCATTTTGGGTCACTTGATTGGTCTTACAATTCCTAATATGAGGAAGTAAGACATGAAAGATAGAGTTCAGAATATATGACCTTGCTAAAGTATCCTTTGCACACCATGTGTTCAACCTTTCCTGCTCTTCTTGAGTTAGTTGATCATTGTTTTTAATTACATGCATCAAATCATCTCCTAAGATGTATCCATATAGGTTTCTCCCTCACAAGTAAGTCACCATTGTTAGAGACTATGCTGAGTAGTTGATTCAATCCAATTTTTCAATTGATGAGGGAAAACAATCACTAGTGAATTGCTTGGTTTAAGGAATATACAACCTGTAACCCATGTGAGTTGAGTCATACCCAATAAACACTGCCTTTGTTGCCCTTTCATCTAGCTTACCTCTTATTTGTGATGGTACATGAACAAAAGGTAAACAACCAAACACCTTGTAATGCCAAGACTAGGTTTTCTTCCATGCCATGCTTCATAAGGAGTCATACCTTGAAGTGATTTGGATGGTAGTCTATTGACAAGGTACACAGTAGTTGATATAGCCTCTACCCATAGATAATTTGGCGACCTCTTCTCTTCAAGCATTGTTTTGGCTTATCCAACCAATGTCTAGTTTCTTCTCTCTGCAATCCCATTTAGTTGATGGGAGTATCTGCTAGTCACTTCCCTTTTGATACCTTTATCCTACAAGAACTCATCAAAATCTTTGGAGAAGTATTCTCCCCCTCCATCATATCTGAGCTTCTTGAATGATCTACTTGTATGATTCTCCACATGTGCTAGATACTTTTTGACGCAATCAAATATTTTATTCTTACTCTTGATAAAGTATAGAATAGTCCATCTACTATGGTCATCAATAAATGAGACATAATACCTTGATGCTACCAATGAAAGTTCTTGACTCGGTCCCCATACATTTGTATGTAGTAAGTCCAATAAGTTGTTGTGGATGTAGCCTTTGTGGTTGATTGATTGTATTCGTGCCTTCCCAATCTGAAATAATTCACATCTATTGATCATGTGTTTCTTTGATATGTTTGAGAGTCTTAGAGCACTTGGATCCCTGCATATATCCTTTGAAGTTCTTTCATTCACATGAGCAAGTCTCTTATGCCACACTTCAAGCTCACTTAGGGTTTGAGACCCAAAACTGAATAGAGTTATGTTCCTAGTTTCTCCTACTTCAAAAGTAAAGAGCCTACCATGCTTCTCACCTCTAGCTGTCTTCTTGAAGCCTTGACATGGATCTTCCATAGAAACTCCATGTTGGGTGAACCTAACTTGCAAGCCATTTTTGACTCTTTGGCCTACACTTATTAGGTTTTTAGTGATAGTGGGTACATAGAGAACCTTACTCAGAATGTTTGTCTTGCCATTGGAAGCTTTGACATTACCAATCTTCTCCACATTGTGCTTTGTGTCATCCCTTGTTTTAACTTCATATCTATGCTTTGGACTTTGCAAATCAGATAGAAGAGCAATGTTGCCTGCAACATGATTTGAACATCTAGAATCTATGTAGAACAAATGATCATCTTCTTTCGTTCCAAAGGTGATTCTTTCTTGCTTTGGTACTAGCATAAAAGAAAGTTTCTAGGGCATACCAAGTCTCTTGAGATGTCTTGCATCCTCTAATATGTGGTAATAGAAAGTTAGAGATAGAGTTTAGTATGTACAATGTTTCTTGAGCATCCTTTGCACACCAAAGTGTGAGCTTATCTTTCTAATCTTGTGTAGGTCCTCCTTTGGATCTTGGAATAGGCATAGCTTCATCACCTGCTACCATTCCATAAATATTTCTACCTTGCGAATAGCCCTCCATCTTGATTTGCCAAGCCGCATAGTTTTGTCCATCAAGCTTCTCAGTCATTGAGGGAAAGTTGTCACCCATCTTGAACTAGCTCTGATACCACTTAAAGAACTTGAAGAAGCTTGTAGGAGGTAGAAAAGTGAGTTGTGAAGCGATGAAGTTCGGTCCAGCCAACCGGTACAAGACCATCCCTTGAGCTTATGGAGACTCAAATAGACCTTATAGGCATGCGATAAGTGCAATAAAATGCACTATGTACTTTGGAGAATCAAGCAGAAAGAGTCGATAAAAAACAGATAGGTCTATTCATTGACTAGCTCAAAAAACTTACTATCTTTGGATGAAACAATCAACTTCAAATCCTCATAGCAGCCAACATGATTACAATTAGAAAACCTCATTTTAGAGGATTCATACACATAGCATTGAGTGTATAGAATACACAAGATTACAAGAAATAAGCAAAATATGCTTTTGGAATGAACTTAAAACTCAACAGTGGTACCTCCTAGTTTTTAGGATTTCACACAGATAGACCTAGAGACAGAAAAACTAAGATTTCTCCCAATCTAGTGAAACAAACTCTTTGCACATTTATATACATCTACTAGATTCTAATATTTATTTTCCAATGAGTGCTCATTCATCCGATTTGGAGCTCTATAGAGAGAGGAGTAGCCTCTACGAGCTTACTATTGTTGAAGAAGATGATACAAAAAAATGAAGGAGCAAGACAATGATGGCCACAAGTCTATGTATATTCCTTCCATGTAATGTAAAAGTGGTTTGAAGAATTTATATAGACTCTTAAAGTGTTCCATGACTTCTACAAGTGGAGCTTGAACTCAAATGAAGGCAAGATTAGTTGTTGAAGGGAATCAATTCACTTTCCTACAATCTAGGAAAAGTGAAGATCTAGTTTGATCTATCTTTAGGTGATTGATTGATTCATTGATTGCAACTAAAACACCTCAAACTCGTGGAAGTTTAGCTCTATTTTTTTACTTTTACATGTGCAAAGCTCTAGGCTTTTACAACGGTAAATGATCCATAAAAATTTTTTTAAAACAATACAATAAATGAGCATAAGTAAAAGAACTCTCCAACAGATATTCGTTTGATGTAATCCAAACGATAGCTTTTTTGATGTAGATAAAATCCACCTCAAACATAGTGTAAGCTTGATGTTCCAATAGCTCCCCCTCAAGCTAAAGTATGCTTGATTCTTCATTCTCTAATAGTTTGAATACATTCCATTGATTTAAATCTGCAAAGCTTTATTCCATCAAGTGCCTTCGTCATCATATCTACTACTTGCTTTTCAGTTGGAAAAAAAGAAGTGTCAATCTCCTTTGCCATGAGCTTCTCCTTCATGAAGTGGTAGAAAACCTCTATGTGTTTGTTTCTTGCATGGAAAATAGGGTTTGCTGCTAGATGCATGAAACTTACATTATCTCCAAATATGTGAGGTTTGAAACTCACAAGTCCCAAATCTATATACAATGTGCAAGAGACTAACATTACCACGACCACCAGATGCTAGAGAGATGATTCTCCTCCCAACCAAATGCTTCTATATATAGCTCTCTTTAGGGTACTTCCTTCTTGGGCAGGTGGATAGTAATCATCCATGTGTCGGCCATGTAACTGCATGTGCATTAAGTATCCTAGTTAACTAATGAGTTAACTCAAGTTGCTTCTAGAAGGCTCTAGATCTCTTGGAAAAATACTCCCCCCATGTAGCCCATGGGGATTGAGCCCAAGACCTCCTCCTTCACACCCTTGAGACTTAACCACTAAGCTAAGTGGATCACTTGTTTACAAGTGTGCATGACCTCCTAGTAAGTCTAGACTCGAGATCTTTGGTCATACACATGGGTGACCAAGTGGTGTCTAATTTCACATCCATATGAACCGATTAGGCCCTTAGATCATAGACTTACTTTATTACATTCTTGCCCCCTTGGAAAATATTTTCATCCTAAAACATAGAGCTATATAACTACTATAGGCAACCCATGAGCCTCATGTTCTAAAACCGAAAGAACATGGTCATGTTCTAAAATTAGAAGAACATGTCTCATCTCTATGGTGGCATCCCTGCCCAAATGATTCAAAACATTGTCTCGTTTTGCACTTTGATAAACTCGTCAAAGTACAAAGTAGTGAATGAATAATAAGGGTGGATCTAAAAACATCCCTGCCCAATTCAAAGTTTTTACTAGGTGTGATCTGGGCACAAACATGTGAACTGGGTGGATTCAAATTACTAGTCCATCTTCTGGGCATGACTAGTGCATGGCCTTAGTAATTAAAGTGGGATTGTTCTCCCTCGCAAGACTTTGAGAACTCTTGATTCACTTGAATTTGGTTTGGAAAACTTGAATTTTGGTTGTCCCAAATATCTAACTTGGATGTTTGTTCAATGGTTTACTCCTATCCAATAGTTACTTTATTTTTTCACCTGACTAGAGGACTACTTTGTCTTAATGAGTTTAAAAAGCCTATGTAAAGTATAGGAGAAAGTTTACTATTTACTTTGAGTAAACCATACTATAACTTGACCAACTCAAATTCAAACAATTATCCAACTTAGGACACTTTTCTCAAAGACTTGAGCTAAAAGTTATTGGGAATTTTCAATCTTATGAGCAATTCCTAACTTCTCTATTCATGAGTATACTAGACTCTAGGAAATCATTTATGCTATAACTTGAATCAAGCTCAATTAAATAAGTCCACTTAGACTTATTATCTTTTGAAGATTAAAAAGGTTCTTGTACAGAACATCTATCTGGGATGATTAATTTAGTTACTTGGTTCTAACTGGCTAACTCTCGACTTTTGTGAAAACAATCAAATACCATATCTAAGAGAAATCCAAAAGATTTGGAAAGCAAAAAGAAAGATTAAAACTTTGGACAACCAATTCAAACTTCAAAGATACACATAATTTCTATGAGTCAAATTCTAGATGACTTGTGACTTTAATTTTGCAAAGATCTATTTCAACAAGGTATTGAAGCCTTGTTTCTATCTTTAAGAGAACTAAGTTGGATTCTCAGAAAGATTTAGAGCAAACTTTAAACATCATCCAACCACAAGATACTAGTGTGGTATCTAATATCCGTCTGTCGACCCACTAAAGTCCTATTGATGATTTTTTTTCAAATAATGCTTCACTTGAGACTAAGTTCATGCCGAAGTTCAATCTTTATGACTACTTACTGGGAATGCAATTCTTATGCATCGTTTCAAGTCAAGGATTTAATTTAGCAAGCTACACTAGGAACTTTTTGCTTGACTTAGTCAGTCTATTCCCTAGTTGAAAGGATCATTTCAATATCAAAGTCCTACTTGTTCAAAAATTTATTAAACATTTCTGAATCAACACTTTA
Organism: Ceratopteris richardii; assembly: GCA_020310875.1. Lineage (NCBI taxonomy): Eukaryota > Viridiplantae > Streptophyta > Polypodiopsida > Polypodiales > Pteridaceae > Ceratopteris > Ceratopteris richardii. Next base: position 102,507,955 of record CM035428.1, on the reverse strand, counting down.
TCTTGAAGTGTTTCTTTATTGCCTTTATTAGAAAAAGAACATCTTGGAAGTTACTTACTTCATAACTTCTGCTTCCTTGACCTTTAAGTATCTTGAAGTATCTTGAAATATCTTGAGATACTACTTTTATCCTCCTCGAATTTAAACTCCTTCTTTGAAGTTTTAATTCCCTTGAGAATCAAACCTAACTTCAAGATCCAATCTAGGACTAAAAGGTAATTATCATTCCACGGTCCGATGTCCCATACCATCTTTCCTACATCAATCTAAGTATAACATTTGTGTCCCATACCACCTTATTCTATATTCACATTGATGTGTGAGTGATACTTATCCTAAAGACTAAACATCTCTTGTTAGAGTGCCTTCTTTCTTCATTTCTTTACGAGAATTTTGAAGTTTCAAGCATTACCTCTAACTAGGTTTTCTAGGTTTTGATCCCTTCACATGATCTTGTGCTTTTCTTTGGGAACTTGAAAACCTTTTGATGGAACATCCATCCTTCTTTACTAAGGTTTTGAAATGAAAAATAGTTAGAATTCCAAGTACTTGAATTTTCACAAATTCAAGACCAATTGATTTATTCTTGACCAATTTGTAGTGACAAAAGTTTTTGACTTCGTGTCTTTAGATTCCTTTCTTATTGATGATTTAGGTACCTACCTTGGCAGGACTTTATAGGAATCTCTCTATTGCATAAGTCTAAGCATCCAGCTTTCTGGATTTTGGTACCAAAATCCTTTTAAGGATAGGCAAACATTATATTTTACCTTCCACAAACTTGAGTACCATCTTCATGATTGCATACTACATTCTTGGAATTTCTTCGCTCTATTTAGACTTGGAATATCTTACTCTTGTCACAATTTTCCATTGAATAAATGGAACCTTGAGTGAATAATTCCCAAAAGGAATTTTTATTGTCAATCCTAGGGCAAACTTTGGAGTAGATCCAATCACAAGTTCTTGGACAATCATGGTCAAGCTTGATCAAGTCAAGTTGACCTTGCGACTAGAATAAAGACTTAGTCTTTATCTTTAAGATCTCTTGAACTATCAAAAGCTTCTTTGCTTACCCACAGGATTTCTAGAGATCTTTCCCTCAACTTAAGTCCAAGCATACACTGATGCCTCTCAAATTCCAAAGCTAAGAATCTTCGATACGCCTTTAGGTTATATCAATATTTGGACTTAAGTACCAATGTTGGTGGTTTGGGAATTGTTGGGAACCACTTGATATTAAACATGCTTAAAAGATTCTAGTTTCACATCTAGGGAGATTTGTTTTCTTTCAAGAACTTTAGATTCCTACCAAGGAATCAAGTAATAATAAGAAAATAATTAATCTTAGAATCTTTTGCTTTACTTGAATGATCTTCAAAAGAAATTTTTTACTTTTGTAAAAGACCAAGACTTAAAGCTTTATTGCTTGTCCAAAAGATATTCCTTTTTAACCAATGAAATAGTTAACCAAACTATTTCCTTTATTGTCTTATCTTCAGGAAGTATCCAAATTCCTAAAGATCACTTTGACTAAGGTTTCTTATTAACCTACAATTAGCTTACGAAACTAGGAATAAATCTCTAATCCTCTAAAATGAAGAGTCCTACATTTGTATCAGAGATTCACTCATGGAACCTAGCATCCATTTATTGAATATCAAAGTTCAATTGATGCTAAGGTTTTTAATCCCTTCTCTAAATTTCATCACTCCTTAGGATGATTTCAAAGTGAAAATTTCAAAAAATCTTAACTATCTTTTGAACTTTAAAAGTTCAATTAGTTTAAGCTCTATTTGATTTTATTTGATTGTTATCACGTCTTGGGATAGAATCAAATAAAAGAATCCCAAATCATCCTACTTGGATGCATGAATTTTTACATCCAAGCTTGTTGTTAGGATTCTCTAAGTTTTTTCGTGACTTAAGGTCATCATGAAAATTTGCAAGTAGTCGTATTTTCTTTCCATTTATATGAGCAAGAAAATTGAACGCTTGACTTTCAGTGAGCCTACTTTTCCTAAGCAAGGCCCCTAACATGTGATACCTCAATATCACTTTTGGGAAAAAGTGAACTAGCTAGTTGAGTTGCATAGCAGCTAAGAGCTTTGCAACTAACTAGTTTGCTATTTTCCCCAACTATCTAGCTTGATTAGGAAAGTACACTTGTTCAAATACTTAACAAAAAATCAGCAAAAAACCATGCTTCGTCATATGCCAATGCATGTTCTTGCATGCAAATGCATGTGAGTGTATTCATGTGTTTGCATGTTTTTTCCTTTTCATGTAGCAAACTTAATTCAAGCAGTCCTTGAGCTTGTTGTGCATGCATCCAAGCATCCATGCACAAACAATCTGCTTGATACCTTTCAAAAAGATATAATCATGTGCACAAACTTGAGTGCATACCTTTTTCAAGCAAGAAGAAAATTTACATGCAGAAAACAATCTTTTGAAAAGAGAAATGCACCAACATTCTTTTATTCCCATGCAATGACATATAGATGCATGCTTATGATTAATGAGTGTTTCAATATATTTATGCTCTTTCATTTAGCTTTCAATAATTTGCATCAAGGTTATCAAAAATGAAGTTTGCTATCATACTTCAATGATAATAAAATGCATCCTACATGAGAGCATAGAGAAAAAACAAATATTGAAACCAATCATTAACTTGGAAAATACTTATGTCTAGATCAAGCTACATCCTTCCATTGATCCTGGCTGAGAATATAGAAGAAACTAAATCACCATTAGTATAGTGGTTGCAGTATTCGAACCTCATATATGAGGTTAAGAGTTCAAGTCCTCCATATTACTATCGGGCATGTTTTTGTATCTTTCCAATTGTTTCTTATTTTGTTATGCATATCAGAAGAAGTCTGATAACTTGGCACGTGATGATGCCATATCGATCCCCGATATCAGCCCCCCATTGCTCAAAAGAAAGATCACATATAGAATAATGTATACACAGTGAATAATTTGCAATGAATGGATCAAAAGTTTCTACCTTCTTGTCCAGCACCAAATGAATCCAATGCATTTGGTGCAATGAATGAATAAACACCCTTAGCATGAAGATCTAGAGATCCATTCCCAAAATCTTCCTGATCAAAAGAAGAAGCGTAGCTGAATATATAAACTATAAGAGGAGCACATCTGCTATAATCTTCCATTTCTCTTTGATTGTTGCCGTTCAATTGCAAATTTAAAAACATTATTCTTACTATGCATAAAAATTATCAGCACCAGTCATACTGTCGAGTGGATAGGATTACTTCTCTTGATGTTGAAGTTGGGAGTGCAAGATCTTAGCAACGAGCATTGATTGGTTGCTACGACATTGAATCTGAACAAGAGAGCATCGAGTAATAATATTTTTCCACTCAAATAAAGAGTTGAGCACTAAAGAACTGAGGTTATTGGGGCTAGCTATTGGGCTGATGCGAAATTATGCTTCCATCGCATGTCAGGTTCCAATCCAGTTCTTGCAACAAGGGAGGTGGATACTAATCATCTATGTGTCATCCATGTAGCTGCATGTGTGCCAAGTTTCCTAGTTAACTCAAGTGGATGCTTCTAAAAGGCTCTAGATCTCTTTGGAAAAAAAACTCTCCCCATATACCCCATGGGGATTGAACCCAAGACCTCCTCCTTCACACCCTTGAGACTTAACCACTAAGCTAAGTGGATCACTTGTTTACAAGAGAAAAATGCCCTCCTAGTAAGTATAGACTCAAGATCTTTGGTCATACACACGGATGACCAAAGAGTGTCCGATTTCAAATCCGTCTAAACCAATCGGATCCTTAGATCATAGATTTACTTTATTACACAATGCTTCTAACCATATTGCCTCTTGAATTTCTATGTTCAAACCTCTAGAATCTACTTCAATTGAGGATAAAGCAACTATTGGTTGCTTCTTGGAACTCCATGGCACTAGCTTTGAACCTCAAATGCTAAGTAACCAGAGGTACTCTTCTATCATCCTTAGCTCCTACCCAATCTCCATCTGAATAGATTTTGATATCCAAATCTCAAGATTAAGGATAGAATATACCTTCATTGATTGTACCTTTGAGATACTTAAGTACTCTCTTAGTTGCATCCATGTGTGGTCTTCTTGGCGAGTGCATGAATTGGCTTAGCACTCCTATGCTATATGAGATGTCTGCCCTTGTATGCGTAGCATATATCAAGCTACCTACCAAGCTTTGATATTCTTTAACATCTTCAATTTTCTCACCTTCATAAACACTACATTTATGATTCATCTCCAAAGGTGTACCTGCAAGCTTTGTGTTCTCCATTCTAACTTGAGAAGTAGATCTTGAATGTATCTTCTCTGAGTTAGATACATCCCTTCATCTATATAAATCACTTGCATACCTAGGAAATATGTGACCTCACCTAAGTCACTAATTTTGAACTCCTCTTGCATGTGTCTCTTGATCCTTTGAATGCCATTCACATCATCACTTATCACAATAATATCATCTACATATAGACATAACCTCATTGTGATCCCTTTTGATGAATAGAAAAGTTCTGGGGTATTCTTGTGCAAAAAGTGACTTGAGTGTTTATAGGAGAAGGAAGAAGGGTAAGAAGAAGGATACATACATCGAAAACTTCTAGAGATTGATTATAAAGAGAGAAGTACAATAATGATGTAGAGCAGAATCCAAATACTCTCTGTGCAAAATCCCAAAGAGTCCACAATCAAAAAAGTTAAAAAATACCCAAGGTTAATTCTGCCACTGACCTTCTCTGCACGAGACCTCCACCTTCTCCAAGAGCTTGCACTTGTGCACACCTTGCACTCAAGCTTCCAATAGGGGGAGGGATGGACACCTTCTGTTGATGCACACAGCTTCAATGGGACCTTGTGACCTTTGATTGCATTGTTTAGCACTCCTCTGCACACACCTAAGTCACACTTCTTGCACACTTTGCACTAGCTTCTCTGTGTTGCACACTCACTGTATCTCTTGCTCTTCTCTCTCCTCGTGTAGACTATGCTCTCCTTGCTTAGTCTAACCAAGAGTAATGCATGCCTTGAGTTGAGTGTCGGTTCACATATACCCTGAACATCTTGACTTTGACCTTGACCATGTTGACTTTGACCACTTTGACTTTGACCTTTTGACTTTGACCACTTTGGCTTTGACCTTTTGACTTTGACCATGTTGACTTTGACCAATAAGACTTTGATGGGCTCAATAAGAAGGATCTGAGTTGCTAGGTCTAAACCCTTAATATTGAAGGTGTGTAACCAACCTATAATTCCAAGTTCTAGGAGCTTGTTTCAATCCATACAATGCTTTCTTAAGCCTGCAAACATAAGATGCATGATTAGGATTTTCAAAACGTGGAAGTTGTGACATGTATACCTCTTCACTTATCCAACCATTTAGAAATTCATTTTTACATCAAGTTGGAGGAGTCTCCAATTTCTTGGTTGAAGGATTATAGAACTTGTAACCCATCTAAGTTGATTCATACCCATTAAACACTACCTTTGTTGTCCTTTCATCTAGCTTACCTCTTATTTGTGATGGTACATGAAATATGTTAAACAACCAAACACCTTGCAATGTCCAAGAATAGGTTTACTTCCATGCCATGCTTCATAAAGATTCATACCTTGAAGTGATTTGGATGGTAGTCTATGTTGAAATAATGCCAAGAACAAAGAAACTCAATCTCTTGATATAGCACTTGGCACTCTTGATGTGAGATTTATGTTCTCATTCTTACTAAGAATTTGAGTTAATCTACATGGAAAAATAAAATACACCTTTCAAGGGTCAATATATATAACATCACATCATTTGACACTAGCATAAACATTGGAGGAGCTTTTCTGCATACTTTTATTTTAACTCATCAAGATGTTCCAATTACCACTTCAACACTATGACCTTAATCAGTCTTAAATGTTAAACAAACCACATATCAATCCAACAAAAATGCATCGAATGTGAAATGGGTTCAACACAAATAACAAAAACATGGATCCTTATATTCCAATAATCAAATCATTACAAAATTATATGTTTACAAATTTCAACAACCCTTTTACAATAGAAGCTGATCATATAAATGCTCAGCCTCTTGCATAGAAACATCTTCAGGGACTTGTGAAGGTTTTGAGGGCTTTACTTGCTCTAGAACTAGCTCCTCAAGGTCATCCATATTTCTTGGCTCATCTGCCAATGGTGGCACATGCTCCCTTGATGCAAGCTAGAATCTCTCTGTGTTAAATATATGTTTCTTCCCAACCTTGTGCTCATCATCTAGGCATTCATTCAAGTCATTAATCCGCATCCTAATGAAGCTGACTTGGGCTTCATCCTTCTCTATAGCAATGCAGTGCCTGAACATTTTGAGGGCACAGGCAAGTGTCGTCCCTAAAAACAAACAAATCAATTACACGTCATGCCAAAAGAGTGTCAATGAGCAAGATTGCAATTAGAAGTACCTCTGCCAGAAAACAAGTCCAAGATCCAATCATCATCATTGGAGAACAATTGGATTAATCTCATAATAAGCTTTTGGGTCTTTTGATAAGGATTAACTAATGTCTTGTCTCCTACCACGTGATGAAGCTTCTTTATAATGGTAGGGAACATTAGCACATTTGAAATTATGTTCTCACTACAATGTTCCATGACCCTTCTCTTACTAACTTCATCATAGGACCCAATTGTAAGCCACTCGGTAGCACTAACAAACCTATGTCCTAGTGTGTGATTTACATTTGTCTTTACCCTCCAAATTTATAATTATAAGTTTAATGTCACATGCAATTTCTAAGAAGAGCCAAAAAGCAAGTGCATACCATGTAAGACACTCAACAGCATGACACCTTGACTTTGATGCTATTGAGAGAAAGAAGGATTGGTCACTTCTAGGAAAAATGACAATCCTCCAAAGTGGCAACATGGTTAATCCAAAAAAATATGTCACTATCTTTTGTATTTGTGGGTGTTTGAATGGCTCATCATCATTAATAGAGCCACTCATTCTAAAGCCATATGGGATGTTTGCTTCTAAAAAGGAAAATTGTTTCATAGGTACTACTATACAAATGTTATTTACATCATCACAATATATATTGTAATACAATGGCCTTAGGGGTTCTATGGGGTTTGAAAAACACTTTAGTCTAGAGGAGTCATCCTCGAACTCCATCTCCTTCACCTTTATTCTTGACTTCTCATACCTTGCCCTTTGGATATGAGCAAGGAAGGCAGAAGTGTTGGTGCAATTATGCCCAAGCCTACACACTTGATCACTTCACATAAACTTGATGTATTGATATTACATTTGGAAGGCTTCATATGTACAAACTCTTGTAACTTTGGATTATAATTACCCATTGTAAAAGGTTACTAAACCCACGAGGAGTTAGGAAGCATAAAATCGTGCATCTTTTGGTAGTTGAGTCAAGAGACAATCAATCCTATACTTTAGGATTACTTTTAGGTGGACATTTGAATTCAAATTCAATTCCTTGGCTCCAACAAGATGACTATAAAAGTGAATGTGAAATGCACGTGTGTATCTCGAGGCTCAGAGATCACTCTACAGAGGCCCAAAGACAGCTTGTAAAAGAGCATCCAACTACATACTTCTTCAGGTATGCAAAGTGTAAAATCTATGTTGATTTGACTACATAGGAGGCCAAACTCCTAGCTTGGGACCATAGCAACGACAATGATCACAGGCAACATTGAGCATATCAGATCCTTCCACCATGAGTATGTTGATGCCCTAAGGGCAGATGGTGGAAGGATCCATCCAAATTTGAGAAAATAATGTCTAATAGAGGAAGGGATAGTAGTGGATGACAATGTGAAGTCATATGCACTCCATAAATTTGACCCATGGTTCCAGCTCGCCATCAGGACAAGGGAAATTTGGGATCTTCAAGATAAAATATTCACAATGTGGGAGAACAAAAAGGTCAAATGCTAGAAACAGAAAAAGGAAAAAATAGATCCTCAGTTGGATGTAAAAGGAAAGGGAAAGAAAGTTGATCTCTCCATTGAAGAGGCTACTAAGGATATGAAGCCGACACCTTGGAGAGAATTGCAAGGCATAAAGGATGACACTTTGATAATTTCAACATTATCAAGAGTCATTTCCAAAGACCATTGATCGGTTTTTCTTGCTCTTTTAGTAACTTATAATGTTCTTTTAAAACTCACAATGCAGTCACAGGGTTTAGATGAAGATTCAGGAGGTGATGATGGATGCACCATTACCAAGAATGGTATGATGGTTGCATGTGGGTTTATCTTCATCTTCTTCTTAAGGTTCTATACATGTAGATTATGTGGCTCCCTTATCTCAAGAGGCCTCCTTCCTATAAGTGGGTGTATTGGAGGTATGTTGATTATTGTAATGGGTAGGTGGAAAAGTTTCCCCTTTTTCACGAGCTTCTTCTTGGCAATCTCCTCCCTTATCTTTTTCTATTCTATAAGCAATATCCTAGAAGTGAGCTCTCCTCCAAGGGCAACTATATCATCCTGAGAGTTTGAGATTACTTTTGATTCCACATCAGTTGGCTTGGTCTTCTTCTGGGGCCTCTTCTGTATGGGCTGCTTGCCCTTTGACATTATAGGTGTAGTCTTCCTCTCCTGGCTTGGCATGGTATTCCCCTGTATCCATGGCAAGAGATCCATGATCAAATTTTTCAATTCCCTGCAGATTTGAGCGAGCCTCTCTCAAACACAACATTCAAGACATAGGAGCTCCATTTTGCAAATTGTATTCCTCGTTCCCTTTGAAGTCTCCACTAGGAAAAGGAGGTTATCTGAGTCCTCATCTTCATAGTCCACCTTGAATGCAAGACCATATTGAAAGACCTGCATTGTGGTAATCTTTCCCCTCCCATAGGTGCCAGCAAACACAAGCAGAGTGACATTTTTCTCCTCTATGTATTGAAGGCACGACTCTAGATTTTTCATGTCTCAAAGTGGTCTATCTTTCCTACTGACGTCAGTCTCTTTGGATATATCTTTTCTGCCTGGCTCTTCCTCAATGGGCTTGACACTGCTATGACCACTTGATGATATGGACATTGGATTACTTGCACGCTCAGAGGGCAAAGACAATATGCTCTTCTTTTGCTTCAGTAGATGTCCAATGCTTCTGTCCCGAGCACCCTCTCCTGAGCTGCGTATGGTCACCTTTAGTTTCTTAAAGGATTTCTCCTCTCTCTTCTCAATGTCCCTGAAGTGAAACAATTTCTGTTAACCAAAGGTATGACATTGTCTTCGGGATAACATTCATCTCAATGTTTGGGTGCTAAGTTGATGCGACGTGTCAAGCTTCTGCTACAACTCGATGCATGGCATCGAATGTTGCCTATAAGTTGATACCACACATCAACCTTAATGCTCAAGGTGATGCCAAGCATCAAATTGGGGGGTCAATCCTATGTAAAACATGAACCCCTTGGTCCAATTCGATACCAAGCATCAAATTTTGGGGCCAAGTTGATGCTATGCATCGACCTTATATCGAGCAACTCGATGTGAGGCATCGGATTGGGTGACAACATCGATGCCATGCATCAACTTGGGCAAGGAATGCGATTCCAAGCATCTAATTGGCCAAGCAAGTCAATGCTAGGCATTGATCTTGCCTCCAAACTTGATGTTAAGCATTGAGTTGGGCAAGAAAGTCAATGCTAGGCATCGACTTGAACCACTGGCATCGACAGTTGATACATCGACATGATCACCCAACTCAATGCCTAGCATCAATTTTGGAGGGTAGATTGATGCTTGGCATCGACCTTGTCACCCAATTCGATGCTTGGCATCAAGTTGCTCACCCAAGTCGATGCCTGGCATCAACCACACCCAAAAATGGATGCCTGACATCGAATTTCCCCCAAAAGTCGATGCCTGGTATCAACTTTTCCTGCAATGTCGATGCTTGGCATCGAATTCCATGACTCTGAACTAGGACAAAAATGTGAATTACTTCAAACAAATTACTATAATTTCTAGGGTTTCCAAAAGGAATCTTTTTGGAATCTTTAATTGTTAGGGTAAATTTAAGTTACCTTTGAGTTTTTTTTCTAGCTCCCTTATTCTCCATTGCTAAATTTTTCTTTGCTTAAGCTTTTTCTATTGTTTTTCTCTCTGTGCTCTTTTGCTCTGTGTGCTCTATATCAACTCACACATTTGAAAAATGATCCTCTGGTCCTATGATCTATTTATAGACATTGGCTAAGTTGAATGAGGAACTAACTAGGTGTAACTTGATGGCACAACTAGGTGTAACTGAGTCAAACTAGGTGTAACTTGATGGCCCAACTGGAGTATAGAATTGAATCAAGAAGCAACCAATCCTAGCCTGATCACACTTGGTTATATCATATTTGGTTATCATATCTTTTGAAATAAAAGCTTTAGCAGGGCCACTTAGTTGGCCACACTCATCAACATCATGCATATCATATCCACTTTGCTTGATGTACTCCTAAAACTCTAAAGAAGGCACATTCAAGGACTTGTAATAATCCGTGATCAGCAATTTTCCACCAGGTTTGAGCCACTTAAATATCTTTTGAAAAAGTGATGGCTTATCATGGGTTCAAATTCTTACATCAATGAGGTACAATGGTAATACATTCAACCTCTTGCAAGCAAAAACACCATGTGCATGACTCTGCAAGCTTTGACATGTGCTAAACATAGCTAGTAGAAAAGGTTGAAAAAACAAAGATGGAAATCCCATTTATGGGCAACACATAAAAATTTTTGAGTTTGGATTAAAGAACTTACTTGGATATGCAAAAGCATTAAATCAATGTAAAATTCTCCACCACCAATGCCATAGTCAATGTCAAGTACTTTCTATCCCACTTAATTCTAAGCACCCACTTAATTCTTTATAAGGCTTTTAAAATTATCTTTTTCTTGTGGTGTTGTGGCCCCCTTTCCCATGTTTCTCAAAGTGGCACAAATTGAGCATTCACCCATTCTAACTTTATGAGGAATACTCACATTGTTAAACTCTTCTTCCCATAATCGAGTAAAAAGTCAATACATGACATACTTATCATTTTTACTTTCCATTTCTTCTTTATGAACTTGAAATACTTCTCGATAAGTAAAGTTATCTGACAAGTGTAACCTTCTAGTTTTAAGCATAACTTCACAATGCAAACTAAAATAGTTCATCATCCAACTCATTGCATGACGACCAATAGAACCTTTGGTCCCAAATCCCTGATATGTATCAAAAATGAGATCTCCACATGTAAGCCCTTACTGAATCTTATGTATTCTGCAATTCGTCATGCCCCTCGCAATTTTAAATGCATCCCTACAACATGAGATCCCTTGACTAAAGAAATATTCAAAAGCAACATGTGTTACTTACATGTTATCCTCAATCATTTTCATGTGAGAAACAAGGTATAAATCTTGCCTTTCACTATCTAAATGGAAGAATTTCTCTCTTAGCTGCTTTAATTTCTTCATTCCTAATTTATACAATCATTTCAAACCACAGCAATGCTTCACAATGTCCAATGCAATTTGTCTATCTGAAGGAAGGAATTGAAATATTTTTTTACTTACTTTACAAGGCCTTCGCTTAAAACACCCATACTTTGTATACTCTCTCTCTCTCTCTCTCTCTCTTTCTCTCTCTCTCTCTTTCTCTCTCTCTCTCTCTCGACATTCTTTACTCCACATGCACTTGAATCTAAAGAGAGATCAATAAGAGGATCGAGTTCAATAGATGGATCGGATTGACCATTGTTGCATTGAGAATCTAACTTAAATGACTCAATTAAGAATAGAGAATCATTGATACATTCTAAGCCATGGACATCATTCATGAAAGGATCCACTAAAAACAATGAATTTGAAAGTCTATCAGCTCGATCACTAGAGATAGGTGCTGCCCAAGCATCTATCGAAAAGAGAGAGCTCATCTTCATAGACAATGGAAGTGTAAGAGCATTCCCTTTATAATATACAAACAATGGAAGTGTAATATCAAGCAATTATGTCTCCCAAATCACATATCTAGATAATTATGAAGATGGATTGTGCCCATTATTATGTGTTTTATGATTTGACTTTATGTCATAATCAAGAATCATTTAGAGGTATGATTTCATTGCTCATTAAAAATTGGTTAGGCAATCCATCATGAACATTTACCATCTTGAGTTAAGCAATTGATCATAGCTCACAAAATATCAATGAGAGAGAGGAGTTAGCGATATGATGATCTCCACCATCCAATGAGTCATGCGTGCACAAACACATGCATAAAGACACACATATGCAAACGAGCCTCACTCATGGAAAAGTCAAAAGATTTTCCAAGAAACTCAAAGCTGATTACACTAGACATTAAATATGAGAAAATTCAATTGAAGGATTTTTCCTTTCTATATTCATGTTTTAAAATCTAACCCTTCTTCACACTCTAGTATCCACCCTTGTTAAGATTAGGTCCTAAACCCTAGTCTGGAGTGAATCTTGAGTTAAGAGAAATCCTCTAATATTATGGAGTGTTAAGAAATTAGTACTCAATGTTGAAGACTATGTTTCTTGCAAAAATATGGAAGATGTCCTAAACCCCATGCTACATTGTTAGGATATGTCCATCATGCATTTTGCTTAAGTTTTTCATAAACCTGAACATATACTCTTGCTTTGACATTAAAAAAACATTCAAGTTTTCTTCATTACTTGCAACTTGAAAACTAATCACTCAAAGTCTAATCTCAAGACCCTCTAGTAGTCCTGTCTTTTATCTCTCAAGGACCAAGGTTTTTGAGAGTTTGATTCAAGCAAAATTTTGCTTTCTCGCCTTACCTGTCGGGTTTTGGGCTTTTATGAATAAAAGAGGGGAGTTTGTGGTGATCAAACTTGATAGAAAATTACACTATAAGGAAGGTATGAACCTTAATGTCTTAGGGAAAGTTATGCTTATCAACACATTTGTGATCTCAGTTATTATTCCTTTGTTTTCTAATTCCTATGTGGTAATACAAAGTTAGAGATAGATTTTAGTATGTACGGCCTTTCTTGAGCATCCCTTATGCACCAAAGTGTGAGCTTATCTATCTTTTCTTGTGTAGGTCCTTGTTTCGATCTTGGAATAGGCATAGCTTCATCACTTACGACGATTCCATAAAGATTTCTACCTTGCAAGTAGGCTCTAGCTATGATACCACTGAAAGAACTTCGAGAAGCTTGTAGGAGGTAGAAAAGTGAGTTGCAAAGCGATGAAGTTTGGTCCAGCCAACCAGCACAAGACCAGCCCTTGAGCTTATGGAGACTGCAATAGACCTTATAGGCATGCAATAAGTGCAATAAAATGAACTTTGTACTTTGGATCATCAAGGAGAAAGATTCGATATAAAATAGATAGGTTTGCACATTGACTAGCTCAAAAATTTTACAATCTTTGGATGAGAGAATCAACTACAAATGTTCATAGCAGCCCACATGATTACAATTGGATAAAATCATTTTGAAGGAGTGATACACATATGGTTGAGTCTATAGAATGTACAAGAGTACAAGAAATAAGTGAAATATGCTTTTGCAACGAACCTGACACTCAACAGTGATACCTCCTATTTTTCAGGAATGCACAGAGATAGACCTTGAGACCAAAAAACTATAATTTCTCCCAATCTACGAAACCAAATGCTTTGAAAATGCAAACACATAAACTATACACTAATATCTTTCCAATGAGTGCTTATTCATCAAAGTTTAAGCTCTCTAGAGAGAGAAACATCCTCTGCAAGATTACTATTGATGAAGAAGATGATGCAAAAAAATGAGAGAGCAAGACAATGATGGCCACAAGTGTATGTATATTGCTTCCATGTAATGTAAAATTGATTTATAGTCTTTATATAGACTCTTGAAGTGCTTCATGACTTCTACAAGTGGATTTTTAATTCAAATGAAAGAAGTATTAGTCGTTGGAGGGAATCAATTCACTTTCTTACCATCTAGGAAAAATGAAGATCTAGTTTGATCTACCTTTAGGTGATTGATGATTCATTGATTGCAACTCAAACACCTCAATTTCAAGTAAAGGAACCCTCCAATGAATATTATTTTGATGTAATCCAAATGATAGCTTTTTTGATGTAGATTAAATCTAGCTCAAACATAGTATAAGCTTGATGTTCCAACAGCTCGCCCTCAAGCTAAAGTATGCTTGAGACTTCATTCTCTAATAGATTGAATACCTACCATTGATTTAAATGTGTGAAGCTTTATTCCATCAAGTGCCTTCATCGTCAGCACTGCTACTTGGTTTTCAGTTGGAACAAAAGAAGTGTCAATCTTCTTTGCCATGAGTTTCTCCCTGATGAAGTGGTTATGAACCTCTATGTGTTTGATTCTTGCATGGAAAATAGGGTTTGCTGCTAGATGCATGGAGCTTACATTATCTCCAAATATGTGAGGTTTGGAACTCATCCTATGCTATATGAAATGTATGTCCTTGTATGAGTAGCATATATCAAGATACCTACCAAGCTTTGATATTCTTTAATGTCTTCAATTTTCTCACCTTCATTAACACTACATTTATGATTCATCTCCAAAGGTGTACCTGCAAGATTTGTGTTCTCCATTCTAAACTTAAAAAGTAGATCTTGAATGTATCTTCTCTGAGTTAGATACATCCCTTCATCTATATATATCACATGCATACCTAGAATATTTGTGAGCTCACCTAAGTCACTGATTTTGAACTCCTCTTGCATGTGTCTCTTAATCCTTTGAATGCCATTCAGATCATCACTTCTCATAATAATATCATCTACATATGCACATAGATAGATAACCTCATTATGATTCCTTTTGATGAATAGAGAAGGATCTGAGTTTCTTGGTATGAACCCTTGATCTTCAAGGTATGTAACCAACCTCTAATTCCAAGCTCTATGAGCTTGTTTCAATCCATACAATGCTTTCCCAAATCTGCAAACATAAGATGCATGATAAGGATTTTCAAAACCTAGAGTTTGTGACATGTGTACCTCTTCATTTATCCAACCATTTAGAAATGCATTTTTACATCAAATTGGAGGAGTCTCCAATTTCTTGTAGTGGCTACACTTGTCAATAGTCTGAGTGTAGTCATCTTTGCAACTGTTGAGAATGTTTCCTCATAGTCTATACCATGCATTTGTGAGCATCCTTTGGCAACTATTCTTGCCTTGTACCTGAAAATTGATCCATGAGTTTCTTTTAACTTTATGTAGCCATCTACAACCAATTACGTTTTGATTGGATGACATTGGAACCAAATCCCAAGTGTCCATCTCCTTCAATGCATCTATTTCTTCTTTCATGGCCTTTTCCCAATTAGGGTTTCTTTGCCTCCTAATAGGCTGAGGGTTCTTCTGAAATTGATTCTTTTGCTGCGTAGATTGAATGTTTTGTAACAAATATGGAATCATATCCATACCTTTCTGGTTTTTTCTTCTCTATTGTTGATCTTCTAAGAGCTTGCTTGGAGCATTCTCCACACTCTTGAATCTTTGCTTTGCCTCTTGACTTCCTTAGTTTGTAATCCTTCTCCCTTTCATCTTGGTCATCTTTTGTATCACTTCTTGGATCCTAGACCTATGTATCATGCTTTCTTCCTAATTGATGAGAATCATAAGCAATATCATATGGTAGAGTTACCTTTCGTTTGTCTTCATCATACCAAGACCTGTGTTCTTCAAACACAACATTTCTACTTGTAGTGAATTACTTGGTTGAAGGATTATAGAACATGTAACCCATCTTAGTTGAGTTATACACAATTAACACTACCATTGTTGCCCTTTCATCTTGCTTACCTCTTATTTATGATGGTACATGAACATAAGCTAATAAACAACCAAACACTTTGCAACATCCAAGACTAGCTTTTCTTCCATGACATGCTTCATAAGGATTCATACCTTGAAATGATTTGGATAGTAGTCTTTTGACAAGGTAAACACCTGTTGAAATAGCCTCTGCCCATAGATAATGTGGCAACCTCTTCTATTTAAGCATTGTTCTGGCTTATCCAACCAATATCTTATTTCTTATCTCTACAATTCCATTTAGTTGAGGAGAGTACCTGGTAGTCACTTCCCTTTTGATACCTTTATCCTGCAAGAACTCATCAAACTCTTTGGAAAAGTATTCTCCCCCTCCATCAAATATGAGCTTCTTGAGTAGATACTTTTTGAAGCAATCAAACACTTCATTCTTACTCTTGATAAAGTATAGAATAGTCCATCTACTATGGTCATCAATAAGTGAGACATAATACCTTGATACTGTCAATGAATGTTCTTGACTTGGCCCCCATACATCTCTATGTACTAAGTCCAATAAGTTGTTGTGGATGTAGCCTTTGTGATTAAATGGTTCTCTTTGTCCTTCCCAATCTCACATGCATCACATTTGTTGATCGTGTGTTGCTTTCATATGTTTGGTAATCCTATAACACTTTGATCCCTACATAAATCCTTCAAAGTTCTTTCATTCACATGAGCAAGTCTCTTATGCCACACTTCAAGCTCACTAAGGGTTTGAGACCCAAAAGTGAATAGAGCTATGTTTTTTATTTCTCTTACTTCAAAAGTAAAGAGCTTACCATACTTCTCACCTTTGGCTATCTCCTTGAAGCCTTGAAATGGATCTTCCATAAAAGCTCTGTTGATATATTTAGGTAGTGATGTGTGTGAACACTCTAAGATATCGAGGCACTTTCTTCCCTCTTTAGGAGGTTTTTTCCCCCCAGCTTGTATATACTCCAATTTCCCTAACAGGCTACTTATCTTTGTACATTCTAGTGGTAATACATTCAATATTGTGTTTTGTGATCCAAGTTTCTTCTTCTTCTTTCGTGTGTTGTTTGTGTGCTTCGGGGACGTCTAGCTCCAACAATTGGTATTAGAGAAGGTCGCCGCTTCATCTAGGATGTCATCTACACCTCTCCGGTTGTGGACTTAGAATTGCATGAAATTTGGTGAGCATAGTCAAGCTATTTCAAAGATCAAAACAAAATGAAGCTCTATGGTGCTGAAGCCATGATCTGAGCTCATTTCGGCCTCCGAATGCACTATCATGCTGCTTGTGCAAGCTATTTCATCTTTTTCTGCCAAAGATATATATAGGTTTTGGTCTGCCAATATAATCTTCTCAAAGTCTGCTATAGGTTTAGCAGAACTCATCAAGGTAGTTATGTTCAACTTTTTCAGATACAATCATTTTTCTGCATCAGGGTGTTTTAGTGAGTGGCCATGGTTGAAAGCAATGATGTATTTCGTATGTTGGCTATTGAGGATAAGTTGGATGGTATGAATTACCCACTGTGGGCTTATGTGATGCATCATGTATTGGTCACAAAAGGACTATGGAATATCGTGCAGATGTTGAAAGACGTCCTATTACACCTGCGAATATAGGTACCACAAATACAGGTACTAGAGCTGATGGAGATGGTATCGAAGATGATGATATTCTGCAGATTCCTATTCGTATTGTTGTTTCTGCTGCATCTAATACAGAGCAAATATGTTGGGATGGAAAAGATGCCCATGCACATGCATTGATAGCCTTGTCTATCAAACATGCCATTATTCCTCACATTCACTCTTGCAGGACAGCTAAGGATGCTTGGGATACACTTACCACATTGTACCAAGCTAGGAATGACACTCATGTTGCTTACCTCCTAAAATAGTTGGAGAGTGAACATATGAATGAAGGTGATTCTATAGACAGTTTTCTGACAAAGATCAAGGATTTGAAGGAACAGTTGATTTGATCAAGGGTTTGAAGGATTTGATGAAGTTATAGCGGATGGTTCACTTGTGTAGACCATTCTGAATGGTATTCTTGACTCATATCAGAGTTTTCTTCTACTCTTCATCTGATGATGAAAGGCAATCCAAATGCCCTGTCCTTTGAAGAGTTAGTTTCTGTTCTATTGCAGGAAGATCAGTGTAGGCAAAACAAGTCCATTTTCATGTTGTAGATCAAGCTTTCTTGCGTAGTCAGAAGGGCAAAGGAAAATGGAGCTCTTCTTCTAGTGAACAGAAATCTGCAAATGCTGCACATTCGAAGAAAGAAGACAAAGATGAGAAAAAAATCAGAAAAGCAGAAATTGTTTTGCAAATACTCTAAAGCAAATGATCATGTCATTAAGAGCTATCCACAACTGGCTACTAAAGAGGCAAAGAAGAAAGAGGCCGGAATGGTTGTTGTAGAGGCCTCTACACCAAAAACAGAGTCTGCTAATCTTGTGCAGAATGAAGAATGGGCATTTACTACTGTTTGCACTTTTGATCCATCTTCTTATGAGCAATGTATGTGTGTAGTAGACTCAAATTTTTGTTATGTTGATAGTGGGGAAACCAAACATATTACCTCGCAATGCAGTTTCTTCACTTCACTTGAGTCTGCCCCTACAAGGAATACTGTCACATGTGCCAACAACTCCTCTTATCCTATCATGGGAGTTGGTAAGATCATTCTGACTACTCTTGATGGTAGTTCTTTAACTTTTTCAGATGCTTTATTTATGCCAGGGATCAAGAAGAATCTAATATCAGTTTCGGCTTTAGCGGAGATTGGCTTGGTTGTGAAATTTGTTGATGACATGTGTACAGTTCATGATCTTTCAAATGACGATGTGATTATTGCTTCTAGCATTTTATGTCGTGGGATAAATAAGTTCATAGACTATGAAAGATGTGTGAATGATTTGGCATGCAGTTCATGATTCTCAGTCTATGTCAGATGCAAAGCTTTGGCCTACATGCTTTGGTCATCAAAATTTTGCCAGTTTGCTATGCCTGTAGAAATCTAAAATGGTGTCCTCTGCCCAAACTTGAGGAACCTAGAAAACATGTTTGTGAAGGCTTTATTTTGGGCAAAATGCAGCGTTCCTCCTTTCCAAAAGATGGTTCAGTTTGGGCTACTCAAAAATTGCAGCTTGTACATAGTGATGTTTGTTGTCCTATGTAGACACCTTCTTTTGGGAACTATCTTTACTTTGTGACTTTCATCGACGATTTTTCTAGGCATGCATGGGTATATCCATTGAAGGCAAATTCTGAAGTGTTTATGTTCTTCAAACAGTTTCTGGTTTTGGCTGAAAATCTATCAGTATGTAAAATGGGCACCTTTCGTTCTGATTGAGGGGGGGAATATATGTCATCTGACTTTAATGCATTTCTGACTGAATGTGGGATAAAACAACAGTGTATAGTGCTATATACACCTCAAGAGAATGGAGTTGTTGAATGGAAGAATAGGTCACTCATGGAGATGGTGAGGTGTATGGTCAAGAGTCAGCCTTTAGCACATAGTTTCTGGCTTGAGGCTGTCATGTGTACAGCATATGTACTTAACAGGTTTCCCACTAAAGCGCTGCAATCTATCACTCCATATGAGGCTTGGCATGGTCGCAAGCCATATGTTGCTCATCTGCATGTTTTTGGTTATTTTGCATATGCATTAGTGCTTGAACAACATCGCAAAAAATTGGATGATAAAGCACTAAAAGAAAGATGTTGAAATCTAGAGTTTGCACATCCATGATGAGATCATAATCCATGGTGAAGGATTGTCATTGCTTATCACTTTGAATCCCATTGAGAATTTGCCTCATGATAGCATCTTCTTCAATTAGCTCTCCAATGGATGCTAACTGATCAAAGACCTACTTGACATTGGTAACAAAATATGTGATGGTTTGTTTAGGTGTCTTCTTCATTTGGTTGAACTTGTTCCAAAGATGATTCTTTATTGCTTTGGTACTAGCAGAAAAGAAAGTCTCTAGGGCATCCGAAGTCCCTTGAGATGTCTTGCATCCTCTAATATGTGGTAATAGAAAGTCAGAGATAGACTTTAGTATGTATGAATTTTCTTGAGCATCCCTTGTGCACCAAAGTGTTAGCTTATCCATCTCCTCTTGTGTACGTTTGTAGCTCAGTGATGAGTAGCACCTCCTTTAATGTCAATCCGGGAAGACGTGAGGATGGTATGAAGACCTCGAGCAAGTGGAGGCACAAGTGCGTGAGTGAGAAGCACACAAACATGCACACACATACACACACACACGCACACACGGCAAGACAAAGAGTGAGAAGCAATGGAGTTCTTAGATTACTTTCGAAAAGTTCTTACAGGTTCATTCCAATTACAATCTAACCTCAAAAATGAGCTCTCTAGCTCCTTTTATAGTTTTTGACTAGCTTTGGCCCTGTTCAGACCTAGTGTCCGGCCTAGTTAAAAATTAGGTTCCAGGGCTTATTTGAGGGCTCAAATGAGATCTAAAAAATACGAAAATTGGTAAGCAACTACTTCTAAGGCTCCTCAAGCTCGAGGACTCCTCGGCTTGCACAAAATGGAGCCACAAAAAGGTGAACATGGTATTTACAGGGGTTGTTAGTGATGAGAATCACTTTTAATTGGTGTAAGGATTTTGAAAAATTAAAGGTTGCCTTAGTGCTAGATCTGCGTGAATGCTCGTACTTGCTTCTTCATGAAGAAAATTATTGGCCTACTTGCCAGATTGTCGTTGACTCCCTTGTTTTCTTGTGCCTTCTCTCCCCTCTGACTCTCTTCTCTGACTGCCATGCCTTGTCAGTCCTTTAGTTCCTTATCTGCTGCTAACACACCCCCCTCTCTCGCGTCTGTCGTCCCTGACAGACCCTTGTTGGGAGGGTCGTTGGACGTAGTATTCGACAACGTCTTGCGCTAAGTGATGTTCGGCAATCCTCAATCCTTTGGCCAAGTCTGTGAGTAGAGCATCCCAATCTACCGGCCCGGGAACCTCTGGATGTGGCATATGTAACTTGTCTGAATGGAGAGCTTGTTCCACTGCAAACAATTGTAATAAATGTGAGGGCCTGGGAATGAAGATCTCTGAGTGATATTCCCAGAACCCTGTGACAAACATCTCTTCAAACGTCTGTTTGAAGCAGGCCGGTAGGTATTTGATGCGGGCATGCCATGCATAAACAACATTAATAGAGGGCGTTGTGCTCATGTCATAAACAAGATCCTGATTGCCTTCATTGAATCCGAGCACAGAGAGGTGAGGTTCCTTAACATTCTTGAAGGTCCTGAAGGTGACTATCATGAGTTCAAAAATTTTAAGGCACATCTGTGTCATGACATCTGGTACGTTTTTGAACCTGACACCCCAATGCCGAATAGTCGAGATCATGTATCCTACGGTAGGTTGGCCTTTGGGTGGCGCTAAGTAGACATAATTGAGCCATTTCTCACATCCTTTGGTTGTCAGCACCATCTTTGTGTATTCCGGCCACGACCTTCTTCGGAAAACAGGACAGTAGCAGGGATTGTACTTGATATATAGGGGCATGTTATTCCATGTGCGATTCATTTCCGGGTAGGTTTCAAGCAGCCGAATTCTCCAAGTCGGTTGGCGAATATTTCCCTGCTTGGCACTTTCTGGGATGTCGTCTGGTGCAAACTGTGTGGCAGAGGTTGGATCCCGTGAGGTGTGGTGCTTGATTTCAGCATTATAATCCGCCATTAAGACACAAAAAGGAACATACAAGTCGTCGGAGGTGCCAATCCACCTGTGATGTGAGAGGTTTCTAAAGTAGTCGGATTTTATGATTACCTCTTCCAATCGTGACATGGATGCTATTTGAACTGCTACCCTGTCATCATGGGTGCTGGCCACTTTCTCTAATCTCTGCATCCATTCAGGGGCCTCTATCTCAATGGTGTCCATGCCTTCCGCTGTCTGCTTGCCTCCAGGTGCTGGCATCGGAACGTACGGGTCCTCAAAAGTTTCCTCTACTTCGATTGGTACTAGGTCTTCAGGTTCTGGTTCTACCAAGGGGGAGGGTTGGCGTTCATACTCAAGCACTTTCTTTTGTAATTCTTCGAGTTGTGCTTTGAGCGCTGCAACTTCCTCAGTTGTGTCAGCTGTGGTTGGGACTTCTTTGGGTGGTTTTGGCTGAGCTGCCAATTGCCTTAGTAGTTCGTCTCTTTCGTTTTCTAAGGCTGCATGGGCTTCGAGGAGATCAGCATGGGTTTCCAATATGATTTGCATATTGTCCGAGGGAATAGCCTTAAACTTCTCCGGGTCAATTTCTTGTGGGGAACCTTCCATGGCTACTTCCAAGTTCTCTTCGTTTTGTGTCTGAAGCCGTCTATTTTCTTCCAGGGCTGCAGACATATGCTTCCGTAATAGAGCCATGTTGCGGTGGAGCTTGAGGTTCTCTGTGATTTGGGAGTGTAGCAGAGCATCCATTTGTTGTCTTTCTTCTGCATCTGGCTGCGGTGGATTCGCCACTAATTGCTCATGTTGTTCTTGCAATGCACTAAACTGTTGTTGTAATTGTTTCTTCTCTTTCTCTAAATCAATGAATCTTCCTTGTAATGCTTCATGACTCCTGAACAAACTTGTATGCTGAGCATCGAGGTGCTGATAGTGTTGTTGTAACTGAGATATGCACTGATACATGTTATTAAATACATTATTAATGGGGGTGGATGCAGGAAGGGTGTTAAATGCAGAAGGAAAGGGAAAGGGGAAGGGAAGTGTGAATGCGGTGCTGGAAAATGGTGAAGTGGGTGGTGGGGGAATGGGAGATTGTGGCCGTATGGGGGGAGGGAGAGGTGCGGTGGGGGGTGATATGTCCATAAAATCCACGGTGGACGCAGTAGTGGGAGTGATTGTGAATAGTGGAATTGTGGGTGCAGTGATTGTGGTGAATGTGTATAGTGGTGTGTGCAGTTGTGAATATGAACTACCCGGAAGTGTGAGTGGGGGAATGGGGATGTCAGTAGCTGCCGTTAGGATTACAGTGTTAGTGGAGGTGTCTACAAGGGAGGTGTTGAGAGGGTGTGTGGGCTGATTGGCGGTTTGTGCTTCAGTCGTGGCAGTGGACTCGGAGGCGGTGACGGTGGTTGTTACATTGGTAATGGGAGGTGAATGTGGCGGAGTGGGAGGCGGGGGTGGCAAGGGGGGTGATGGGGGTGCACTGGACATATGGGTCTCTTCAGTATCGTGCACAGTGTGTGCTGTGCCCGTGGTCGTGGCTGTCCCTTGTGTTTCGGATACTAAGACATTCATCTGTTTCCCTACTCGTGGGGGACGTTTTCCGTATCTTCTTTCCATTCTGCGTGATTGTGCCAGGGCAGTATGCACTGTCTCAGGTACTCCTAAAGCATCAGAGATCATATCCAGTGTGGCACGATATTGTTCATCGACTCCTTCCTCCTCAAGGATTTGGTGCATGATAGCCTTCCTGCTGCAAGGGATAACTTATGTTGTTGTTGGACCCTGTTGATGGTATCGTAGAGCTTTTTCAACTCCTTTGTATATGCTGGGGCACCCTCTAGCTTCTGTATAACTTCTCGCTCATAGTCATGCGCCTCCTCATCAGAAAATCCTTCCTGTTCATCCTCTTGGTCTTCTTCTTCTTCATCCTCCACTTCCACCACTTCTGGTTGTCTTGTCTGGGGTTGTTGTGTAGCCGTTTGTTGTCCACTACCCTGCTCTGCTTCGACTTCCGCATTAACAGCTTCAATGATTCTGGCAACTTCTTCATCCGTTAGATCTTCCAAAGTGAATCCGTGAGGAAATTCCAGATCAGTAGGTACTGGTGGAAACACAAGGTTAGGGCCATCTGTGCTGTGCCTGGGTAACCTGATAGTAAATGGTTGTACTCGTCTGGGAAGCCTTGGAGTTGTTTCGGGTGTTAGGGTTGCACCGCGGGCTTGTGCACAAGGCATCTGGACAGCGCCTCTCATCTTCTTTGAGGGAGGCCCTGCGGCTGACAGTCTGCGTTGAAACTCCTCTGCTCTGGTCCAAATGAGAGCCCTTTGCACCGGTACATCATATGCGAGACATCTATACACAATTCTGGTAAGCGCACAGCATCCATACAGTACAGATTTTTGTTTCTTATACCACCTTTGATGAGCCAAATGGATCTGGTCGATAATCCAGTGGGGCATATTGATTGTCAAATCAAAGGCATCTGCTAAGTAGAGGCTAAACCAGATCTGTTTGGGAGGCATTGTGAACCTTTCTTGCGCGGGGAATGCGAAATGTTGCATGACCATGCGTAAATGAATGGCGATCGTAGGTGTCATCGCAACCATGTCCTTTAATTTCGTCAAATTTCTGTTCTTCATATTGTCTGGAACCATAGTCTCTTTCTCCGTAGGAATGTGCATACCTTTCATGTCCAAAGCTTCCCTTACCAAGTTGATAGTTAATCTGAAGCGCTTGAGCTCATTGCCCCTTGTGAGAGATGGGAGGACAAAGGAGTTGTATCCCTTTTTGTCTTTGCTCGGAGTAAGGGTGCTAATCACATACGAGCACCTTAGAAAATCCGGCTTGGGCAATTGGAATTTGAAATACTCGTAGATTCCTGCCTTCTTCCATATGGGTTTCAATCCTTCATTATTCTGCAATCTTTCAAATTCCCTGGTAAAAAAGTGATACCTGCCCCAACGCCCATTGAATTCTATCTCTGCCTCCCACATATAAGTGCCTTCACCTAGGGGTCCTGCCACATCACTGAACCAATGAGAGTTTTTGCTGACTGGCATTGTGTGCCCCTGTGGAGGGTTCTGAACCGGTATGGCATGTAATGCCCTCAATGCCGCTGGTCGTTCCTTTAATTCCTCCTCAACCGGAAGGCTTTCAATGTCCACAACTTGGGGGCTAGTGCCTGCCTGGGAGCTAGTTCCTACCGTATCTGCCATGTTACTTCTTGCTTCCTGTCTCTGTGAGAATATAGAAACATGTGTTAACATTGTACAGGTCAAGAGAGAACCGTTGTTGTTCCCATTACAACATTAATCATGAGGGTTGGGAGAGATTAATGGGTTAGTAAGTGCTCGGTGCGAGTGTGTGTGTGGTTAGGAGTTTGGTAGACCTAAGAGCTAAGTAGAATGATGTAGTGTGATAGTGATGTGGTTAGTAGGTTGTCATGGATTTACAAATGGGGTCCGGGGGTTTGTTACAAGTCTTAGGCTGCCAAATGCAGTGGATGGGTTTTACTCTTGGTTTCGTAGAGACTCTCAAGAGCCTTATAGGTGTGTCGGCTTGAAAATGAGGCCTTTTAAGGACCCATTTACAAGTGATTCTGTTCGTGCTCATGGGCCTTGGTGTGTTCCTGAGTGTTGAGAATGAGTGGATGCCGGCTGTGCGAGTGAATGGATCATGATGTATAGGGTGTGGTCTTGGTGTAGCTATTTGAGCCCGCAAACAAGCCTTAGGCACCCAAATTTGTCTTGATTGTGGGCTAGCCTTCATCGACTTCTTGGGCACCCAAATAGACTTCACGTTAGCAGAAGAACTTCTGAAAGACTTCTTATTAGTGTCGTGTTGTTGGTTACTAATAAGAGGCTTTGCTCGTGTGGTTGGCTTGAGTGCAACCGGGTGTTCGCCTTTCTGCACCCACACTTGTTTCACTAGCTGAGACATTTTGCTGCGCAGGTACTTTTGATCTCCGACATAGGTAGTACTCTGCTTCTTCTGCCTTTGATCCACCTTTGGTTGCTGCCTCCCTCTGGCCTTTGGAAAAGAAGGGAGTTCCGTTGCATCCCTGACTCCTTTTTTGCGAACATCATTCCTCTGCAACACATAGTTTTGGACAAGAACAGCATGGTCATCTTCATGTGTACTCCTGGAAGGACCAGGAGTGTGTGCCTTTCCTAGTTCCTTGAGTGCTCCATTATCTAACTCTACTGTAATTCGACTATGATTGACCCATACCTGAAGAAGTCCATTTCTTAGGTTTAAGTTGATTGCTTGGTCATAGATCCAGTCCTGACCCAAGACAAGGGGTTCAGTGAGGTCCTCATCTTGGCACACTAGTACCTTAACTATCATTAACATGTCCTGAATGTAGAGGGGGAGCTCCACCTCGCCCATGCAAGGGGTTTCCACACCTCCTAATCCTATGAGATAAGCTTCTATAGGATTGACCTTTAATTTCAATTCTTGACAGTAAGAGAGTCTCACCGCACTAGTGGCTGCACCTGAGTCAATCAATGCTCGCACGGACTGTGCACTAGTTCCTTGTCCTACCTCTATGGTCACAAAAGGTCGTCGATCAATTATTCTATGGGAACTTGTTCCTGCGACTTCACACATTGCCATATGATATCCTTGATCTGCATAGTCATTTGTTCTAAGCTGATTTCTACCTTGTCTTCGCAACTTCATCCTTCTGATGCGTTCTAAAGCTTCTGCTTGAGCTTCTTCTCGAATCCGCTTTTCTTCTTCCTTGCGTTTCTTGGCGATATTGAGTCGACTTAGCATTTCCTCTGTGAGAGGTTCCTGATATAACTTGACTCTGCATCCGCTTATATAGCTTGGGAGAACGTCACCGTCCAATGTGGCTAGTTGCACTGCTCCACTTGTGGAGATCCTATTTATGATCATAGGTCCATAGCCACGCTTCTCTAATTTTCTCGCATGTTGTTTCAAAGTGTATACTAGTACTAGGTCGCCTACCTTCAAACCTTTATCCTTAACGTGGGCATCAAAATATGCCTTCTGTCGTTTCTTAGCTGCATATATCCCTGCAGCTGCCCTTAGTCTTGTTTCTCCTAATCGTTCAAGGTCAAAAAGTCTAGAGGAGAGTTCATGACCCGTCCATTCGTGCTCTTGTGCTACTTTTAATGTAGGTATTAAGAAGTCCAAAGGTAGCACGGCGTTTTGGCCAAATACCATCTGAAAGGGGGTGGCTTGGAGTACCGTTTTGTAGGCGACTCGATATGCCCAAACAGCATGGTGTAGCTGTTTGTCCCAATCAGAGCGTTTATTGTTTACTAATTTCGTCAGTACATTGCATAAGATCTTGTTGGTGCTCTCAGCCTGGCCATTTGCTTGAGGGTGATAGGGGGCAGACTTCTTATGTACTACCAAGAATTCTTGGAGCAGATTTTCAATAACTTCATTCAAGAAGTAAGTGCCTCTATCACTAACTAGCTCTATAGGTAGCCCATATCTAGTGAACACATTCTCAAATAAAAACTTAGCTGTTGTTTGAGCATCGTTCTTCGTTGTGGCTTTTACCTCTACCCACTTTGTTAGATAGTCTGTTGCAACAATGATATATTCTGCATGGGAACCCTTAGCTGGGGGATTAATAGGACCTACGAAGTCTATTCCCCACTTAGAGAATGCACGTCCACCCATCATAGGTTTCAGTGGCATCTCATCTTTACGTATAGGATACTGAGTTCTCTGACAGACATCACATCGTTTCACATAGGTATGTGCATCCATGTGAAGGGTCGGCCACCAGAAGCCCGCAAATAGTATTGCCTTGATCACCCGATCTGGTCCAAAGTGTCCTCCTGCTACACCTTGGTGAGCAGTTTCCAAGATCTTGAGATATTCACTTTCATGGACACATAGCCTTAGGTAACCATCTTTACCACGCTTATATAGATTATCACCAATGAGTGAGTAATCCTGGGCTTCTTGTTCTAAACTCCTTTTCCTAGCCAAGGTCATATCTGGAGGGAATGTTTTTGTCCTCAGGAAGGATACTAGTGGTTCACTCCAATCTGGCACTATGGACACTTGATAAAGAGTGGCATGTTCCACAGGTGGTTTAGTGCGACAGATTGGGCATTCCTTGCACAACTTTTGGACATCAGCTTCCATAGTCGGCCAATGCACTCCGAGTCTCCTTAGTGTCTTCAGGGTTCGTTGCTTTGAGTAGTGTTGCTCTAATGCACCTACATGTGCTAATTGCAACCATTTAGCGTACTCATCCTCTTCCACACAACAGGCCAAGATTCCTTGATCTATGTGCTTGTACATACTTCCAGCCAGGATGTGGTACTTTTGGGCTTTCACAACCTCTCTATTCTGTGTGTTTACTACTGGATGGTTAGGCCCGTATGTCAATACTGGTACCAATGGCTTAGCCCACTTCGGCACCACTTCCAAGTTAAACAAGTAAGCATCAGGAAGGTCATCTGACACTCCTTGTGGGGCTTCTCCAGATGTGAGCCTAGAGAGATGATCTGCTCTCAAATGAGTCCTCCCTTTTCTCACCACTACCTCAAAATCATATTCCATTAGCAAGAGAAACCATCTTACTAATCTTCCTGTATTGCATGGCTTGTTTACGAGGTATAGCAATGCCTGATGGTCAGTAAAAAATTTAAACTTGTTTGCAAGAAAATAGTGTCTAAATTTCTTAACTGCATATACCATGCCTAATCCTTCTCTCTCTGTAGTCGTATAATTTCGTTCAGCCGCATTCAATTGTCTACTAGCATAGGCAATTGGAAGATCCATATTACCTTCACCAGTAGGTTGCGCGAGTACACACCCAATAGCATAATTGGATGCATCCACATGAACATGAAATGGCTTGTTCCAATCTGGTGTGGTCAAGATTGGTGCTGAACATAATCTTCGTTTAAGCTCCTGGAAGGAGTTCTCACATTCGTCAGTCCACTCAAAGTTAGTCAAAAGTCCATACAGAGGCTTTGCTATGATGGCATACATGTGTATAAATCGGCGGTAGTAACCACAATGCCCCATGAAAGCTTGTACTTCCTTGACATTCTTTGGCCTAGGTAGTTCTGCGATGGCTCTCACTTTCTCTTCATCAGTGGATATGCCATTCTTTGACACTATGTGTCCTAGAATCTTAC
This sequence comes from Ceratopteris richardii, assembly GCA_020310875.1. Taxonomy (NCBI): domain Eukaryota; kingdom Viridiplantae; phylum Streptophyta; class Polypodiopsida; order Polypodiales; family Pteridaceae; genus Ceratopteris; species Ceratopteris richardii. The sequence continues at coordinate 102,479,246 of CM035428.1, read as the reverse complement.
CTTGCCTGACCATGAAAACGCACTTTTCTGGGTTCAAGCAGACTTGATATTCTCTACATTTGTCAAAGATTCGTCTGAGTTCAGGAATATGGGTTTGTCTAATGTTGGAATGAGCACAAAGATCATCAACGTAGACTTCTAAGTTTTTTCTCAGGAACTCCTTAAATACATGGCACATTAATCTCTGGAAGGTAGCTGGTGCATTGGTAAGCCCAAATGGCATTACCCGAAAGGCAAATATGCCCCACTCTGTGGCAAAAGCTGTCTTATGCTGATCTTCTGGAGCTATGGCTACTTGATTGTAGCCCGAAAATCCATCGAGGAAGCTGTACACTTCCTTGCCTGCTACTCTTTCTAAGAGATGCTCTGTGATAGGAAGCGGATAGTTATCTCGAATTGTGGCTGCATTAACCTTCTTCAAGTTAATGCACACACGCAGCTTTCCGTTTTTCTTGGGCACCACTACAATGGGGGATACCCACTCAGTGTGCTCAATTTCATAGATAAATCCAGCTTCAACCAGTCTATCTATCTCCTCTTTAATCTTGGCAGCGTAATTATCGTTATATGTATAGGGCTTTTGCTTAGAGGGTTTAGCATCTGAGGTCATGGGGATGGTGTGTGAGCATATGTCAGGGTCCACTCCTTTCAAATCTGTGTAACTCCAAGCGAATACATCTCTGTATTCTCTTAGCAAGGCTATTAATGCATGCTCTTCTTCCTCTGTTAGGTCATGGCCTATGTAAGTGCATCTCTCCTCTCCTTCTTCTAGGGCCACAACTATTTTCTTGGTGGTTTCTTTGTTATCATAGGCCTCTCCTGATTGTGCCTCTCGTTTAGGCATTCTTATCATGACTCTCCTGTCGTCTATCTCATACTTCTTAAAATTTTTTCGGGACCTCAAACAAAGATTCTTCCTCTTCTAGTGTAACTTCTCTCTTCTTTCTTTTCTTTCCTTCTTCCTTCGGGGTCACATGTGTGGCAAGCCTTACATCATTTGTAAGCTCTCCATACCTCTGGGGTTGAAATTCTACTTCATAGAAGTATTCTTCATCTGATGCAAAAGGTGGGTCCATAATGATTGACTCTAGATCGGAGTCGCTCGCATCCTCAAATGCATCAGGGCTAGGTTCACACTCTTCTAACACTGCCTCTCCCATGATTGGCTCTATGGAGAAGACTGAAATGTCATAGCCATCTTCATCACAGTGAGGTGTCCATTGTTCTTCATTGATGGCTACATCCATTGTTGCTAGGATTTCTGCCCAGCCGTGGGGTTCAAATTCTTCGTCAGGAAAAACTACAGGCGCATAGGCTGGGTCTTGAATTGATCTATGTGTTTCTTTTGCACCTATCTCTCTGGCTTCTTCTCTCTTCTCTTCTTCTACTGCTACTTTGCACATCCATAAGTGGGTGTCTTCATGCATCCATGAGGATCCTGACCCTATGGAATGCACCGATTCTGTATCATCTTTGGCTCTATGGATGGGATTCCATTGGATGGGAGGTACATCTCTATGAGAGTAATCCTTGAGATTTACTTTGGTTGTAACACCTAAGTGTTGCAAATACAAGGAATTGGTTCCCCAGTCCTGTACCACTTGCAACTGTCGCATAAATGGTCTTCCCAAAATCATCTCATAGGCATGATTTTTGCTGAAGTCACATATAGCAAATGTATGCTCAAACTCGACACCACAGGTGGTGAGAGTTTTCCTTCTAGCAGTCCTAAGGGTCTCTCAATATGACCATCGGCCATCTGCAATTTCATTCTCGTTGGCCTGAGTGCTGGCTTGCCCCAACGCTTCCATAGGGAAGTGGTGGCAATTGCAACTCCTGCACCTGAGTCCAAAATTGCCTTGGTGGTGTACTCCTGGTAGGTAATGGGAAGATAGGTGTTCCCTTCTTCACCTTCACACATATCTCCTATCTTATCCAAGGGTATTTCTGGTACTGTCCTCTGGGATCCTACCTGGGAACGAGGTTTGGCTATTTCTGGTACTTGTTTGGCTACATGTTTCCATAGCTCAGGTCTAACCTTGAGTAGCTCTTCTAACTTGAGATTGCACTGCACTTTAGTGTTTTTCACTACCTTTGTGTTCCTAGGTAAGACTGAGTCCTCATTTCGTACCATGACCGTGGGTGCCCTCATACAAGTAGACTTAGTTTCCCATGGGCCTGTGAAGTGGGGTAATTCTTGTAGAGAGTTAGACTCAAAGTCTAATATTTCCTGAGATTGGGTGCTCTCCTGCTCCTCATAAATGGATGGGATATCTTGTGGGAATTGGTCATGTGCATCATCCACAAGTTCAATAGGAGGAGGGACTTCACTCTCTTTAGCCCATTTGTCTTCTTGAATCTCTCGTAGGAATTCTGGTGTGAATCGATTCATAGAAGATGATGTGTCAGGCTCCGTAGAGTTAGGCACATAGGCTTCAGGCACATAGGCTTTCTGGGCAGGAAGACTTGCTCTTTCACTTGCCTTGTCCTTATGTTGAGAGGTGGGTTCCTTTTCTGATTGTGCAATCAGCTTCTCTATTCTTTCTAACAGTCCATCAAAGTGCAACTGTGTCTTCGCTGAACTAGAGATGTTAAATAGGCGACTGGCTTCAAACATGGTCTGAGCCAATTCCACCATTTTAGCACAAATCTTGGTTCGTTCTAGCTCTAGTTCTACTCTAGGATAGCACTTTTCATGATCAGTTACGTTTGGCCCTTCTTGGATTCTGGCCTGATATGCTTAAAGCATCATATTAAGGTCTTCGGGAGTGGGATCTGCTAGGACTGATCCTACTCTAGGGGGTGGTGGAATTAGGTGAGGCGGGTTGGAAGGTGGCTGGTCGGATGGCGATGGGAATGGTGGTGGTGGGGTAGTGTGAGAGGGAGGTTGAGATGTGAGTTCAGTTATCCTGGCTTTGGTTTCTCTTATGCTTTCCTCTAGTTCACTCATCTTTTTAGCCCACTGTCTTTTCATTCTTTCCCGACTATCTTTCCATGCTCTAGTCCTTTTCTTTGTCATGCTCTCTGTTTCACTAACATCTGGGCTCTTTTCCTGGCCTACACCCTGGTTTTGCTGCAGTGCTTGGGCTCTAGTGATTACTTGTACTGGTGGAGTGGAAGTCACGCTCCCTGTGGAGTCTACCACTAACCCAACAACGTTGATAGGAGTGATTTTTGGCATATTATTGGGGTTCTTTGGGCAATCTCGTAAGAGATGCTCCTTTCCACATTCTTGGCAAAAGCCCTGGATCATCACTGACTGGGGTTGTGTAGGTGGAGGTAAGGGACAATCACGAATGAGGTGATCTCCCTGACATCTGTAGCATGGTCCTCTAGGGAATGGGGGTCTTACCTGCCTAGGTTGAGGTCTAGGATTGGGGTTTGCGTACATGACGTTTGTGTAATCTGACTCCCAACTAGGTTCATTTGGCTCTTCACTATAGTAGGACTCACCATGTTCAGGAGATTGCATATAGTAAGCATGGGGGCTATCGACATGTGTAGAATCGAAGCTATGGTCACTAGGATCACTTTCTGAAAGCACTGGTGTTATAGGGACTATAGCTCTATTTAGGTTTTCTTCTGCCACAGCATACTTTACCGGAATCACATTAGCTGGAGCTGGGGGTTGTTGTGCTAACATAGGCTGAGGCCTTTGTTGGTTTTGGTAGGGTTGGTAGGTTTGTTGAGGCCTAGCATACTGCTGAGGTGGGTACTGGTTCTGGTATCTTCCTTGTTGAGGGTATGGCTGTGGGTACGTCTGCCTAACGGTTTGCTTATTGTAGGGGCAATCTTGCGCGGTGTGATTGGTGTACCTTCGTTCTATAGTGCAGTACTGGCTACCAGGATTAACTTGGGGTTGAGCCATAATGGGACATACATTCGCCATGTGGTCGCCACCACAAGTATAGCACCTTTTCACAGGGGCAAACCTTGGGATTTGTTTGTTAGTGACACCTAATTTCTGAGCTACTTTCTCTGCAAGTTCCTCGATTGATGTGGATTGCGTGGGAGAGAGGTTAGAAGCACTATCCGAATCTTTGTATATCTTGGAAAGCTCTAACTCCTCCCCTAGGTTATCCTCAATATCAATGCACATGCGTACACAATCTTCTATGGTCCTAGGGTCCTTCAAGTACACATAAGATCTCAATTTGGTACTTAGCAATCCATCCAAGAATAAAGCCACTTGCTTGGCTGGTGTGGGTAGCTCTGAAACAGGGCATCTTTCAAGATATTGCCTAAATCTCCTTCCTGCAAGTCTCACGGTCTCTTGCGGGGTCTGCTTGAAACTGTGAATCAGTGAGGAGGTGTTATGTCTTATGCCACTTTTAGAGAATTCAATAATGAAAGCCTCTAGGAGTTGGTCTATGCTCCTGAAATGTCTCTCATTCAATGGTTGGAACCATGTGAGGGCTGTGTTCCTAAGGGTTAGACCAAAGGCATTATATTGTGTGAACAGGTCCTCCACTTGTTCTACTCTCAAGACTTGTCTAAACTCAGCCACATGATCGTATGGATCTCCAGTGCCATCGAAGTAGTTCTTCATGGACTTAACTAGCTGAGTCGGTCTCAAGGTCCTTGTGTGCTCTCTAGGTCGTGGTAGAGGGAATTCATCCGCATTTCTTTGATTCCTGTGAGCTCTAAGTACCTCAGGCTCTACTCTATTGGTTTCCGTCCTCGTTCTTTCTCTGCCCCCTGAGTTGGCAAAGCTTACCTCAGGTTTATCTCTATGTCTGTCTCTTTGAGTTTCGTGAGCGTGGGAGGTTCCAGCTCCTGGGAGACCAAAGGACACGTTCGATCTTGGTTGGGGGAAAACAAATTCCCCCTTCAAAGTGTAAACATGCCTATCATTTTCTGTAACCACAAAGATCCTTTCTGAAGCGTGATCTAAGTAGGTCACTCTGCCTGGGCTATCTGGATCTTTAAACTCATAGATCATGATTGTCCCTATATCAATTGGCTTGTTTGATTTATACCTCCAAAAGGCTTCATCGGTTTCTCGGTTTAGCAGCAGATCTATACTCTTATTGTCCTGTGGGATCCACTCGGGAGTGATGATCCTTGTTAGCACTGATTTTCCACGAGGGGTCCTAGGTTCTACACCCATGTTTCCTTGCTCCAAGTCACCTAAATCCGCTTCTGAGATCACATTCCCGAATTCGTCTGTCCTATCTGGGTGACTGGTGACTACGTATATAGTTCCTTCTTTGTCCAAGTATGCTCCGTTTTCAAACTTGACAGCGGGGTGCTCTAGCCCAATGGATTGGTCAGGGTTTTTAATCTGGACCACGGGTCTTCCTAGACCGTCCTCATAGATGCTAGCACCTAATCGGTTGGTCCTAAGGTATTCCAACTGTGTTTTGTAAGGGCCTTCTACTCTGTGCAAGTATGGCACTCCTGAACTTCCCGTAGGTCTGTCCATGCCTTGAGACATCTCTGATTCACTGGTATCGGAGCTAGGGTAATGCGAGTGGTGACTCAACTGCTGGGCCCAAGACCTCGCAGTATGATTGACGCTAGCTTCTAAAGACCTAAGGCTTTGTCTATCCCTTACTAGATGTCTTCCTGATCTAAGGTTCATATGCCTAGTTAAGTAGCCCGATTTTTGCCCAGAGTACAACCTCGTTGCCGATCAATTGGTATCAGTCACTTGATTCTTTTTAGTTATTTATCGTATTTAAGGTCTTGTCTGATATTACGTCGTCAGGAATACTTGAATGTTCTTCGTACTTTTAGGTTGATCGTTCCACGTTAAACTCTTTTCCTTTAGGATTCTCAATCGTACAAAGATTATGTAGTTATCTTGAACTTTGAGTATTTAGGTAGTCTTCAACTTGATAGATGCCTATCGCCGCCCTGGCTTACTCCTATCACTAGTCGTTCTTAGCCTACGCTAGGAATTGACAAAGGGAGTTGAGAATTTCCAACCTTTTGTTTCCTTCTTGGTTGCCCTTGAGTGCCCAGGAAGCGTGTTCCCAAGTTTGCACTTACTCTTGCTTAGAATGCCCTTCGATGCTCTCAATAGATCTGTAAGAGTTCCAAAGTTAGCTCAAGACCAATTTGCACTGTGAGTTTTTGAAAAACAATTCTAGAGATCCCTAAATTGTGTTCCCCCTGGGTATGGTCAACTTCAAAATACCCAATCTAATAATGCTGATCTTAATTTAACTATAACCAGTCGATGTTTTGGTTGTGCTCCCCACGAGCTTTCCAACAAAACAAGAATCACAGCAAACGGATTTCGTATGAGAGAGTTATGTCAGTTCAGGGTTCTGGTGCTAAAATAGGGTTCAAACAGGTTAACAGATCACAGGATTTTTCTCAAAAGCACATGTGTAGGGACCTCACAACTCACTAATTGCTAGACCAATATGCCCAAAAACTATCCCAAAGCTTAGAATAAAAAACCCTAATTTTTTGGCCGAAAAGCCTGTCAATCGCGATCGACAGGTCTATCAATCGCGATTGACAGAGGTGTCCATCGGGGCCTGTCGGTCGCGATCGACCCGTCAGTCGCGATTGACATTGTCAATCGCGATCGACAGAGTCGGTCGTGAGTCCTGTCAATCGCGATTGATGGTGTCAATCGCGATCAACACTTTTTCCGGGTTTTTCGCCGTGATTTCAGTCAATCGGGGATGTGTCCGTCGCGATGGACACGTGGCTACGCGTAAAAGTCAATCAATCGTTGAATTTCAGTCGGTCGCGATCGACGGTGTCAATCGCGACTGACAGAGGCGTCGGTTGTGGCTGTCGATCGCGATCGACGGTGTCAATCGCGATTGATAGGGTCCTACGTGGCAGTCTGTCGGTCGTGAAGTCTGTCGGTCGCGATCGACAAGGTCTGTCGGTCGCGATTGACAGGGTTTGTTGGTCGCGATTGACAGGGTCTGTCGGTCGCGATTGACAAAAAAACACGGAATTTTTCTACTGTTTTAGGTGATTTGGGATGTGCTCATCATGCTTGTGCTAGTGGTGAACTTTGTTTTACCAAATGATCGAATTTTCTGTCGATCGCGATCGACAGAGGCTGGCGACCGCGAGACAGATTCGACGAGTTTTGTACCTGCGTAGAGTGCTGGGGATGATGATTCAGCAAGAACCTGCAGAATGCTCAAAAAACATGCAAAAAACAACGCACGCAATATCGCTCTCTCGCTCTCTCTCACAAGTGAAATGAGGGAAATGAGGTGGAGATGGTGATATGATCAAAACTGAAAATTTCCGTGATGATGGAGATGGAGGTGGGAGATGGTGATGATGATGATGGTGATGAAGATGGTGAAGAAAAAACAAGAAAATAGATGAAAGTGAAGAAAATACCTACAACTCCAACGTGTCAACTCTACGTCTTACCATCACACGCTCGTCCTCAAAGTTCGATCCCCGGCAACGGTGCCAAAATTTGGCGTAGCTCAGTGATGAGTAGCACCTCCTTTAATGTCAATCCGGGAAGACGTGAGGATGGTATGAAGACCTCGAGCAAGTGGAGGCACAAGTGCGTGAGTGAGAAGCACACAAACATGCACACACATACACACACGCGCGCACACACGGCAAGACAAAGAGTGAGAAGCAATGGAGTTCTTAGATTACTTTCGAAAAGTTCTTACAGGTTCATTCCAATTACAATCTAACCTCAAAAATGAGCTCTCTAGCTCCTTTTATAGTTTTTGACTAGCTTTGGCCCTGTTCAGACCTAGTGTCCGGCCTAGTTAAAAATTAGGTTCCAGGGCTTATTTGAGGGCTCAAATGAGATCTAAAAAATATGAAAATTGGTAAGCAACTACTTCTAAGGCTCCTCAAGCTCGAGGACTCCTCGGCTTGCACAAAATGGAGCCACAAAAATGTGAACATGGTATTTACAGGGGTTGTTAGTGATGAGAATCACTTTTAATTGGTGTAAGGATTTTGAAAAATTAAAGGTTGCCTTAGTGCTAGATCTGCGTGAATGCTCGTACTTGCTTCTTCATGAAGAAAATTATTGGCCTACTTGCCAGATCATCGTTGACTCCCTTGTTTGCTTGTGCCTTCTCTCCCCTCTGACTCTCTTCTCTGATTGCCATGCCTTGTCAGTCCTTCAGTTCCTTGTCTGCTGCTAACAACGTCCTACTTTGGATCTTGGAATAGGCATAGCTTCATCACCTGCTACAATTCGATAAAGATTTCTACCTTGCAAATACGCCTCCATCTTGATTTTCCAAGCCGCATAGTTGTGTCGATCAAGCTTCTCAATCATTAAAGGAAAGTCGTCACCCATCTTGATCTAGCTCTGATACCACTGAAAGAACTTGGATAAGCTTGTAGGAGGTAGAAAAGTGAGTTGCGAAGCGATGAAGTTCGGTCCAGCCAACCGGCACAAGACCAACCCTTGAGCTTATGGAGACTCAAATACACCTTATCGGCATGATAGAAAAGTGAGTTGCGAAGCGATGAAGTCCAGTCCAACCAACCCGCACAAGACCAGCCCTTGAGCTTATGGAGACTCAAATTGACCTTATATTCATGCGATAAGTGCAATAAAATGCATTATGTACTTTGCAACATCAAGGAGAAAGAGTTGATACAAAACAGATAGGTTTGCATATTGACTAGCTCAAAAAACTTACTATCTTTGCATGAGACAATCAACTTCAAATGCTCATAGCAGCCAACATGATTACAATTGGAAAACATCCTTTTGGAGGAGTGATACACATAGGGTTGAGTGTATCAAATGCACAAGAGTACAAAAAATAAGAAAAATATGCTTTTGGAATGAACCTAATACTCAATAGTGGTACCTCCTATTTTTCAAGAATGCATAGAGATAGATCCAGAGACAGAAAAACTGAGATTTCTCCCAATATAGTGAACTAAATGCTTTGAAACTTTTTACACATAAACTAGAAACACCTTTTGAATGAGTTCTCATGCATTCAATTTGGAAATCTGTAGAGAGAGCACTAGCCCTCTACAAGCTTACTATTATTGAAGAAGATGATGGAAAAAAATGGAGCAAGATAATAATGGCCACAAGTGTATGTATATTGCTTCCATGTAATGTACAAGTGGTTTGAAGTCTTTATATAGACTCTTGAAGTGATCCACAACTTTTGCAAGTGGATTCTTTATTCCAATGAAGGCAGGATTAGTTGTTGGAGGGAATCAATTCACTTCTCTACAATCTAGGAAAATTAAAGATCTTCTTTGATCTACCTTTAGGTGATTGATTGATTCATTGATTGCAACTCAACCACCTCATATTCATGGAAGTTTAGCTCTATTTTTCTACTTTTGCATATGTAAAGCTCTAGGATTTTATAATTGTAAATTATCCATAAATAATTTTAAAGTAAATACAATAAATGAGCATAAGTAAAAGAACTCTCCAACGGATATTCTTTTGAAGTAATCCAAATGATAGCTTTTTTTATGTAGATCAAATCCACCTCAAGAATAGTGTAAGATTGATGTTCCAATGGTAATCAAAAGCAGTTGATCCTAGGGTTGAGAGTTGATTTCTCTAGATCCATGGGCCCAAATTCATTCAAAAAACTATAAAACCCCGCCTCTAAATTTGTGGAACATCATTGTTAGGCATCCATAGGGCCTTTCTAGCACAAGGATTCCTTGAGACGATCACGCTCAGTTGCGCCTGTGAGGATCCAAGGTGGGCTAGTAAGAGTATCGTTCCTAGAATCAACTTTAAGTTAGACTTCCAAACTAGGATAGGCTCATAAACCCAATGGTTTCTCTTTCTTTTCTCACCCTTAGTGGATTGTGTGAGTGATTTAGACTTGGTTTTATGAGTCTTAGATTTCTTTAGATAGATGTTATGCTTATAGAAAGATATAGGATCAATGAAGTGGAACCTATCCTCTCATGTGTGACATTGAGTTGAACTATCATGGTGGGAGGGACGTGCAGTCTTTGACCATTAGAATGCCTAGTTTGACATATCACAATGCTCATGTACATGTATTTCATTACAATCTCTTTTAATTCAAGTCTCCTTGTCTCTTGTCTCTTATGTTTTTTTACATGTCTCCTTTGAACTCTTTCTATGTGTGACAAGGCTCCGAGATCTTGCGTTGAACCAGTGAGGATTGTTGGAAAACAATGTCACATCAGTCCAAAATCCATTTAGGATAGAAACCCTAATTTTGGTACTTAGTCATCTTTGCATAACAAAAATGGGTAAACCTTTTATGAGCCTATCTTGTAGACCTTGAAGAGAGCTTCCCAATGGTATATGATATTCAGTCATCAGAGATCAAATTTGGGATAAAACCCTAATCCTAATTTTCTATTGATTTAGGGTTTTGACCTCATATGATAGCTCTCGGCATGAGGATCATAAAAATGTTGTCAGATCATTCATCACGTAGTCAAAAGTGTGAAAAAGCAGGTCAAGAAGCTATTTTTCAAGTTAGCTAAAAGCAACTTTAAAAATAAAGCAAACTCACTTTAAAATAACGATTTAAGTTTAAAAAGCAGCTTTTCATTGAAAAAATCTTCCAAGCTTTATTTTGATCGCTAGACATTGTGAGGGCTATATAAGAAAGGCCTTGGGTCACTTTTGAGACATCCTACACCGATTGCAATGCCAGCTTTGGTCCCTCAGTAGAGATGGTGCTCTACCACACATGGGGCAACCATGGTGCACTCTAGGAGCATGTTGAGGAGCAGCTATGGAGTTCTTCTTGGAGAAGAGTGTGCTCACACTCTTGCTTATGGAGAGGACTTGTCCATCAGCAGCTTGGTGGTGTGGATCATCCATCTACATAATGTATTTGAAGATTTCTTCTACATGAAGATTTGGGTGTACTTTAAAGACATTGGATTGAGGTTAACATAACATTTGCATCTTATGTTAAGAATTCAGGTACATATTCTCTTTACGCACACAGGTACTACTTGGAGTTTATGGAGGCAGTGACATCCCTATCAAAAGGAGTCCTATTTGGCATATCTAAAGGAGAATCAGTACATGCATGCTATATGCACATTCGGATGAGGTGTTAGCGAAGGTGTGTTCACATGAGTATGCGGATTTATGTCAGCAACATGTTAGCATTCTATGCTAGTTTTGTAAGTATGTGATCTTTCACACACACATCTGATTTAGGGTCTTCCATAGCCTAAAATCAGATTAGGGTTTGTTGAATATCAGTTTCATACTGATCTTTCCTCTTTCTGTCACTCATATTCTCTCTTCTACAACCTATTAGGTCATACATCTCATACATATTCAGATTTCTGTCCTTACATCTGAATATTCTTGTAATTCTGTAGATACACTCATCCATCTATTTTTGTTCACATAGAGTGGTTGAGAGTTTTACTCCCACATTGTAATTTGACATTTGTATATATGATAGTGTGAGTAAGAAGTGGCTTACGTAACACTTTACACATGTTCTCTAATCTCTCTCTATCTTTATCTCATCGTTTGTATGATTAAGTGTGGTATGTTCATGTTTTGTCAATATTGGAAGATTGCTGAAATCTGTGTTGTAGATCTTGAACCTATGGAACTATGGACCTGTGGTATTAGTTATGGTCCTACTAAATTTCCAACATTTGGTATCAGAGCATTCAGGCTCTCCGATTGCCAGGTTCCGAGACTCCCAGGTTTACAACATATGATTTAAGATCATCTTCTAACATTTGACACACACACTTAATCTAGATGAATAGAGATTTGAGAATCGAAAATACTTTATAGAAGTATTGTTTGAAAGCCAAAACTTGATGAAGAGAAGGCTATTTCAAATTCAAGGAATAACAATGGTTTGGAGAAGATGAAGGAATCAAATCAACATCAAATCAAAGGTATTAGTTTCTACTATCAGATTATCATTTGCAGGTCATATCTTAGAAGAGCAGTTATGAAGAGATTTGAAAGATTGAAGAAGTGCTTTTATACCCTTTCATTCTTTGAAAGTAAAAGAAATAGCTACATCAAAACAGGTATCTAGAGGTTGTGCTTGCTACTTCAAGATGAAGAGAACAAAAGCTATGGAAGAGAAGTTTGAAGATGTTGACATCATCATTAGGTGAAACAAAGATGCAGAAGAAGAAAGTCCAACAATTCCAAAGGGAAAGTAAGACTTCTTTTCTCTCTTATATTTTCCATATACTTTTGCTACTTTTATCCTCTACATCCAAAGACAAGTCTACGAGAACATCTTGAGTGAAGAAGATAGTTTAAAGAAGAAGCAGTTTCTTGTTTTGCATTATACTTGGTCATGTTTTAGTAGGTTTGGACAAAGAATTGCATTGCGAGAAAGAAAAGCAGCATATGTATGTTTTGACTCATATATATATGAGTTATGTATAAGTTGAAGATTTTGAGCAGGCAACTTATTTGTTCCCTCAAAGAATTCTTGGAGTGTCAATTTTGAACTCCTTGGTATATGACAAGTTGCAGAGAAGTATTTTTTCTTCTTTACCTAACTCTTGAGGTAAAAGAGTATTTGTAGCAAATGTTGGAGACTTGGAGTGAGTTTTTTTATTGGAAAAGTTACCTCATATTCAGTATATTCAGAAAATTCAGAATTTTTCAGGGTAAAAATTCAAAAATTTCAGTATTTTCAAAAAAATCAAAATTTTAATGTACTAGTCACGTAGAGAATCTACTTTCTATGTTTGTCTTGTTTTTTGGATACATGCTTTTATTCAAAAAGGTGTTCCATCAAATCCTATCACTTGATTGAGAAGTGGAGTTAGCCAAAAGAAAGTCAAGCAGATACTATCACATTTCACCCGGGTAGAATATGAAGATATGAAGTATCAACTTGCAGCTTTTGGAGTTCTCAAGGTGAGAGTTTGTCCACTTGTGTTCAGTAGAATTTGCAGATTCTTATGAGGGATTTAGTTGAAGAAAAGTTTTACAACTTTATTGTAAGAAGCGTGGACACTTAGAGACATCCAGGTAACAAATCAAACATTCCATCATGGAGGTTTGATGAGAGCAGATTCTACATAGGTATTTTTGGAGGGATCTTGATAGATCTTGAATGATCTTGAAGATCTTAAGTATTTTTGAGTCAGATGTCTATCTTTCGTTTGTAAAATTCTTAGCATCGGAAGAAGTAAGTCAAAGATTTAGATTCTATCAAATTTGTGTTGCAGAGAAAAAGAAGAAGATACTTGTTATGTTATAGAAGATTACGGATCCTAAAATGCTTTCAATAAGGTTTTTTGTTATCATGTAATAGATCGGCTAACCTTATTCTATAATATGGAAGCTGAGAAAGTAACAGTGGAAGCTATTGGCAATTGCAATGCTAATAAAAAGAGTTCAGAGATTTTGTTTCATATACACGTATTGATCACTGAAGATCAGATTTACTGAAAGAAGGAAGATGTTCCACATTTCATAAAGTCTGATATACTTTGAAGAATTCTGGATACTAGTGTTAAAACATCCAAGGGGTTATGAAACATGAAGACTTATTTTCAGCCATATGTGAAAGAATGTAGAGTCATACCTACAGGTATTTCTATATCAGGTATTCCTATATTTCCTTTGTCAGTTTCTCTTTATGTTCCAGCTTTGAAAGAAGAAGGAAGAAGGAGAATGTCTGGAGAAACTTCGTGTTAGGTGTTCCTATTTGAGAGAAGGTTCCAAAATTCTATTGAAGAGAAACTTGATATTTCAGAGAGGTATGTTTCATAGGTGCACACATATATGTTTATACCCGACTCTGAAGGAAAGAGGTATGAAAGACTTACATATAGAACAAGGATGAAGACAAGATGACATCATAAATATGAAATTTTGAGACTCATGGGTTGAGTTCAGTTCAGTTCAGTACAGTCAGAGATGAACCAGCTAGTGTTCAAAATACACTAAGTTGTGAGTTCTTAGTCACAAGTCCGAGGATTCAGTCCCTGATTCTGTTTAGTGTATTTACATGACACAGCAGAAGTACGTTGAGAAACCTTTCGTAAGGTAAATGAAAATATGTGGATCCTAGTGTATGTTTACAAGTTTGAGAAGACAGGAGATAGCAGGTTCAAAGTCGGTTTATGCTACATATGTTGTCAAGTAGTGATTTCTTGATGTATACACTATTGGATATTTATTTTGCATATTTGCTCAGGTATTATGGTTCATATTCAGCAAGTTCAGTTTTTTTAAGTTTGAAGAAAGTCAAATTCAATTTTGAAGAAGACTTTTGAAGAAAAGGTTTGAAGGTCAACTAAGGAGTACAAGTTTGAAGCTTATGACAATTTGCAGATGAATGAAGTTACATATCCAGTTTGTCATTTTGTACCAATATGACATTGCACGGGGGATTGTTGGAAAACAATATCACATCAGTCCAAAATCCATTTAGGGCAAAAACCCTAATTTTGGTACTGTCATTTTTGGCACAAAAATGGGTAAAATTTTTATGAGCCCATCTTGTAGAGCTTGAAGAGAGCTTTCCAATGGTATATGGCATTCAGTCATCCAAGATCAGATTCGGGAGAAAACCCTAATCTTAATTTTCTACTGATTTAGGGTTTTGACCTCATATGATAGCTCTCGGCATGAGGATCATAAAAATGTTTTCAGATCATTCATCAGGTAGTCAGAAGTGTGAAAAACTAGGTCAAGAAGCTATTTTTAAAGTTAGCTAAAAGCAACTTTAAAAATAAAGCAAACTCACTTTAAAATAGCGATTTAACTTTAAAAAGCAGCTTTTCATTGAAAAAATCATCCAAGCTTTATTTTGATTGCTAAACATTGTGAGGGCTATATAAGAAAGGTCTTGGGTCACTTTTGAGTCATCCTACACCAATTGCAACGCCAGCTTTGGTCCCTCATTAGAGGTGGTCCTCTAGCACACATGGGGCAGCCATGGTGCACTCTAGGAGCATGTTCAGGAGCAGCTATGGAGTTCTTCTTGGAGAAGAGTGTGCTTACACTCTTGCTTATGGAGAGGACTTTCCCATTAGTAGCTTGGTGGTGTGGATCAGCCATCTACATAATGTATTTGAAGATTTCTTCTACATTAAAATTTCAATGTACTTCAAAGACATTGGATGGAGGTTAACATAAGATTTGCTTCTTATGTTAAGAATTCAGGTACATATTCTCTTTATGCACATAGGTACTACTTGGAGTTTATGGAGGCAGTGACATCCATATCAAAAGGAGTCTTATTTGGCATATCTAAAGGAGAATCAGTACATGCATGCTATATGCACATTCGAATGAGGTGTTAGAGAAGGTGTGTTCACATGAGTATGAGGATGTTTGTCAACAACATGTTAGCATACTATGCTAATTCTGTAAGTATGTGATCTTTCACACACACATCTGATTTAGGGTCTTCCATAGCCTAGAATCAGATTAGGGTTTGCTGAATATCAGTTTCATATTGATCTTTCCTCTTTCTGTCACTCATATTCACTCTTCTACAGCCTATCATGTCATACATCTCATACATATTCAGATTTCTGTCCTTACATCTGAATATTCTTGTAATTATGTAGATACACTCATCCATCTATTTCTGTTCACATAGAGTGGTTGAGAGTTTTACTCCCACATTGTAATTTGACATTTGTATATATGATAGTGTGAGTAAGAAGTGGCTTACGTAACACTTTACACATGTTTTCTAATCTCTCTCTATCTATGTCCCATCATTTGTATGATTAAGTGAGTATGTTCATGTTTTGTCAATATTGGAAGATTGTTGAAATCTATGTTGTAGATCCTAAACCTATGGAACTATGGACCTATGGTATTAGTTATGGGCCTACTAAATTTTCAACAAGGATT
Organism: Ceratopteris richardii; assembly: GCA_020310875.1. Taxonomy (NCBI): domain Eukaryota; kingdom Viridiplantae; phylum Streptophyta; class Polypodiopsida; order Polypodiales; family Pteridaceae; genus Ceratopteris; species Ceratopteris richardii. Next base: position 102,463,477 of record CM035428.1, on the reverse strand, counting down.
TTGTGAGGATAAGTTTCTATATATTCATAAATCATGACCACATGCATGCATACTATCCACAAACACCCATGCATATGTTTCAATTTTGAAAGTGTATAAGAATCTCTTTTTTTAGAACATTCTTCCTTTTGAAATCGATTCATGTGTATGGTTTTCTTTTGTTCTCATCATGCATACATACCATCCACAAGCACCCATGCATATGAATTAAGTTTTGAAAGTGTATCAGAAGATCCTTTTTTGGACCATTCTTTCTTTTGAAATCGATTCATGTATATGGTTTTCTTTTGTTCTCATCATTCATGTTCATGGATTTATCTTGCATTCAAATAAACCTTCCATCGCTCACTAACTTCATACACTTTGAGTGTGCAAGGACCGGACCTGATCCACCCAAATTGTGATCACCTCCACAACTTCTCTTTCAAAGATAAGCTCATCAAAGATTAGAGTGTATCTCCCAATCCATAGGTCCAAATGAGTTGTGTAAGATACCATTGGAACGCTCTCAAAATGAATTTTCCTGTGGCAGCACTAGACTGAGAATACAAGGTACCTTGCATTGGTGAGAACCAAGTTCAAGAGACCAAGGTTGAGAGCAAGGCAGGTACATAGGCGAGTGGCCAAGAAGTGGAAAGCCAAGGTTCAAGATACCAAGATTCAGAGCAAGGCCATTCCATAGGCAAGTGGAGAAGAAATGGAAAGGCAAGGCTCAAGACACCACAGTTGAGAGCAAGGCAAATCTGTAGGAAATTGGCCAAGAAGCGAAAAGGCAAGGTTCAAGAGACCAAGGTTGAGAACAAGAAGATTCAAGAATGCGAAAGGATGAGGACATCAATTCAAGGGGAGATCAAGGATTAATCATTGAATAAAATGATCTCTAGAAGAGGAAGAGAGTGTTAGACTCAAAAAATGATGGGCAAGAGATGGTTGAACAACACCCTAAAAGGGAGATTAGTAAGTAATCTTCAACCATGGCTTTTGGGATAAGTGGTTAGCCCATCATACTCCTAGCTAGTAGGTCATGGGTTCTGTTGATATATTTAGGTAGTGATGTGTGTGAACACTCTAGGACTGCCGGGGCACTTTTTTCCCTCTTTAGGAGGTTTTTTTCCCCCGGCTTGTATATACGCCTATTGCCCTAATGGGCTACTTATCTTTGTACATTCTCTAGTAATACATTCAGTCTTGTGTGTTGTGCTCCAAGCTTCTTCTTCTTCCTTGTGTTGTTCGCGTGCTTCCGCAGACGTCTAACTCCAACAATTGGTATCAGAGCAGGTCGTTGCTTCTTCTAGGGCGCCGTCGACACTCCTCCGTTTGCAGTCTCAGATTCGCACAAAATTTGGTGAGCATACTCAGGGTGTTTCCGAGATCAAAACAGCTTCGCTGTGTGGTGCCGAAATCGCGATCTGAGCTCGTTTCGGCCTCCGAACGCACTATCATAGTGCTTGTGCAGGCTATTTCGTCCTTTTGTGCCAAAGGTATATACCAGTTTCTGTTCGCCAGTTTAAGCGTCTCGAAGTCTGCTACAGGTCTAGCAGAACTCGTCTGGGCAGTTCTGTTCAACTTTTTGAGATACAGTCAATTTTCTGCATCAAGGTATTTTAGTCACCGGCCATGGCTGAAAGCAGTGATGTATTCCGTATGTTGGCTGTTGAGGATAAGTTGGATGGTACCAACTACCCATTATGGGCTTATATGATGCGACATGTACTGGTTGCAAAAGGATTGTGGAACATTGTGCAGGGTGTTGAAAGACGTCCTGTTACACCTGTAACGACAGGTACTGCAAATACAGGTGTTGGAGCTGATGAAGATGGTGTCGAAGATGATATTCCGCAGATTCTTGTTCGTGCTGCTGTTTCTGTTGCATCTACTGCAGAGCAGATTCATTGGGATGGCAGAGATGCCCAGGCACATGCATTGATAGCTTTGTCTGTCAAACGTGCCATTATTCCTCACATTCGCTCTTGCAGAACAGCAAAGGATGCTTGGGATACGCTTACCACTTTGTACCAGGCTAGGAATGAGGCTCGTGTTGCTTACCTCCGAAAAAAGTTGGAGAGTGAGCACATGAATGAAGGTGATTCTATGGACAGTTTTCTTACAAAGATCAAAGACCTGAAGGAACAATTGATTTCTGCTGATGAAGTTATACCAGATAGCTCACTTGTGCAGACCGTTCTGAATGGTCTTCCTGATTCATATCAGAGTTTTGCCTCTACTCTTCGGTTGATGATGAAAGGCAATCCGAATGCCTTGTCATTTGAGGAATTAGTCTCTGTTCTGTTGCAGGAAGATCAGTCCAGGCAGAACAGGTCCATTATGCGTGTTGCAGATCAAGCTTTCCTGGCTAGTCAGAAGGGCAAAGGAAAATGGAGCTCTTCTACTAGTAAGCAGAAATCTGCAAATGCTGCACAATCAAAGAACCAGGATAAAGATGAGAAGAAATCAGAAAAGCAGAAATTGTTCTGCAAGTACTGTAAAGGAAATGATCATATTATAAAGAACTGTCCAAAACTGGCTGCTAAAGAGGCAAAGAAGAAAGAGGCTGGAATGGTTGTTGCAGAGGCCTCTACACCAAAAACAGAGTCTGCAAATCTTGTGCAGGAAGAAGAATGGGCGTTTACTACTGTCTGCAGTTTTGACCCATCTTCTCATGATCAGTGCATGTCTGCAGTAGACTCAGATGTTTGGTACTTTGACAGTGGGGCGACCAAACATATTACCTCGCAGCGCAGTTTCTTCTCTTCACTCGAGCCTGCCCCTACAGGGAATACTGTCACATGCGCCAATAACTCCTCTTATCCTGTTATGGGAGTTGGTAAGATCATTCTGACTACTGCTGATGGTAGTTCTTTCACTTTGTCAGATGCTTTATTTGTGCCAGGGATCAAAAAGAATCTGTTATCAGTTTCTGCATTAGCCAAGATTGGCTTGGTTGTGAAATTTGTTGATGACAGGTGTACAGTCCATGATCTCTCAAATGGCGATGTGATTATTGCTTCTGGCATTTTATGTCGTGGGCTGTATAAGCTCATAGACTATGAAAGATCTGTGAATGATTCGGCATGTGCAGTTCATGATTCTCAGGCTATGTCAGATGCAAAGCTTTGGCATGCACGCTTTGGTCATCTGAATTTTGCTAGTTTGTTACGCCTGCAGAAATCTGAAATGGTGTCCTCTTTGCCCAAACTTGAGGCACCTGGAAAACATGTTTGTGAAGGCTGTATTTTGGGCAAAATGCAGCGTTCTTCCTTTCCAAAAGATGGTTCAGTTCGGGCTATGCAGAAATTGCAGCTTGTACATAGTGATGTCTGTGGTCCTATGCAGACACCCTCTTTTGGAAATTACCTTTACTTCGTGACTTTCATTGATGATTTTTCCAGGCATGCATGGGTATATCCACTCAAAGCAAAGTCTGAAGTGTTCATGTGCTTCAAACAGTTTTTGGTTTTGGCTGAAAATCTGTCAGCATGTAAAATGGGCACCCTCCGTTCTGATCGAGGGGGGGAATATATGTCTTCAGATTTTAATGCATTTCTGGCTGAACGTGGGATAAAACACCAGTGTACAGTGCCGTATACACCTCAACAGAATGGAGTTGCTGAACGAAAGAACAGGTCACTCATGGAGATGGCGAGGTGCATGGTCAAAAGTCAGGCTTTACCACATAGTTTCTGGCTTGAGGCTGTCATGTGTGCAGCATATGTACTGAACAGGTGTCCCACCAAAGCGTTGCAGTCTATCACTCCATATGAGGCTTGGCATGACCGCAAGCCATCTGTTGCTCATCTGCGTGTTTTTGGTTGTTTGGCATATGCATTAGTGCCTGAACAACATCGCAGAAAATTGGATGATAAGGCAGTAAAATGTATTTTTGTTGGGTACAGTTCTGAAAGTAAAGGCTATCGTCTGTATCATCCACAGACTAAACGCATTCTGGTTAGCCGTGATGTTGTCTTTGTGGAAGATGCTATTCAGCCATTGCTTTCATGTACTAAGGAGACATCTGTTAGCTCCAAAGACATGTATGATACTTTAATGCCTCTTTTTACAGGTGGACAGGCTAACGCTGGTCCTAATGAGGCAACTTCTCAGCCTTTGCAGGTTTCATATGATGATGCAGATCATTCCATTTCTGATGCAGATTTACATGATGCACTTGTTGATGAGAGAGCTGATATTGAACAGGCAAAAACTATGCCAAAATGGCTGGTGCAGACTTTGCGTGACAGCAAATTAGATGCACCTTTGTCATATCGTACTCGTTCAGGCTCTCATAGTACCTCCTTTGCATCAGATTGCTATGCTATGGCTGCATCTAGTCTCTGTGATGAGAATGAGCCTGTTTCTTTTGATGAAGCACAAAATTCAGAAAATTGGATGGCTGCTATGCAATCTGAATATGATGCTATAATGAAGAATGGTACATGGTCTTTATGTGACTTGCCTCCTGGCAAGAAGGCCATTGGCACTAAGTGGGTATACAAGCTGAAGCGTAAACCTGATGGAACAGTTGACAGGTATAAGGCTAGGCTTGTTGCAAAGGGTTATGCGCAGGAAAGAGGCATTGATTTTGATGAGACCTTTGCACCTACATGCCGTATGACTACTGTTCGGAGCATTTGTGCACTTGCAGCCCATCATGGTTGGAATGTACATCAGTTGGACATTAAAACAGCATTTCTGAATGGTGACTTGCATGAAGAAGTGTATGTTTTTCAGCCCCGTGGCTTTGTGCAGAAAGGGCATGAAAACCAGGTGTGCAGGTTAAAGAAGGCGTTATATGGTTTAAAGCAAGCACCACGTGCTTGGTATGAGAAAATACATGCCTATCTAATTGCACATGGTTTTGAGAATAGTCCAACTGAAAGCACCTTATATGTTAAGCGTGCTAATGATGTGCTTCTGATCATTGTTGTCTATGTAGACGACATGCTGCTCACTGGTCCTCTTGAGAAGCATATTGCTGATTTTAAGGCTGATTTGCATGCCTCATTTGAGATGTCTGATTTGGGGCATTTGCATCACTATTTGGGCATTCAGTTTATGCACGTTGATGGTGGAATGGCTTTGTGTCAAACGAAATATATTGACACATTATTGCAGCGTTTTGGCCTTGAAGACTGTAAGCCTATTGCCACTCCTATGGAGACAGGTTTACGATTGAGTCTTCATGATGCTGGAGATGCATTTGATGCTTTTCTCTATCAGCAGGCTGTTGGATGCTTGATTTACTTATGCATTACTCGGCCAGATATTCAGTTTGCTGTCTCACAGATGAGCAGGTTCATGCATTGCCCAGGAGTCACGCATTGGAAAGCGGTTAAGTGCATCTTTCGCTACTTGAGTGGTACTCGGCTACTTGGGTTGTTTTATCCCAAGGGGGGATCACTACCGCCAGATTTGCATGCTTTTTCTGACTCAGATTGGGCTGGTTGCTATGACACTCGTGTGTCCACCAGTGGTTTTTGCTTCATGCTTGGTAGCTCATGTATATCTTGGTTGAGCAAGAAGCAGCCTACTGTGGCCACTTCCAGTTGTGAGGCTGAGTATAGGGCAGCTTTCACAGCGATTGTTGAGTGTGTGTGGCTCAGACGCCTTATGGCTGATTTGGGTGTTGGCCAGTCTTCTGCCACCACCATCTTCACTGACAGTCAGAGCGCATTGGCAGTTGCGAGGAACCCTGTGTTCCATGCTCGCACTAAGCACATTGAGGTGCATTATCACTATGTCAGGGAGAGGTTCTCTGCTGGGGAGATCAGCTTGGCATATGTGCCCACGCAGGAGAACATTGCAGACCTTTTCACGAAGGCTCTGCCTAGGGAGAAGTTTGAAGCTTTCCGCAAAGCTTTGGGCTTACTTCCTTTTGTGGAGTGATTTCCACATAGCTTGGCACTTCCTTATACATGAGTGCCAGCTCCTTGTTCACCGCATCACTCCCAGGGGGGATTTGTTGATATATTTAGGTAGTCATGTGTGTGAACACTCTAGGACTGCCGGGGCACTTTTTTCCCTCTTTAGGAGGTTTTTTTCCCCCGGCTTGTATATACGCCTATTGCCCTAATGGGCTACTTATCTTTGTACATTCTCTAGTAATACATTCAGTCTTGTGTGTTGTGCTCCAAGCTTCTTCTTCTTCCTTGTGCTGTTCGCGTGCTTCCGCAGACGTCTAACTCCAACAGGTTCAAATCTCACACCTTGTGCCTCAAGCCTCATCTAAACTCCTAATGCATAGAACAAGCACTTAGGCTTGCTTCATAAACCAATAACCTTGAGGGATGAAGGAATCACTCATAATAGGTGCATCCTATGCTAGATCAGCTAATCATTCATTTTGGGAAAGCTGGATATCATTTTTAAGATCCATTTGCTTCTTGGTGTGAACACTAAAGACCATGCTTTCCAATCAAGAAAGAATATCCATGATAACTCAAAATGCGTTTTTCAATTCACTATCCTCTGGCATTTTTTCACATTGAAGCAATCTAATATTATCATATCAAGGAGTGATCCTTTTGATACATCAATGATATTGGCCATACTCATTTTTATTATATTGGGGATTTGGCATCATTGTGATTCATCATCCCTTAAAATGGGATGATTTCCATTATCAAAGATATTCTTGTTGGCGGTAAATTCCACAAGGACTGCCCTTCCAAGTTATAACTTTTTTCAATATCTTTCTATTTTTTGAAATCATAATCAAGGAATTCTAGGAAAGTTTAGATTCATTGGTCAATTAGGCCAGCTGACTTTCCAACTTCCCAAAACTTAATCTCAATAAAGCATAAGCCCCAAATCTCAATTTGTTTTACATGAGATACTTGCAAATTTCTCTCTCTCTCTCTCTCTCTCTCTCTCTCTCTCTCTCTCTCTCTCTCTCTCTCTCTCTCTCTCTCTCTCTCTCTCTCTCTCTCTCTCTCTCTCTCTCTCTCTCTCTCTCTCTCTCTCTCTCTCTCTCTCTCTCTCTCTCTCTCTCTCTCTCTCTCTCTCTCTCTCTCTCTCTCTCTCTCTCTCTCTCCCCCCCCCCCCCTCCCTCCCTCCCTCCCTCCCTCCCTCCCTCTCCCTCTCCGTCTCCCTCTCCCTCTCCCTTTCCCTCTGCCTCCCTCTCTACCTCTCCCTCTCCCCCCTCTCTCTCACATTAATTATTTGGGAAAATTTTTGAATGGTTAGGTGTTATCAATTCCTGAAAATGTGCAGAAATCATCCATAAAGATTGTGAGGGATCCCAAAAGAAGATTACTGAAAATGATTGAAATTGTGTGGTTGAAGGTTGTCCAGGCATTTCAAAGTCCAAACACCATTATTTTATAAATGTAGGTCCCCCAAGAGGTTACAAAAGGTGTCCTCAATCAATCTTTGTGGTGGATGGCAATCTGGTTGTATGTATTGTACCCATCCATGAAGCTATATAGGGCACACCAATCACATCATCCAATACTTGTTTTGAGATTGGTGTAGAGAATCCATCAGGGATCATGAATTTGTTACGTGCTTGGAAATCCGAACATACATTAGTCTTATTTGAGTGTTTCTTAGATTCAATTACCATCGAAGAAAGGGAGTCTGAGTGTTCAATTAGAATGATAATTCATGCTCCTTCTATCTTATCAGTCTTTGGTCGCATCGCCTTTATAGTCAGTTTGTGGAGCTTGCGCTACAAAACAGGTACCATGACTACTGCTTACTAATGTTGGTGGGAGATTACAAGGTTCAACATTTCACTTCGGAATCGAGCATCCATTCTGAGTAATTCAGAGAGACTAACTTGCTCATAGGTGCTCTTCAGTATGTTGCTCATGAAGAATGGACTTAGGGATGATAATTGTTGGCACTTGAGCACTTTTTCCCATGTCTTGTTGGGACATCCTAAAAGCATCATCTATACTTCAACCTAGACTTTATTCTTTTCTCTTGTCTTTGTGTAGGTTGGCAGCCTAGTCAGAAATCTTTGTTAGAGTTTTTTGACATGTTCCTTCCTTTGGAGCTACTTCCTATAGGCTAAATGTCATCACCATTTGTATTTGTTCCTCTTCTGATCTAACTTCTCTTGTTTCCACTACTCTGCTTTCCTCTTCCAATGCTCCTTGGGCTCTAGTGCACATTCTTACCTATAGTATCTCCTATAGTTTTACGACATGAGCAATGGGAGATTGAAGTGGTGTGCATCATGTAGGAATCAGCTGGACATAAATGTGGAATAAACTTATTGATTGGCTCGAGGAAACTTGCTTTGGACAATCCTTGGTATACTTATCATCAAGGTCTAGGTATTTTTCACATGGGAGTGCATCTTTTGGTAGAGAGAACCTACTTTGAAAGTGTCCATACTCATCACATTGATAACACGTGATCAGATGCCTCAATTGGTTTCGAATTCTTATAGCCTGATGGGCAAGACCACTCTGCATGCTTGAGGTCCACAAAGATGAATAAAATAGTGGTGTTCCCAAAGCATTCCCAATGACAAATCTCTTTGCAATAGCCATGGGTTACGACATTAGGATGGAGCTCTGGGAGGTCATGATTGGTTGTCCCTAGTATGCAACATGCTATGCTTTTTCCATTCCCTTTAGGTAGTAGCACCCTTTGGCTTCATGCCCCATCTTTCCACAAAATTGACAAACAATCTTATTCTAACACTCCACATGTGGATGTCCCTCTTGTTGGCATATCATGTACCAAAGGCTAGCCTTTGCTTCTTTTCCCCTCAGCTATTCTATCTTCTATCAGATCTTATTGATTGTATGCTCTTAAGTACTCAAAAACGTATTTTGTTGCACCTAGAGATCATCAAACTCTATTTTGAGTTGTACCAAAGAGTCATCCCATCGTCCTATTGAGGAAAGAATCCCTTCAAAGTGAATTCAGGCCTTCTCAATGCGGGTTGTCATGGCCATAAACTCTTCCAGCAAAGCATTTGGCTCTAGCAAATCTTGGAGCTTGTGTCTAGTGCTTATGGGAGTGCTTTTTCTAACCATTTTTTAATGAGAAAGTCACTAGGTGCTTCTCACAACTTGGTCAACAAACCCTTTGTTCATGGCAACAACTCGATTCCCATGCTTCTTGAGGTGAAGGTTCTCCAACTCATCAAAAACCTACTCCATAGAATTTACGCTATGGAAAATTCTTCCTTCAAGGTTTTCCAAGTGGTGAAATGACCCTCTTGGAATTGGCTGAACCATTTCTTGGCCAGTCCATTGAGAGTCACCAAAAAAAAGAGCCATGAATGCATCTGTTCGACCCTCTAGGCCATGACTTTTGCATAGTGCTAAGAAAAGTCATACATGATCATCCAAGTCTTCACTGGATGCTCCTTGGACGATTGGGAAGTTGATGTTGATGCAGGATAAGAGAGAGCCAAAGTCTTCTAAACCATTGTAGAATTGAGAAAAGAGTGTGTTTGTCGAGAAGTTTTCAACTACATCTAAAATAATTTGATGGCGCCACTACAATGAGCTCTCCTTCTCAAGTTCTCCACAAAGATACTCTTGTAGTAGAAAACTGAGCTCTGGATGCTGCACTTAGTACTCTGCACAGGGCTTGCAAAATACACAAAAAACACGTAGTACACAAGGAGCATGAACACATATTTTTAGGTGTTACAAATGCTATCGGACTTATACTTTGTGGCTAACCATGCCACTATATGTTTTATTAAAGAACGTATACAAAAGTGTTTGGGGGGCATTTGGTCTTTCACATGGACACTAACGGTAAAAATCTTCCACTAAAGGTGGAGAAAAATAAAGAATGATAAAGAATACTTGAATGTAAATATACATTTGCCACATTATCTGGCATGTCCTCATTAATGGTATGATCCATGCGACCACAATGCATGAGGTGGCACATCGTTTCTTTCTACCCATCGATGGTCACACTACTCTTGAGCCTATATCTATGCAGGCAATGGCTTGTCTCTTCCCAAAACAAAGTTCTAATGAGTACGTGATCTCCACCTGCCATGAGTTCGAGTGCTTTATTATCTAGTTCCTCATCACCGTCCTCAACCTATAGTGCAATCCATATGGTATTTCCCATGAATTCTACTCCTATTTTTCCAGCATTGAAGTCCTAAAGATCAATATGATGATAATTTTTTTTCAAAAAATTCACGAAGAATGTTAGTTATTTATGCGACAACTAGCAAAAAATGCCCCTACCTGCTCCCAGATTCCCTACATCTTCATCATCCTCTTCCCGAGTGAATTTCCCATCCAGCCACAAGTTTTCTTGGTCTTGCAGTCATCCAACATGGTTGCTTCTCTTCCTCCTCCTCCTCCCCCTCCTCCACCTTTAGACCAAGAAGATGAAAGCATTGGTGTAACTTTTTTTCGTGCTCACAAACGTCCTCATAAGGTGATTTTTTTTTTACTCATAGGAATCCATAGGGTCTCCTCCAATCAACATATTAGTTCTAGAATATACAAAGATAAGTAACCTGTTAGGGCTCTAGGCGTATATACAAGCCAGGGGAAAAAACCTCCTAAAGAGGGAAAAAAGTGCCCCGGTGGTCCTAGAGTGTTCACACATATCACTACCTAAATATATCAACAAATACCCCCTGGGAGTGACGTGGTGATCAAAGAGCTGGCACTCATGTATAAGGAATTGCCAAGCTATGTGGAATCAATCCACAAAAGGAAGTAAGCCCAAAGCTTTGCAAAAAGCTTCAAACTTCTCCCTAGGCAGAGCAGCATGTCATCAATGTACACCACAATGATCAGAAGCACATCATTAGCACACTTAACATATAAGGTGCTTTCAGTTGGAGTGTTCTCAAAACCATGTGCAATCAAATAGGAATGTATCTTTTCATACCAAGCACATGGTGCTTGCTTTAAACCATATACTGCCTTCTTTAACCTGGGCACCTGGTTTTCATGCCCTTTCTACACAAAGCCACGGGGCTAAAAAACATACACTTCTTCATGCAAGTCACCATTCAGAAATGCAGTTTTAATGTCCAATTGATGTACATTCTAGCCATGATGAGCCGCAAAAGTGCACAGATGCTATGAACAGTAGTCATTCGGCATGTAGGTGCAAAGGTTTCATCAAAATCAATGCCTCTTTCTCGTGCATAACCCTTTGCAACAAGCCTAGCCTTATACCTGTCAACTGTTCCATCCGGTTTATGCTTCAACTTGTATACCCACTTAGTTTCAATGGCCTTCTTGCTAGGAGGCATCACATAAAGACTAGGTACCATTTTTCATGATAGCATCATATTCATATTGCACTGCAACCATTCAATGTTCATAATTGTGTGCTTCATCAAAGGAAATAGGCTTTGTCTCATCACAGAGACTAGAGGCAGCCATAGCATAGCAATCTGATGCAAAAGAGGCACTATGAGAGCCTGAACGAGTATGGTATGATAGAGGTGCATCTAATTTGCTATCATGAAAAGTCTACACTAGCCATTTTGGCATAGTTTTTTCCTCCTCAATATCAGCTCTCTCATCAACAAGTGCATCATGCAAATCTGCATTAGAAGTGGAATGTCTACATCATCACATGAAACCTATAAAGGCTAAGAAGTTGCCTCATTAGGACCAGCACTAGACTGTCCACTTGTAAAAAGAGGCAGCAAAGTAGCATACATGTCTTTGGAGCTAATAGATGTCTCTTTCGTACATGAAAGTAAAGGCTAAATAGCATCCTCCACAAAAAAAAACATCACAGCTAACCAAAATGTGTTTAGTATGTGGATGATACAGACGATCGCCTTTGCTTTCAGAATTGTACCCAACAAAAATACATTCTATTGCTTTACCATCCAATTTCTTGCAATGTTGCTCAGGCACTAATGCATATGCCAGACAACCAAAAACATGCAGATGAGCAACAGATGGCTTTTAACCATGCCAAGTGTCATATGGAGTGATAGACTCCAATTCTTTAGTGGGACATCTGTTAAGTACATATGTTGCACACAGGACAGCCTCAAGCCAAAAACTATGTGGTAAAGCTTGACTCTTGACCATACACCTCGCCATCTCCATGAGTGACCTATTCTTCCATTCAACAACTCCATTCTATTGAGGTGTATATGGCACTATACGCTGATGTTTTATCCCATGTTCAACCAAAAATGCATTAAAGTCAAAAGACGGAGGGTCCCCCCTCTATCAAAATGGAGGGTGCCCATTTTACATGCTGACACATTTTCAACCAAAACCAAAAACTATTTCAAGCATATAATCACTTCAAACTTTGCTTTCAATGGATATACCCATGCATGCCTGAAAAAATCATCAATGAAAGTCATGAAGTAAAGATAGTTTCCAAAAGAGGATGTCTGCATAGGACCACAAACATCACTATGAACAAGCTTCAATTTCTGAGTAGCTCGAACTGAAACATCTTTTGGAAAGGAGGAACACTGCATTTTGCCCAAAGTACAGCCTTCGCATACATGTTTCCGAGTGCCTCAAGTGCATGCCAAATCTTTGCATCTCACATAGCCTAAGAATCATGTACTGCACATGTTGAATCATTCATAGATTTTTCATAGTCTATGAGCTTATATAGCCCACGACATAAAATTCCAAAGTTAATAATCATGTCACCATTTGGCAGATGTAACCAAACCAATCTTGGCTAATGCAAAAACTAATAACAGATTTTTCTTGATCCCTAGCACAAATAAAGCATCCGACAAAGTGAAAGAACTACCATCAATAGTAAGTCAGAATGATCTTACTAACTCCCATAATAGGATAAGAGGAGTTGGTGCATGTGAGAGTATTTCCTGTAGGGACATGCTTGAGTGAAGTGAAGAAACTGCACTGTGAGGTAATATGTTTGGTTTCCCCACTATCAAAGTACCAAACAACTGAGTCTACTATAGACACACACTATTTAGGAGAAGATGGGTTATAACTGCAAACAGTGTTAAATGCCCATTCTTCATTTTGCACAAGATAAGTAGACTCTGTTTTTTGTGTAGAGGCCTCTGCAACAACCATTCCAACCTCTTTTTTCTTTGCCTCTTTTGCAGCCAGTTTTGGACAGTTCTTTATAACATGATCATTTCCTTTACAATACTTCCAAAAGAATTTCCACTTTTCTGATTTCTTCTCATCTTTGTCTTCCTTCTTCGAATATGCATCATTTGCAGATTTCTACTTATTACTAGATGAGCTCCATTTACCTTTACCCTTCTGACTAGTTATGAAAGCTTGATCTACAACATGCATAATGGACCAATTTTGCTTAGACCGATCTTCCTGCAATAGAACAGAGACTAATTGTTCAAGTGACAAGGCATTTGGATTTCCTTTCATCATCAAACGAAGAGTAGAAGCAAAACTCTGATATGAACCAAGAAGATCATTCAGAACGGTTTGCAGAAGTGGACTATTTGCTATAACTTCATCAGCAAAAAATCAATTTATCCTTTAAGTCTTTGATCTTTGTCAGAAAATTGTGCATAGCATCACCTTCATTCATGTGCTCACTCTCCAGTTGTTTTCGAAGGTAAGCAACACAAGCCTCATTCCTTGCTTGGTACAATGTGCTAAGTGTATCCCAAGCATCCTTAGTTGTTCTGCAAGAGCGAATGTGAGAATAATGGCACATTTGACAGACAAGGCTATAAATGCATGTGTCTGGGCATCTCTGCCATCCCAATGAATTTGCTCCATAGTAGGTGCAGTAGAAATCATAGCAGGAACAAGAATCTGAAGAATATCAACATCTTCAATGCCATCTGCATTAGCTTCAATACCTATATTTGTAGGTGTAAAAGGATGTTTTTCAACACCCTACACAATGTTCAACAATCCTTTTGCAACGAATATATGTCACATCATATAAGCCCACAATGGGTAATTGGTACCGTCCAACTTATCCTCAATAGCCAACATGCGGAATACATCACTGCTTTCATCCATGGCCACTGACTAAAATACCCTCATGTAGGAAAATGACTGTATCTGAAAAAGTTGAACAGAAGTATCTTGACAAGTTCTGCTAGACCTGTAGCAGACTTTGAGATGCTTATATTGGTGAACTGAAACCTATATATATATATATATATATATATATATATATATATATATATATATATATATATATATATATATATATATATATATATATATATATATATATATGGCACAAAAAGACAAAATAGCCTACACAAGCACTACAATAGTGCATTCGGAGGCCAAAATGAGCTCAAATTGTGATTTTGGAATCACAAATCAAAGACGATTTTATCTCCTAATCATCCTGAGTATGCTTACCAAATTTCGTGCGTTTTTTTGAGACTGTGACCAAAGGGGTGTCGACGACGCCCTAGATGAAGCAACGCCTTGCTCTGTTACCAATTGTTGGACTTAGATGTCGATGGAAGCACGCAAACAACATAAGGAAGAAGAAGAAGCTTAGAGCATAACACAAAATACTAAATGTATTACCACTAGAATCTACAAAGATAAGTCAGGTCTATAGGTCTATATACAAGCCAAGGGAAAAAACCTCCTAAAGAGGGAAAAATTTGCCCCGATGATCCTAGAGTGTTCACACACATCACTACCTAAATATATCAACAATCTTTCCATCTACAAATCTTTTTTTTTATATACCCATCTACACCCAATTACCTTTTGATTCCTTGGTCTAGATACCAAGTCCCATGTATCATTTTTCAAGTAAAGCATCATACTCTTCCTTCATTTCTTTTTCCCAATTCTCTTTACATTTAGCATCTTACCTTATAGGTTGCTTTCTTTCCCTTGATGACCTTCTTATCTTTACACTTCTCTTGAAGTCTCTACTTTACTATGCTCTGGATCAAATCTTGTTCTATCTTCATCTCCATCTTTATTATCACTTTCATCTTCATATACTTGCATCTTTGACTTTCCTTTCCTTATCTTGATGAATTCTTCAAAATCTGCATTAATATTGTTTGAACCTGTATAGCATGTATTTTGTTCATCAAATGGCACATCTTTGGAAACAAGAAATTGCTTTGTAGATGGATTCCATAACTTGTAACCCATTTTTATCATCATATCCTATGAAGACATACTTCTATGCTTTAGGTTCTAGCTTATGTCTCAATTGAGATGGAACATAAGCGTATGCCAAACACCCAAATATTTTGCGATGATCAAGAGTAGGCTTCTTAATCCACCATGCTTCATAAGGGGTTATACCATCCAAAGATTTACAAGGTAACCTATTTACGAGATAGGTTGTAGCGTTAATAGTTTCTTCCCACAAGTAATTAGGACAATTCTTTCCCGTCATCATAGATCTAGCAAATTCCACAAGTGTTCTATTCCTCCTTTCCGCAACTCCATTTAATTGGTGCTGCTACAACCAGCTTCACACCATCCAAGTGAGACTTCAGAATTTGTTAGTAGACCCTTTGAGCTTCCTAAATCCACAAAAAAATCACCCAAGTACTTTGGAACAAGTATCTCAAAAGTTTGAGTCAAGACAGACTAGTTGCAAAATGACTAGCTCTCAAAACTTGCTATTTTTGTACATACACCTGCTGGAAAAAATGAGCAGTGCTCTCAACTTGGTAGGAACTAGAAACATTACTTTTGTTCATAGCAAATAGACTTAGCAAGCTCCGAAATCCAAGTTAAAACACTTCAATTCAGCAACTGAGCACTGAGAAAAAGTTTTAGCAAAATCTGGAACACTCCCACCATTTTCGGGCTCTACAGAGATAGACCAATGAGAAGTAAAATGCAGATTTCTCATAAATGGTAAATCCAATGGATATGACCTTTTGTAATAATAAACTAGACTTAGAGAGCTATCCAATGCACTTTACAACTCTGAAAAAGGTTACGTATATCCCGAGATATGAGCTTCTGAAGTTTATTGTTCTAAGAGAGTATAGCAGAGAACAAATCCGAGAAGGAGTAAAAGACGAATGTATAGATTCACATATGATTACAACCACATTGGCAATGAATATTTGCACGATGGGATTAGAGTGATAGAGCTATGGAGTAAGCTCTTCAATCTCTACAAATAGGCATGAAATGGGCACGAATCAAGCACTGCTTTGGCAACTTCCTTCTTGCTCCTTTTATAGCTACTTTTGGAGGTAGTTTTGAATTTAAATTCAAATGACTTCATCTAAAAGTGATGCTAAGATAAAGGAAATATTCCCTCAGCTAATGGATTTGTGGTTTTAGGTAGTTAGAGCCACAAATTTGCTTTTTTACATAATGGATGACTTAAGCCATTCTTTCTTTTATAATTACACAAGATAAAATGTACTCTTTTACAAGAGGTGTTCATATGTCTATACAAATGAACATCATATCAAGCATATCAAGCATGTAGGCTTGGGTAAAATGCACCAATAGTTTGTCCCTCAAGGCTAATCACAGTTTTGAGTTGCATGACCTTGCGGGTATCTGATCACTCCTTGTGCATGCACAAGAAATGATTGCCCATGAGGCTGATTATTTTCTATATCGAAATCAGTCCATGGAAGCCCAACTACATTTGCATGGTGGCATCCACGACTTACAAAATGATGTGTCCAATTGTATGGATGCCTACACCAACCTATCACTTTTGCACGAGTAAGAGAGGCAATAGGTCTAATATTTTAAAGATTTTTTGAGCAAGCTATTCGTGAATGCAATGAGGCACTACAAAGGGTGTAGAATCTTCATGGTGAATGAGCACCATCAAGCATCGATTGCAGATTTGATAAAGAAGAATGAAGTACTACATGCTACATTGAATGAAACTTCATACAATTTGATGCACGTGCAACAAGAAAAAGATTCCCTTCAAAGTTTCCTCTTCAAAATGCAACAGAATAATGCCACCGAAGTCCCTCGTCTCAATGCCACCACTCACACTACCCAATAATGCCATCAATACACCTTTGACGTCCTTACTATTGTCTACGTCGAGCTAAAGACACAGTCGCACCACTCTTCACCATGATTTTTATGTACAGGAAATAGGCCAACAACCACTTGACGCATAAGCCAAAGTAGTTTTGTATGATAGTATGGCTGTTAGCTCACAAGCATTGGATGTTATTTTGCTCATTCAGAGTGCAATTTGATCCTTGTTGAAGACAACCCAAAAGTACATACAACTTGCTTTTTTGGAAGCATACGATTTAGTTAAATTTTTTGTAAAGGATGACCTTGCTCCATCAAAGAATGATGATGCCAACTCTCTTTCCACCTCATAATTGGGTTCAGATCCTCCGAGCATGCGAGTTTTAAGATTGACGGATGCTAGAACTATATACATTAATTAATATTGGTGTATGTTATTTTTGCAAAGCAATATTTTGGAGCATTGTACATAGGAATGTGACCCTATCAAAGTGAATAATCTAATCGAGTGACTCGTGGTGTGAAACACATACGGTAGTGCAATGTAGGCAATGGTGTTTCAGGCACATCCAGTTCTTGACAAGATTACTGAGTTTGTTGTTATTTGTCTATTTATTACATTCTAGTGTTCTATCGGTTTGTTAAGTTGAATATATTATGTGAAGATCACCGTATTGTATACTACCGATCGATTAAGCAAGGAAAAGTCTAGGGCCTTGCAATTGGATAACCCTCTAGCTAAGAACCCCAACTTGCATTTTCGTCTGTAGTGTGATGGCTCTCTGTGGTGACTGATTGTATTAGGTAAAGAAAGTAGTTATGGAAAATACCAGAATGGAGGTTAACACTATCATTGAGCTAGAAATATATTGGGAGAGGATAATTAGGACCTTCTCTTTTACCCAATTGATTTAATCTCTTGATAAATTGCCCAATAGAATTTCACTCATCTTAAAGCTCTAGCTCTTCTCACTTTCCTCTATTTCTACATGCTTTTTTACTGAGCTTTTAAATATACTCTTTAACTATTGATCTTTGATATTAATGACAATAAAAAAGGATACTAAATACTACTAAATATATACGTTCTCTTTAACTATTCATCCTGGAAGCTAATGAAGATAGAAAAGGATAATGGATTATCCCAAAGGCCAACCTTTAATTCATTCATCCCTTAACTTCTACAAGCTCTTCTTTGAACATGTATATATAGGCTAATGGAGAGTTGTGGCTTGTGCATATGGCTAGACATGGGCGGTAGAACATGGGTTGCGACTACCCATGTAATCCCCATATGCGAGTTAGGTCAATTCTACTGACCTAACAAATATGAATGATTTCAAAGTCAACGAGAGAACCCTTGCAACTCCCTTTCCTTAGAATACCTTGGATGGTCCAATTTGACCTTCATCTGACATGCAAGTTGGGATTCCCATCAATTAGGTAATGCACAATTGGCTTCTCCTCATAATGGAGGCCTTACAAAATATGCATTAGTGCATATAATCATGAGGGCTAGGTGCATTGGTTGTATACTAACAAACATCTCTACATATCCACTCTGAAAAGTTTCCCTAGATTTTTCTCATTATGTTAAGTCGATTTCAAGTAAGTTTGGATGCAAAAATAGCATGGAAAACATGTACACCACTTAAAAGCTTAAAAAACCCAAACTTTGGTGGATTTTATTTCGATGCTTGAATCTAGAATCATTCTACTTTAAGTAAAAGTATTATATTTTTTGTGCGCATCTTCACACACATTGCCACAGCAAAGTATTTGTGGACATTTATAAAGTCTAAGAAAACAAGAACTAAATCCATTCTTTTGATCTAACATAAATATCCACGATCTCAAATGTCATTATTATGTAGAATACTTGCATTCAATGGTTTAACTTTCTTTTCTTCTGCTTTCTCCCTACCTAGTATTAAAGAAGCATTCAACTTGACAAAAATAAAAGTACAATCACTTGTTAGAGCTTGATTTGTGTTATAGTTTGAAGCGCAAATGGCAAATGTATTTTTTCTTGATCATGTAAAGTAAATAAATATATTAATATTCAAAGCTTGCCATCTTTACTATGGTAAATATGAAAAAAAAAAGACATCCAATAAAAAATGACTATTTACTAAAAACAAGTAAATTATCTTGGATTTCAAAGAAAAAACACACACACATAAACAACATGAGCAAGGGAAAAGGAACTTGAAATCACAACACACAATGTGTTACTAAGTGTGGATTGCACAAAGATAAGTAGCTCATTTAGCTTATAGGCATATACAAACTAGTAGGAAAAACCTCCGAACATGAAAGAGAAAGTGCCCCAACAATTTTATGTTTATGCATCACTATTGAAACATACTAGAAAATGCTTGTTGGGAGTGATGCAATGAACGAAGAGGTTTCTCATGTATTAGGAAGTACCAAGCTATAAATGGCTGAAATCAATCCATGAAAGAAAGTACGCCCACAATCGTCCGAAAAGCTTCAACCTCTCATGAGCTAGAGCCTTTACAAAAAGTCTACAAGGCTCTAGAATCATAATCTAAATTGATCTCTTTCATAGATCTCCTTGACATACTAATAGTGCACCTCAATGTATTTCACACAAGCATGGAACATTGCGTTCCTTAGAACTGATTACCAATAAAGATGGTGGTGGTAGAATTCTAACCAACACCTATGTCAACCATAAGACATCTGAGACACACACACATGATACTAGTTATGGAAGTTGCCCTATACTTAGCTTCACACTAGAAATGACCACAATGGGATGATATTTATTCAACAAATATGTGTGAACTTCCAAGCATGAAGCAAAAACCACTTATGGAAATACAAGCGTCATAACATGTCCTCCAAAGAGAGTTAGGAAAAACATGTGAATCCAACAAATACGATCTCCCCTTGGGAAAAATAACCTACACTTTTGAATACCACTCAAGTAATGAAAGTTGTGCTTAAACACATGCCAATGATTGACCCCTTGGCTTTGCATAAGCATTTCTAACTAGGATATTGCAAATTAAATGTCTTCATATGATACACACATAAATCAAGCATCTAATAGCTTGTTGAACATCTTGAAGATGCAATAGTAAACATATCTCTAGGGAGTTAAAATGGGTTCATAATCCTAAAGATTAAAATATCATTGTAAAGTGTTGATGTATTTTAGTTTCACATAAATAAAAGTCTCCATTGCCATTCATAAAGCGAATGAAAATAATAAAGCGAAATCTCCAAACCTAACATTTCAAAAGAGGCATGCATATCAATCTTAAACTTAGCAATATGCATCTCATTGGGACCAATGAGCAACATGCCATCAATATAAACAAAAATAGTTAGGAGCACATCATCTATACATATCGCTATTTCCATCGAAGGCATATTTTTCATTTGAGAAGCACCACTACATTGTATGTGGTGTATTTTATTCCATGATCAACCAAAAATGCATTAAAATCCAAAGACATAAATTCACCCACTCATCAAAACTAAAAGTTACTTACTTTACATGTTCACATATTTTCAAATAGAAATAAAAAATTTTCAAAGCACATAAATACTTCAAACTTTCACGAGCAGATAGATCCAAGTATGCTTGGAAAAGTCATCTATATACATAAGATAGTGTCTTTAAAGAATCATATACATCAATGTGAATAAGTCAAAATTTATGCTTAACTATAGCTATACCATTTACCAAAAAGGATGAATGACTTCATCTTTTCCAACCCCACCATATCAAGTTTTCATGTGTGGTAAACTAACAAACTCAAATGGCCAACTCTTGCATGATAAACTTTTGCACATAAATTAGCCTGGAATTCTTGAACTGCATATGCATAATCATACATAAAATTTCCATAATTTTTGAGTGTATAAATCCACAACATAACATACTGAATGCAATATTTTCCATCATCAATGACATCATGAATTGCATAGTTTTTCATTAACAAACTTGAGTAAAAAGCAAATCTTGACTAGTGATGACACTAATAACAATTCCTCTTGATTCCATACATATATACAACATCTGACTAACATGAACGTATATCCATTGGTAACAATAAGGATAATATTTCGTACTTCAATAACGTAATAAGAGGTGTTCCCATATATGATAATTTTTTGGTGAACTTAAATGGGTGAAAAAACTATGTTCAAAAGTGATACGTTTTATTGAACCACTATCTAGCAAGCATACAATAATCATGAGATGATGGATCGTATCTACACAATGTAGTAAATGCCCATTCTTCATTCTAGACATGATTAACACACTCAATCTTAGTAGTTGCATTCACCTCCTCAATAGTAAGTTTGACATGACTCTCTAGCCTAGAAATACTTGCAAACTTTTTTATGATTTCTTATTTTCATACGACTTATTTGCTTTTGCAACATTGATAGATTTTTGCTTCTTGAAGGAATAATCAATCTCACCCCTACCCTTCCAACTAGCAACAAAAGCTTGATCTACAACATGGACAATGGATCTCAACTGCCTAGATCGATCCTCATTTAAGCAAAACAAATATTAACTCTTGAAATATTGTAAAAAGCATCAAACCATCCAATATGAACACTATGCAAAGTGCTGACAAAATTTCATCTACAATATGAATACTCCAAATCTTTAATCTTTCTAAACAATGTGTCCATAAAATCACTTTCATTCAGAGTGACTACTACAGGTACTATGCACGTTCACCTTGTACAACTGTTCTTTCAAAATTAAAGCTCGAGAGAGTAAGTTTCGGTCGAACTTCCATTTAAAAAATCACTTTCATTCATTTCATGTGATCACTCTTCAATTGTTTGCAAAGGAAAATAATGGGAGCTTGATTCCTTGTTTGATAAAATGTGGTAAGAGAATCCTAAGTACACTTCATTGTTTTGCATGAATGAATGTGAGGGATAATTGTATGCTTCGCAAACAAAGGACTCAAGACATGTGTGTGCTAAAAAAAGTGTAAAATGACCTCATGATGGAGATCTTTTATAACATGTGGATACAATTATTATAATGTTTTGTCCCTAATCCGGTGGAAACACTGCTTTTGCCCGTTCAAGTCCATCGGTAGGATCGATGTGTAGCTAACACCGTCGAACAGTGCGCTTGAGCTTTCTGCCTTGTAAGCTTCAGTTCTCATGAGGCTGCTATACTTTCCATTCAAATTACAGCTACCAGTAAGAACCTTCCTTTCTCTTCCTTAATAACCCCTAGATATGAACGGTAGTATCTAATTATACATCTGTGCGTTGATATTCTCTCCCTTAATAGTCCCTAGATATGAACGGTAGTATCTAATTATACATCTGTGGTTGATATAGCAAAGATGTTTCCTTCCGGTAGCTGTGAGGAAAACGAAATAGAGGGAAATCACGTCTAGACAAACTACCGCAAGGTGATACAAATAAGGCTGGAAGGCAGAATGTTCTCATCACATACATGCCCAATCGTGTCTGTGATCTTAACAGGATAAATCTATTTGGATGGATACGAATCGTGTGTGTGATCTCAAATAAGGCTGGAAGGCAGAATGTTCTCATCACATACATGTTCAATCGTGTCTGTGATCTTAACAGCATAAATCTATTTAGATGAATTCTAATCTGTTTCTTTTTCTTTGAGAGTACAAGAATTTTGAAATGTCCACTGAGTGGGACTTAAACCCAAGCACTCTGCCCCACGGGGTGTTCAAGGCATTCCACTATACCACACCCATTTGGACTAGATACAAATGTTTTATTATTTATACAGTGTATAAATGAATTGACCTAAAGATTATCCCTACATGGACATGATATTATCAGCAAATAGTCTGTACTTGTGTGCATCGAGAGAAAGTTGCCCAACAGCTGCAAGGGAGCCCAAAACTGTTAATATTGAGAAGCACACAATCAACAAAACATGAAACCAATATGTGAAACCCATCTTTGAAGGCCTGTATACAATGATAGAAAAGATGATGGGGAATACAAATACTAGAGGGGTATATCCTAAAGCACCCATAAGTGCATTTATGTCTCCAAAAAATGGCAGCATTGCAGCAAAGAAACTAGCACTTCCCACGAAAAAAGTGCGTCCGACAACTCGGGGAGCAAGATTCCGTATTGAATACCTGCCTTTGTTCACATCTGCCACGTGAGTCTCCAAGACATCAAATGCAGGCTGTAAATACACCTGTAAGTTCTCAAGGTAATTACTACAACAAAACTATATGGAAACATGTTTAAAGAACTCATACTAGGAAATTAAAACATTCTTCATATACTCTCTCTCTCTCTCTCTCTCGTTGTATATAGAGGCCCTCCTCTACACGTATATTTATAAGGGTGTGAACACACTCTTATGTGTGTGTGTATATATATATATATATATATATATATATATATATATATATATATATATATATATATATATATATATATATATATATATATATATATATATATATATATATATATGTGTGTGTGTATATGGAAACATGTTTAAAGAACTCATACTAGGAAATTAAAAGATTCTTCATATACTCTCTCTCTCTCTCTCTCGTTGTATATAGAGGCCCTCCTCTACACGTATATTTATAAGGGTGTGAACACACTCTTATGTGTGTGTGTGTGTGTATATATATATATATATATATATATATATATATATATATATATATATATATATATATATATATATATATATATATATATATATATATATGTGTGTGTGTATGTATGTATGTATGCATGCATAGTTACTTTCGGACGCGTATGGAAAAAATATTCTACGTATGAAAACGTATGTGTATGGTTGGAGTATGGAATTTTTCGTACCTCAAATTTTTCTCTTCTCTCATTGATTCTAGTTGAGGACAAATCCATAGCTTTTTCATATTGGTTTTATGTAAATTCACTCTCATATACTCTCCTCCATCATACCCATACATATATACTGTACTCTAAGCTATAGTAGCCAACAAAATTCTGATCTTTAATATTATATTACTGTATATAGAATACTTCAAATTTTCAATATTTTTGTGTTAGACGTATGATATCACATATGATATTTTTGAAAAGATTCCATAATTTTTTCATACGTCTATACCCGTATGCGTTTGCCATATGGTTTGCGTATGGAAAAACTATGTATGTATGTATGTATACATATAATGTTTTTTGGTAGACAATTCCTAACAAGCTTACATCCAAAGTAAGGTTCTTTGCTCGATGCAGATTGGAACCAAACCTTACAGTCCTTACCAGTTTTGTATGTAGATACGTTTACTAGTAGAATAATACAAAAACAAACAAATAAAAAGAGAGACTAAGCGAGAGCAAGTGAATTCTTAAAGAGCTACTGAGATCGCATATTACAGTAACTAAAAAGACAATCATAAAGAAGCTCACAGATATAGCATCGAATGTTTTCTCTTATAATTCTCTTTCAATGCCAGCTTTTGGCTGATTCAGACCGACAGTAGGAGAGAGAGGTTGAATACTATTTTATCAATTAAAACCTGGAAGAATATAGAGTTTGTGTTGAAACTCTGCTACAACTTCAAGAATTAAGCATTCAATCTCTTATCATTCTGAATTCTTCATCAGCCAGAAAATCTCGGACAGCAACATCCAAATGACTTACGATTTTATATCCAATGAAAAGCAAGCACAACTCATAGAAGAGATTCATAAGACTTGAGAAAAAACAAAACAAACCATAAACGCTTTTGTCCTTAAAAACCCAGTAATTAGTAGGTTGACTTACTACAGATACTGCAATCAGTTGGAGAAATACAAAGGCATATGCCATAACAAGCAGTCGCCTTGGCACCACTAGGGTTCCATTTTTTGAAGCCATGTTGTCAAAAATGTTGCTTTGTGCTGCATTTCCAAATGCCCAATAACCTGATACTGAAACTGATAGGAAGGTCAATACTACAACACTATAGCAAAGAAGGAGACCTTTGATCATTTTCCTTCGTGCAGGTCGAGAAACAGTCCCCTGTATCACACAACTCTCTCTCTCTCTCTCTCTCTCTCTCTCTCTCTCTCTCTCTGGATATAAAGGCCCTTTTGTACACATGTATATTTATAAGGGTGTGAACACACTCTTAACTTCTAACCTAAAGGCCAACATATTGCCATGAGCCAAGCCCCCTCTCGTACAACTCTGTCGCGTGCTCTCTCTCCCTTCAAAATGGTATCGGAGCCTTTTTCGGGTCCTGCCAGGTTTGAGTTCTTGTAGTTTGTTCATAGTGAGCCTGTTCGTAGCACGCGAGGCAGACTGAACGGGTCTCCGCTGAGGACGGGACCAACTCCAGAAGATTGATGTTAGGATGTACACGAAAAGCTAGGCGTTCAGCTGTATTATGCACTATCTTGACAGGCGACTTCTTTTTTCTGGGCTTCTTGGGCACCGCGCTATCAGTGCTATCAGTTGCTGCTGGTCTTCGAGGGAATAGATCTCATAACTAAGGCACATCAAACAGACCTAAGTACAGTGCTACATTAGAAATTGAATATTCAATACATGTTCAAATTAGGGTTTTTCCCAAATGTTGCGAAAACTCTGCTCAACTGAGTAAAATTTCTCAAATAGGTCTCATAAAATTTGGGGCTTTCTCTAAATCTTTGAAATTTTGCTCAGGTGAGACAGATTGACTTACATTCTAGTAAGATTAAACCTAAAATGTTTGGGGGTTTTGCAAAATATTGTAAAATCTTACTTAATTAGTTCATTTTATGAACACAGGAACATGTATTAACTCAATTAAGTCATCTTTGACAAAAAGATTTTGGGGCTTTTGCCTGAAGATTTTGGTATAGAAATGCATTTTGTGAATACTGCTGAAGTAATTCTAGTATAGACGAGCAGAGTTATTTGATTATTGTTTTATTTCTACTTCAGAAATCTTGAAGAAATTACAAAATTTTTTGGTGATTACTGTATCACGTGTTAATACAGATATAAATACATGCGATCTCCAATATATGTGTTGGACATCTTTCACAGAGTTAAAATATTGCTGATTATTAATGCTGCAGCAGTCTTAGTGATATTTGCAGATCTAGGATTGTTGCAGATGCATTTTTGACAATATTGCCAAAGTGGGAATTATCCAACAGTGTTGCATGCAACCAATGTATACTGAAAGTTCAGTTATACTGTTGTAAGTCATCCATATTATTGTTGTACAATCATCTGTGTTGTACCTTGCTTTTATTTGCAGAAGATTTGATTAAAAGAGCTGAATATTCAGCTCATTGTTATCTATCATAAATTAGAATATTGAAACTTTGGTTCATTGCTGAAAGATGGCTACAAATGCCTCTACCAGCAGTGTTACTAAATCCCTCTTTGAAATCAAGAGGTTTGATGGCACTAGTTTTGACCTGTGGAAGGACGAAATGCAAGGTATTTTGTTTCTCAAGGACTCTGAAGATGCTCTCTTGGAAACCAAGCCTAAAAACTTAGCAGGTGCTGATTGATCTAAACTCAACAAGAAGGCTATTGCATATATCACAATGACTGTGTTCGATGATGTACTTGAAGACATTAAGCACGCCTGGATACTATATGGAAAAAAGCTTCAGGATTCTTATAAAAATACAATTCCCATGAATGAGGTGCATGTAATGCGTAAACTTGTAAACATGGAGCATGTGAATGCTTTCACAGGCATTCTAAGCCAGTTGCAAGACTCAGGTTTGCAGGCCTTTGATGATAAATTAAAGGCTATTTTCTTATTGATGACATTATTTGAAACTTGGAAATCATTGGTTGTGTCACTCAGCAACAATCCCACTTTGACTTTTGATAGTGTTAAAGAGGTTAAATTCTCAATGAAGAAACCAAAAGAAAATCTTGTGGTCAAAGCAATGGTTAAGCTTACCATATAAGAGGCAGAACTAAAAAAGGGAGGAATACAGCAAGCAAAAGCAAAGTCAAGTGCAGAAGCAAAAGCAAGGGCAAACAACAAGATGTCACCTGTTCTCAATGTGGACAAAAAGGGCATAAAAAGCCCGATTGCAGATACTTCAAGAAAGAGCAAGAGAGAAGGAAACTGCAAGGTAAGAAGAAAAGGGATGACAAGAAAGATGACGACAACTCTTCCTCAAAGGAAGTTACAAACGTAAATATTGCATCATGTGTGGTCATTGAAGATCTTCCTGAAACTGAAGAGGTTCTTGTTGCAGCCTCATATATTGATATAAATGTTATATCAGCAAAAGGAGATATGCACATCACCAAAAGAGATGTAATTGATGCTTCACTTTCAGCTCATGATGCACTGTCACAATCATGGATAGTGGACAACGGTGCCTCTTTTCATGTTACTCCTTTGGAGTCATTGTCTGAATATTCTTCAAGTTAGCTAGGCAAGGTCTACTTGGGCAACAACTATGCATGTGAAATTGAGGGAATTGGCACTATTCACTTGGTTGAAAATGGTCGAGAGCTAATTTTGCAAGATGTCAGATATGTACCTCGCATAAAGAAAATTCTACTATTTGTTGGACAGCTTAATGCTAGAGTATATTTCCCTTCTTTTGGTGGTGGATCTTGAAAGATTCATAAAGGCTCAATGCTGATTGTTAAAGGCAGCAAAAAGAGAACTTTGTATATCTGCATTGTAAAGCTTTACCTGGCAAGTTTTTAGCTATGGCTGAAGTCCAATCTCAGACGAAACTTTGGCACAAAAGACCTCATCATGTGAGCCAAAAAGGTCTTCAAGTTCTCTCTTCTTTAAGAAAGCCGCCACAGAGGTATCAGCCATCTTTGGACTGCATCATGTGAAAACAAGAGACAGTGAGAGCTTGCTATGCAGGAAGAGATAAAGTCTCTATATGCAAATAATATCTGGGATCTTGCACCTTTGGCCAAGGATAAGAAAGCTATTCCTAATAAATGGGTTTATAAAGTGAAATGTATTGATGGAAAGCCCAAGTACGAAGCATGTTTGGTTGTTAAGGGCTATACACAAAAGGAAGGCATAGACTTGTTTTTTCACCAATGGTGAAGATGACTACACTTCGTGTTTTGTTTGCTCTATTTGGATTTAGAACTAGATCAAATGGATGTCAAAACTGCTTATCTACATGGTGACTTGGATGAAGAGCTGTACATGAAGCAGCAAGAAGGATTTGTTATTCCAAGTAAATAGCATTTAGTTTGCAAACTGAAATGCAGCTTGTATGGGCTGAAACAAGCCCCGAGACAGCGGTACAAAAAGTTTATAACTTTATGCTCGGTCATGGATTTAAACGCAGCCATGCAGATCACTGTTTATACACTAAAAAGGTTGATGATGGAAGTCTTATTGTGCTGGTTTTATTTGTGGATGACATGCTGATTGCAGGTAAACACGAAAGCATCTTGACAGTTCTTAAAAGACAGCTGAGTTCAGCCTTCTCAATGAAAGACTTGGGTGTAGCTGAACACACATCCTAGGCATGCACATTAAAAGAGATAGAGAACAACACTTGTTGTTCCTCTCACAAGACAAATACATTAGTAACGTACTTGATAGATTTAATATGGTTGATGCTAAGCCTCTTGGAGTGCCTTTACTGCCACATACAAAGCTTAGCAAAACTGATTGTCCTAAAGAGATGCAGCTGCTAGTACAATGAAAGTATACCTTATGTGTCAACTTGTGGTTCTTTAATGTATGCTATGGTTACCACTCAACCTGACATTGCTCATGCAGTGGGAGTTGTTAGTAGATTCATGTCCAATCCTGGCAAAGCCACATTGGGAAGCAGTGAAATGTATCTCAAATTCTTGAAAGGTACACAAAGAAAGTGTATATGTTATGGAAAGGGTACATTAGATTTGCAGGGATTCTGTGATTCACGAGGAAATCTACCAGTGGGTATGTCTTTACTTTGGCTGGTGGGGCCATTTCTTGACGTTCAAGATTACAGAAAATTGTGGCACTGAGTACTACTGAAGCTGAATATATTTCAGCCACCGAAGCTTCTAAGAAAGCCATTTGGCTTGGCCGATTGATCAAGGATTTTGGGATTTCTTCTCATACTCCAGTGCTTGGTTCTGATAGTCAGAGTGGAATATGTTTGGCTAAGAATGCCATGTTTCATGCACGCACCAAACACATAGATGTTCGGTATCATTCCATTGGACAAGTTTTGGAAGATGGCCTTGTCACATTGACTAAGGTCAAAATCCAAGATATGCCTGTAGATATTCTCATTAGGAGTCTTGCTAAAGCTTAGTGGGAGTTGGTTAACTTAAAGGTACCACATCGGGGCTTTAAGTGGGAGGTTGTTGGATCAGCACGAGCATTGCATCAGCTTAGTGGGAGTTGGTTAACTTAAAGGTACCACATCGGGGCTTTAAGTGGGAGGTTGTTGGATATAAACGCCCTCTTGGACACATGTATATTTATAAGGGTGTGAATACACTCTTAACGTTTAACCTAACATAACCTAACATATACATAATAAATACTTGTTTTTTTGTGTACCACACGTACGAGGTACACTTGAATCTCGTAACTTGAGCTTTGTACTCTCTACTGCCGTGAGCCTAGCCCCCTCTCATACAACTGTGTCGCATGCTCTCTCTCTCTCTCTCTCTCTCTCTCTCTCTCTCTCTCTCTCTCTCTCTCTCTCTCTCTCTCTCTCTCTCTCTCTCTCTCTCTCTCTCTCTCTCTCTCTCAGAGTTGGCGCAGCTGTGATTTTACGGTTTCGAAGTTGACGCAGCTCCAATTATAGGGTTCTGAAGCCGGCGGCTGCTCTGATTTTAGGGTTTCGAAGTTGGCACAGCTGTGTTTTTAGGGTTCTGAAGCTGGCAATTGCTGTGATTTTAGGGTTTTGAAGCTGCGCTGCTCTGATTTTAGGGTTTCGAAGATGGCATAGCTCTGATTTTTAAGGTTTTGAAGAGGCAAGGCTCTGTTTTTAAGTTCTGAAGAGGTGCAGCTCTGATTTCTAGGGTTTTGAACGTGCACAGCTTGTTTTGAAGGAGGCACAAACTCGGATTTTACGGTTTCGAAACTCTGCTTTTAGGGTTCTGCAGCCTTCCCCTCTCAGCAATGAGTTCGAATCTCTCTCTGTTTTTAGATGCAGCACTAATTTTAGGGTTTGAAGACTCTGATTTTAGGGTTTCAAAGCCCTGATTTAGGGTTTGGCAATTGTAGCCTGCTGTGCAAACAGCCACAACCATCTACCCCCTTCTCTCTCTCTCTCTCTCTCTCTCTCTCTCTCTCTCTCTCAAATCCGAAACCCTAAACCTAATCTCTGAAATGACTCCCATGGACCGGAGGGAAGTGGACGAACTTATCGCAAAAGCCCTCAAAGAGGCCAAAAAGGAAGCAGACCGCAACCTCAATATGGAGATACCAAAAATGATGGAAAAGTTCAAAGGACTCGAAGAACAAGTAATGGATAAAGTCAAAGGACTCGAAAAACAAGTAAAGACTCTCATAGAAGAACGAGACAATTGGAGGACAGCCTATGAGCACCTAAAAGAAGAGGGGAAGATCTCCAATCTGGAGACACTCAAAGAAGAAATAAAGAGGGAAATCAAACGGAAGTAGAATCCACTCAAGAGTCGTGGGTGGAAGTAGTACACAAAAGGGTTAAGAGGAAGTTAGGGAAGACGAGCTCACACGGGTCCAGGATACACTCGAGGAGGAGAGGCTTCGACACACTCGAAGACTTCACATTCGGATTACGGACCTACCCAAAGGAGCATCACTGGAGGCAGTCGCCACTGATATTTGCCGTCGACTTGGATACAAGAGCATGCCCTTCACAGACGCATGGAGGGTTGGGAGGGATAATCGCCTTTGCGAGCACTCATCCTTAAGATGAGCTCTGAGGAGGCACGGACCGTCTTTTTTAGACGTCGATCAGTACTACATGGACTACCTGGCGGCGCCCTCTACATGGACAAGGGCCTCACGCAGATGCAGGTGGCATACCGACGCGCTTGCATGCCAAAGATACTCCAGACATACCGAGAGGGGAGGAAGGCCTTTTACCATGATGATAAGGTCTTCATAGATGAATGCCCTATCAAATAGGGCCATGCGGCCTATGAGACATCACTACACCAAGAGACACCACTCAGAGGAGCAATGTGGAACTTCAATGGGGCACTCTGGACGCGACCAGACAGACTCGAGGAGATCCTAGCATCACATGACTTTGCGTGCATCACATAGACACACGAGAGCCCAGAGAGAGGTCTACCACGCATTGCAGGTTTTCATTGGGAATCTCCATTCAGGACCACGACGAGACAGAGTAAAGCGCGAGGGCCCGAAGATGTGGCCATCGTATTTAGACAGGAGATACAGAGCCGGATCCATATTATAGGAAGAGATGAGGAGGCACGATACATGTGGGTTCGCATGGAGATAGCACACGGGAGCTGGATTTACATTGCTACATGCGACTTTCCTCCATGCAGATCTCGATACGCAGGACAGGATCTTGGGGGACCGATCCGAGATAGAGACTCACCATACACAGCACTTTCAGATGAGATACTACATTACAACACACTAGCTGAAGTCTTCCTTATGGGGGACTTCAATGGCCGCACTCAGTCACATCAATGCGAGGCATACGACATGGATCACCTACATCTCATGAGGGCCAGAGACCCGGATGAGATGAGCACCATAGAGTATCGGCAAATATGGGTCGGGACACCACCGGTATGGCAGACATCTACTTGAGCTAGGCAGCCGACATCAACTTGTTATATATAACGAGATGAATCGTTGGCCAGGTTTGGGTGGACTTACTTGCTTCCCTCACGGGGGAGGTGAGAGCACAATGGACTATATTTTGGGTACCACCTCTGGAGCTTCACTTATCCCCTCACTTAGTATTGGATTATGCCCACTTGGTGTTGACCATACATTTATTACATTCACACTCTCATCTCCTATTCCATTAGACCCTCCCTCACCCACTAAGACACACACCACGATACATTTCACACACGAGCTCTCACACGTTTATGCACACCATTTACACATCCGCCTACTCTCCCTCGATCCACTCTCACCCTTGAACACACTTACATCACAATTCACCACCATCCTACAGGACTCAACTCTCCATATCTTTCCATACCGCACACATATACACCCTCTACGCACAGGATCCATGCCCCAGAACTGCTGGTATGATGCAGATTGCCAAGAGTTATGGAAGCACCTACGGATTTTAGAGCATAGAGGGGATGTTACACACACAGAGGCAGTGTCGCATGCAGAGCCTTACTCGCCGCAAACGGCAAGATTGGGAAGAGAGACAGTATTCGGATATTTACTCCTCATGAGTCGAGACACTATAGTGGCAAGGCCATATTTGAGAGAGAGGAGACAGCAGACACCCATCCGAGACCCGAGCACTTGGCATAGCTATGCACGAAGCCTATACGAGATCCAAGACTAGCTCCCCATTTCCAAACCACAAAGCTCACGTCCTACTACCTCTGACTTCTTCACACCCACTATGGTGGGACGCGTTATTGCCCGTCTAGAGCATGGCAGGGCCCATGACCATTTCGGTTTACAGGCAGAGCATCTCATCTACGGAGGTACGACCCTCGCACCGCTCATTGCCCACCTCTTCAACCGTGCATTGGTTGAAGGGTTCCCTGACTCATGGACTGAGCACACCATAGTGCCCATTCATAAGTCAGGAGATACTATGGATCCAGCTACATACCGGACGATCATGATTGGCCCTATATAAGCCAAGTTATATGGGGCAGTACTAGAGACAGAGTTGAGTACTCTCGCTGAGAGGAAGGGTATCAGGGCTCCAGGACAGACGCAATTACTCTACCATTGACCACATCTTCACTCTGAGATGCCTGATCGACCAGGCAAGGGTGAGGAAGAGGAGATTATATTGTTGCTTTGTGGACTTCCGCAAAGCATTTTACACTGTTCCCAGGGAACAACTCTTCAGATGACTACTTGATATCGGAGCTCCGGAGGAGATGATATGGGGGATCTACGCCTTATACGAGAGAGTATCTGGTAGAGTCAAATGTCCATAGACTTATCTCATCCACTTGCTAGCACTATCGGGGTGAAGCAAGGATGCCCTCTTTCACCCACCCTCTTTGTTCTCTACATTGATGAGATAGTGGGCTTCATACAACAGCAGGGGGGTGATGACATTGAGGTACGCGGGTCCACTGTCCATATTCTTTTATACGCTGATGATATTGTACTGGTTTCAGAGTTTGCAGAAGGTCTACAGCATCATCTACATGGCCTAGATGACTTTTGCAGACTTAGAGGGTTATCTGTGAACCTTGGTAAAACCAAGGTCATGATCTTTCATACATCAGCACATGTACGCAGACATAGTTTGTTCACAGCAGGTGGACGGATCGAGGTGGTCGGATCATATGTTTACTTGGGAGTGACATTTACAGCATCAGAGGTCTTCTCTATGTCTCAGGCAACCAGTGACCGCATCACACGTGGGTACGCAGCACTAGCGTTGATGGAGAGACAGTGCCACCAAGCATATTTTCAGGAGCCCCGTACAAAGGGGTGGCTCTTCGACACTTTGGTTACGCCAGCGCTCATGTATGGGGCAGCCATATGGGGACTGGGATTAGCTACGTCAGTATGGACAACATTAGAGAGGCCACATATCCTCATGATTGCCAGACTTATCCGCAGCAAGCCTTCAGTACCACATGATATCATTAGAGCAGAACTCGCTCCACCACCGATGCTAGTTGAGGCACTATTCTAGACACTATGCCTATTGCAGAGACTTCGGAGCATGGATACAGAGCGCATTGCTTATCCTCCTTTCTAGGCATCACGTGATATGGCATTAGCAGGCAACACCTCCTCATGGTATGCACAGACACGAGACTAGCTGGCCCACCATGGCTTTGACATAGACAGGCTACCACCACTACAGTGAGACTCACATGCACCCACCTACTCGCTCTCTCATCAAGAGAGGAATAGGGTCATTCGTCAGGAGATATAGCATACATACATACATACAGAGGACATGGTGACACTAGGGATACATTGCCACCGAAAATGCTCTATTACCGTCAGCATTTTCTACATATATCGGATCAGGGCTTCATCGAGATTCCGAGATACATGCAGACATACCTACCCCACCACCTTCGAGTCGTCATTGGGAAGCTTCGAGTTTCATCACATCAGCTCGAGATTGAGAGGGGTCGGTCCAGGGGAGTCCCCCGTGAGGAGATGTGGTGCCCAGTATGCGAGACAAAGGTAGAGAGTGAGGAGCATTTTGTTATCAGATGCCGAGCATACTTAGACCTATGAGCACAGTTCGAGATACATTAGTTACTCAAGTTGTGCATGACTATGGGAGAGCAACGGCACTTGGGACGCCTCCTCACAGCAACATACGAGAGGAGAGAGCGGTCACTACAGCCCATGCATCCGCCATGGGTGAGTACCCAGCAGACCATTACCCAATTCTTTCAACGAGCTTAGCTAGATCAGAGAGGTCCATCTATACGGCTCACGCTCCGCCAAGCATCATCACAGAGAGCACGACGCCAACCACGCATGGTCGGATAATGTCGACCATGACTATATCAGGAGGATATCTCACGCATCAGGACAGCATACGACCACATGATGGAGAATAGGCGTACCACCACCCCCTCGGTTGTCTTCCTTCAGGAGGCACTCAGACCACCACCGATGTACCACATACTACACCCACCTCCACCCATCACCAGTAGCTAGGGTGTTTTACTCGGTCACATTATGGATCCCCCATGTATTAGGTGGCCACTATCTGCAGAGTCAGAGCCACGTCTCACCAGCCTTTTCCAGCCCTAAATAGCTTTGTGTAGCGATATACTTTTTATTTCATTTTATCTTCTGCACAGGGTTACTACACTTGTACATGGTTTTTGTCTCATAGGGCAAGTTTGAGCTCCAACGTTAATACGAATTTCTTCTCTCTCTCTCTCTCTCTCTCTCTCTCTCTCTCTCTCTCTCTCTCTCTCTCTCACATAGCACCCCACACCCTTGATGCAAGTTACTATCCACTCCTTTTATACCCGTTTGCGGTACTCACACTTTATTTTCCTTTTGCGATCATAGTGGATTGGATCATACTGATGTATATGTTTTGTCTCATAGGCCGATTTTGGCCTCTAATAGACGTTAAAAAGTCTCTCTCTCTCTCTCTCTCTCTCTCTCTCTCTCTCTCTCTCTCTCTCTCTCTCTCTCTCTCCCCCCCCCCTCTCTCTCTCTCTCTCATACAGGTCCATCTATAGGGCTCACACTCCACCAGGCAGCAGCACAGAGAGCACGGCGCCGACCACGCATGGGCAGATATCATCGACCACGACTATATCAGGAGGATATCTCACTCATCAGGACAGCCTACGACCACATGATGGAGCATAGGCGCACCACCACCCCATGGGTTGTCTTCCTTCCGGAGGCACTCAGACCACCCCCGATGTACCACATACTACACCCACCCCCACCCATTCACCAGTAGCTAGGGTGTTTTACTCACACTTTTACTCACATGTCCCCCATGTATTAGGTGGCCACTATCTGCGGAGTCAGAGCCACGTCTTCCCATCCTTTTCCAGCTTTATATATCTTTGTGTCGCGATTTACCTTTTATTTCATTGTACACATAAGACCTGAGTTGAGGAGTAAACTTGATGCCAAATTCATTAAAGGCCTCTTCATGAGATATGGTGAAGAAGGTGAAATGGGTTATAGAATATTGTTACCTCGGCTGAAAAGGGTCATAAACAACCGGGGATGTTGTTTTTAATGAGGCAAGGAGGCTACAAAACAATGTTGCCTCGAAACATGACCATAAAAAGGTCACATTTCAACAAGAAAAGCCACATGTTAGGCCTGTTTCAGACCCTCAGGATGCACCACATATGGCTGAAAACATAGATAATCCAGTGGTTTTTGAGCCAGATGATGTTGGATAGCAAGAAGAAGCTCCTGATGGGCATATGCGGCTACCTATTCATGTTGAAAACGGGCTGGAAATGATGTACAACAGCCCATCAACAATGAAGAAGTTGATGTACCTCCTGATGTAGATCCATTACCGGGTAATGTGGATCATTGGGTAAGAAGATCTACACGTCCCAGGAGGCCAATGAATAGATATGACCCCTCTATACATTACATTATGTTATCAGATGATGGTGAGCATCTTACTTATAAAGAGGCAAAGCTGTGTTAGTACAAGAAGAAGTGGGAGTCAGCCATGCAAGAAGATATAAAGGCCTTGCATGCAAATGATACTTGGGATTTGGTTGAGTTGCCCAAAGGAAGGAAGGCCATTCCCAACAAGTGTGTGTACAAAATCAAAACTGTTGATGGCAAACCCAACTATAAGGCAAGGCTGGTTGCTAAGGGATGTGCCCAAAAAGAGGGCATTGATTTCCAAGAGGTGTTCTCTCCAGTGGTTAAAATGACCACATTACATGTGTTGTTTGCTCTCAGAGCTGCCTAGGATTTGGAGTTATTCCAAATGGATGTTAAAACAGCCTTTTTGCATGGTGAGTTAGACGAAGAGCTGTACATGAAACAACCAGAAGGATATGCCATTCCTAGAAAAGAGCATCTGGTATGCAAGCTGAAAAGGAGCTTATATGGGCTGAAACTGGGCCCCAAACAATGGTATAAGAAGTTTCATGCATTTATGCTCAAACATGGGTTCAAAAGAAGCCATGCAGACCACTGTTTGTACACTAAACGGGGTGAAGATGGCAGCCCAATTATTCTTCTACTGTATGTAGATGATATGCTGCTGGCTGGGAAGAAAAAGAGCACACTGAATGCTCTAAAACAGCAGCTAAGCTCTGCATTCTCAATGAAAGACCTTGGGGAAGCTGAGCATATTCTTGGTATGCGAACAAAAAGGGATAGGCAGCAGCATACTTTGCATTTATCCCAAGAAAAGTACATTGAAAAAGTGCTGGACAGATTTAATGTGGCTGATGCTAAGCCTCTTGGAGTGCCATTGCAGCCACATGTTAAGCTTTCCAAGGGTGATTGTCCCAAAAGATGATGATGCAGCCAATTACATGAAGAGTGTTCCATATGCATAAGCTTGTGGTTCACCTATGTATGCTATGGTTGCCACTCGGCCAGACATTGCTCATGTAGTGGGAGTTGTTAACAGGTTCATGGCTAATCCTGGTAGAGCTCATTGGGAGGCAGTCATATCTATCTTGAGATATTTGA
Source organism: Ceratopteris richardii (assembly GCA_020310875.1). NCBI lineage: Eukaryota > Viridiplantae > Streptophyta > Polypodiopsida > Polypodiales > Pteridaceae > Ceratopteris > Ceratopteris richardii. Next base: position 102,426,351 of record CM035428.1, on the reverse strand, counting down.
AAAGAACTAAAAACAAATGCCTCAGTTATGAAAAGGATCCATTAGAGCTGAAGGGATTCTGTGACTCCGTCATGGCAAGTGATGTGGATACATGGAAATCCACAAGTGCCTATGTTTTCACTCTTGCAGGTGGTGCTCTAATGGAAAGCACCCATTAGAGCTAAAGGGATTCTGTGACTCCGACATGGCAGGTGATGTGGATACATGGAAATCCACAAGTGGCTATGTTTTCACTCTTGCAGGTGGTGCTGTATTCATTCTTTCAGGTGGTGTTGTATCATGGTGGAGAAGACTGCGTATCAGGTGGTGTTCTATCATGGTGGAGCAGACTGCAAAAGATTGTTGCTTTGTCTACTATTGAGGTTGAATATATTTTAGCAACCGAGGCTTTCAAAGAAGCAATATGGTTAGCACGTCTTTGCAGTGACTTTGGTTTGCCTGATAGAGCACCTATGCTTGGTTGTGATAGCCAGAGTGCCATATGTTTGGCAAAGAATGCCATGTTCCATGCACGCACAAAACATATTGATGTGCGATATCACTTCATTCGAGAAGTGCTTGAGGATGGCCTTATCACTTTAGTTAAGATCCATACATTACAGAACCTTGCATATGTTCTCACTAACTGCTTATCCAAAGCACAACATCAGTTATGAATACAGATGGTGGGAGTCACTTAGCTTAAAGGCACCATTTATGCCTTAAGTGGGAGGTTGTTCGGGTAAAGTCCTAAATGACCCCTTTATAGTGTATAGATGTGTATAGGCCTATTTAGAAAGGCTAAGTCACTTATTCTTTATTTTTTGAGCGAAGATGTGAACTTGGCCAACCCTAAAAGGGTTCTATATAACATAACTTAATAACACTTTTTGGCTCTCTCACTTTTAGAGAAGCCTCTCCAAAGCCAGTCGACGAACTCTCTCCCTCTATCTAGAGGTTGCGCCTCCATTTTTGCCTAGCGCCTCTACTTCTGAGGCTCATACACGTGTCCTCTACCCCTTCAGTACCATATCCAAACCCTTTCATTTTATATGTCGATGCAGGGCATATGATGGTATCAAGAGAAGATACGAGGCTCTATTCACAAGAAAACCTACCCTTCATGAGATCATGGCCTCTAGAGATCAGCATTAGTTACGATAATTCTTACTAGAGGTACAAAGCCATAGAGCTTCCCTTCTGCAGCCCACCATAGCAGCTCCGATCGGCGGGAGACAGACAAAGCTCACTGACTTCTTTGCCCCACGACATGCACCGGTTCCCCCACCTACTGTCACTTGGAGAGGGGTGACTCTTCAGCAGACTGAGACCTCTCGTGTTAGGAGATGACCCTGAGCTAGAGGCTAGCAGACACAAAGATGGCACAGTCATCAGATTGCCGATATAGAGGCCCATTACCATCGAGCCATTGAGGACAAACGGGCCGAGATGATGTCAGCTCTCATTGCAGTCATTCAGGCAGCCCTGACTCCGCCTCCACCTATGTACCACATGCTACATCCATGTATGAGCACTAGTTGGGGGTTTTGTGCCATCTAGATGCATTCTCATACTTGTATCACCCTCCTGCATATATGCTACCATAGAGATAGCACTCCATATACCCCCCCTCCCCCTCATAGGCTCTCCGTGCACATATTTATGGAGACTCTTGTTTTCTTTTTACCTAGTTTCACATCAGTTTTTATTTTTATTTTCAACATGCTCTATCTTTCCGTTTGATCCGAGAAACAAACTATGTACATTGGTTATGTCTCATAGGTCGAGTTCAGCCTTCTAATAGACGTTAAAAATCTTTCTTTCTTTCTTTCTTCTCTCTCTCTCTCATTTACAGATGGAGGGAGTATAGTACATTATAACATGGGACCCAGGGAGGCCACTCACATACTCAATTCCTTCACCATCCCACCTATACCCATTGGAGCCGATCACACATATCGTGCACTATCCCTCAGGAGGGACACCAACTCACACATGGCCGTAACACATTCCCACACACCACCATCAACTTCACAAAAGAGCTTTCTCACATATACTCAGCCCAAGTTGAGAAAAATCTTCTTCCGCTTCATCTTGGCACCCTACTACATATAGTCACCTCACACATAGCATCCATACTTCAAATATCCTCCATCGGTTCATTCTCACACACCACCCATTCTGGTCACGCACCTCCCCTTGGGACCATGCCGTAAAAATACTAGTATGATGATGAGTGCAAGAGTCTCTATCGTCGACTACGAGCTCAAAGAGCACTGGGAGAGATCACAGAGATGGAGGCTAGAAGACGCATGAAGACCCTCACATGCCTAAAGAGATGGATCTTTGAGGAGGCACTGAAGCTTGAGCTATACTCCCTACTTATGAGCAGGGATTGCATTGTTGCATGGACCACTCTACGAGAGCCACGATCGACCACACCTATTAGAGATCCGCAGATTTGGCATGAGTATCCTCAGAGACTATATGAGATACCTAGACAACCTCCCATTCCCTAGCCACTCGGACCCCGTCCAACTCGTTCCTCTTTCTTCACAGCACAGATGATATGGAGGGCCATTGAGGGGCTACAGCATGGGCATTCAACTGACCACGTAGGATTGCAGAGTGAGCACCTCATATATACTGCCTCCACTATAGTTCCGTTGATTGCATGTCTTCAATCGGGCTATAAGAAAGGGCTTCCTAGAGGAGTCGACGAGGAACACCATTGTACCCATCCACAAATCTGGCGACACCCTAGACCAAGGGAACTACATGATTATCATGATTGGTCACACCATGGCCAAGCTTTATGGGGCGGTTCTCGAGGCATAGCTCAATTCATATGCAGAGATGGAGGGGCTATGAGCACATGGTCAGGCAGGTTTCCAATGGGCTTTCTCCACTATTGATCACATCTTCATTCTATGTTGCCTCATTGACCGGGCAAAGGTGTGGAAGAACAGATTATATTGCTACCTTGTGGACTTTGGCAAAGCCTTCGATAATGTACCACGAGAGAAGCTTTTCGAGCGTCTCTAGAGCTTGGGGATACCATCGAAGATGATTTGGGCCATCTACACACTCTATGAGCGGGTGACTCAGAGGGTTCGATGCCCTGGGGGATTATCAGAAGCTTTTGCTAGCACAGTTGGTGTTAAGCAAGGCTGCCCACTCTCTCCCACTCTATTCGGGTTCTACATCAACGAGATTCAGCACTACATCCTACGAGCCGACAGTGAGGGTGCAGACCTGGCAGGTACACTTGTACACATTCTATTATATGCTCATGATATTGTACTGATTTCAGTATCCACCGAGGGTCTAGAGCACCACTTGGGTGCCTTGGATGAGTTTGTATAAATAAGGGGCTGACTGTAAACCTTTGCAAAACCAAGGTCATGATCTTCCACACCTCTCCTATGGTGTGCAATGAAACTCGGTTCACGACGGACGGCAGACAGATAGAGGTGGTCACTTCATATGTCTACCTAGGGGTGACATTCACGAGACTACCTAGTCCCTTCAGTATGAGACAAGCAGCCACTAATAGGCTCACACAAGGATATGCAACTTTGGCCATGTTGGAGAGGAGGTGTCATAAGGCACACTTCCAGGAATCTCATGCGAAGGGATGGCTATTTGACACACTAGTCACACCGGCTATAATGTATGCTACGACACTTTGGGTCCTCGTCTCATAGCTTCCAGTGGAGTGCGATTGAGAGGCCGCAAGTACGCATGATCTCATGGTTATTCCGTGGGAAACAATCACTACCACATGACATCATCAGGGCAGAGATGGGCACACCTCCCATGGTGGTAGAGGCACTATTCCAAAGTATATGTTTCATTCAGAGGATAAGGGAGCTCCGAGAAGATAGACTCACACGTAGAGCATTTGAGGCGGCGATACAGGCCTCTCACTCAAGGTATGAGAGAGCTTGATATTCTCAGGTTAGGGCATGGTTTCATGGACATGGATTGGATATGGACATACCACCACCCTTCTAGTATGACCTAGACTCTCCCCACATTTGCCTCTCACATAATGAGAGGAACATTGTGCTTAGATAGGAACTCTGGCAACTATACACTAATCAGACGTGGTTCACTTCCGGCCTTGGATCCAATCCGTCACACTATCGAGACCACTTCTTGGAGTTTCTAGCAAACGGGTGCATCGAGAGACCACGCTACATGGACACATACATGCTTCGTAGCTGGAGGGTAGCGATTGGCGAGCTGAGGGTCTCATCACACCAACTAGAGATTGAGGCTAGTAGTGCAGCAGACACCCCCAAAGAGGAGAGGATTTCCCGTATATGTGGAGTAGAGATAGAGGATGAGGAGCATTTTGTATGTCGATGCAGGGCATATGATGATATAAAGAGTAGATGTGAGGCTCTATTCACAGGATAGCCTACCCTTAGTGAGATCATGGCCTCTACAGACCAGCAGTAGTTAGGGCATTCTTACTAGAGATACAGAGCCACAAAGATGCCCTACTCGAGCCCACTATAGCAGCTCCGATCGGCGGGAGACAGAAAAACATCACTGACTTCTTTGCCCCACGACATGCACTGGCTCCCCCACCTACTGTCACTCGGAGAGAGGTAACTCTTCAGCAGGCTGAGACCTCTTGTGTTAGGAGACCACCCTAAGCTAGAGGCTATCGGACACAAAGATTGCACAGGCATCAGATTATGGATATAGAAGCTCATTACCATCCAGCCATTGAGGACAAACGGGCTCGGATGATGTCCGATCCCATTGCAGTCATTTGGGCAGCCGTGACTCCGCCTCCACCTATGTACCACATACTACATTCATGTATGAGCACTAGTTGGGGGTTTTGTGCCATCTAGATGCATTCTCATACTTGTATCACCCTCTTGCATATATGCTACCATAGAGATAGCACTCCATATACCCCCCTCCCCCTCATAGGCTCTCCGCACGGATATTTATGGAGACTCGCGTTTTCTTTTTACTTTAGTTTCACGTCAACTTTTTTTTTTTTTTTCAGCACGATGTCTTTCCGTTTGATCGGAGAAACAAAGTACGTACATTGGTTATGTCTCATAGGTTGAGTTCGACCTTCTAATAGATGTTAAAAATTTTTCTTTCTTTCTTTCCTCTCTCTCTCTCTCTCTCTCTCTCTCTCTGTCTCTCTCCCCCCCCCACAAAGAGGCAACACTACAGAGAGCACTTCCTGACTGTGACTGTGGATGGTTTCATTCAGAGACCACGATACATGGATACATATATGGCACCAGCTGAGAGAGTGGCCATTGGGCAGCTCAGAGTATCATCACACCAGCTCGAGATTGAGGTTGGGCGAGCCACACATACCCCGAGGGGTGAGAGATTATGCAGGATATGTAGAGAGGAGGTGGAGGACGTGGAGCACTACACATGTAGATGCCAGGCATATGAGGACATCAGAGACCGCTACCCACAGCTCTTCAGGGGGCCCAGAGAGATCAGGGCTTTATTGGGGACAGAGGACCAGCGCCCTCTAGGTCGTTTCCTAGTAGAGCTCCACCACCGCCGTGCATCACTCCTCCAGCAGCAGATGGAGATACACCTGGCCCCCCCCCCCTCATACTTATATTACAGATTTTTTTCAGACCCACAGCCACTCGAGGACCCAGCTCGATGCGGGGGGTCACATTACAGAGAGCAGAGGAGCTTAGACGACAGCGTCGATGACCGAGATCCCCTGTCCGGAGAGCCCGTCCACATCAGAGAGAGATTCAGGCGATTCACACACGCCATGACATGGAGATACGGAGACGTAAGCAACGCACCCCTATCGATTTGGACGCTCAGAGCATTTTGAGGATCGCCATGATGCCTTACCCACCGATGCATTACATCCTACACCCATTCCAGGCATTTAGTGGGTTTTGATACCATCGAGCCTCCCCTCCCTATGCATATCATATTTGTATCTCACCCATTGAGCATATAGAGTGCATACCCATAGCACCCCACACCCTTGATGCCAGTTACTATCCAATCCTTTTATACCCGTTTGCGGTACTCACACTTTATTTCCCTTTTGGGATCACAGTGGATTGGATCATATTGATGTATATGTTTTGTCTCATAGGCCGATTTTGGCCTCTAATAGACGTTAAAAAGTCTTTCTTTCTTTCTTTCTTTCTCTCTCTCTCTCTCTCTCTCTCTCTCTCTCTCTCTCTCTCTCTCTCTCTCTCTCTCTCTCTCTCACACACACATTCATATTTACAGATGGAGCGAGTATAGTAGATTATATCATGGGACCCACGGAGGCCACTCACATACTGAGTTCCTTCACCATCACACCTATACCCATTGGAGCCGATCACACATATTTTGCACTATCCCTCAAGAGGGACACCCACTCACACATGGCCGTGACACATTCCCCACACACCACCATCCACTTCACAAACAAGCTTTCTCACATATACTCAGCCCAAGTTGAGAAACATCTTCTTCCGCTTCATCTTGGCACCCCACTACATATACTCACCTCACACATAGCATCCATACTTCAAACATGTGCCATCGGTTCATTCTTGCAAACCACCAATTCTAGTCACACACCTCCCCTTGGGACCATGCCGTAGAATCCCTAGTATCATGATGAGCGCAGGAGTCTCTATCGTCGACTACGAGCTCAAAGAGCACTGGGAGAGATCACATAGATGGAAGCCAAAAGATGTATGAAGATGCTAAAAGAGATAGGTCTTAGAGGAGGCACAGGAGCTTGAGCTATACTCCTTACTTATGAGCAAGAATTGCAATGTTGCATGGCACTCATTTACAGATGGAGGGAGTATAGTAGATTATATCATGGGAGGAGTGTAGAACTGCAATGGAGCACTTTGGACACGGCCAAACCGACTGGAGGAGATCTCAGATATGCATGACTTTGCTTGCATCACAAAGATCCAAGAGAGCATAGAAAGAGGCCTCCCCCACATTGCAGGTTTGCACTGGGAATTTGCATTTAGGGCCATGACGAGACAGAGTACGACGCGGGGGTCGAGGGATGTCGCCATCATATTTAGACAGGAGATATAGAGCCGGATCCATATCATATGTAGAGACAAGGAGGCACGATACATGTGGGTCCTCATGGAGATAGCACCGAGGAGCTGGATCTACATTGCCATATGCTACTTTCCAACACGCAGAACAGATATGCGGGACATGACTATGGGGGACCGACTCGAGACAGAGATTCACCATATACCGCACTTTTGGATGAGATACATTACAGCACCCTAGGTGAAGTTTTCCTCATGGGGGACTTCAATGGCCGCACCCAGTCGCATCAATGAGAGTTGTATGCTACGGAGCATCCACAGATCATGAGAGGCAGAGATCCATACAAGACGAGGACCATCAGAGGGTCAGCGGATATGGATCGGGACACCACCGGGTACGACAAACATTTACTTCAGCTAGGCAGCCGACATCATCTCGTTATATATAACGGGATGCACCATTGCCCGGGCTCGGGTGGACTTACTTACTTCCCTCACGGGGGGGGGCATGGTGGACTACATTCTAGAGCTTCACTTATTCCTTCATGTAGTATTGGACGACGTCCACTCGGTGCCGACCACACATTTATCACATTCACACTTTCATCTCCTATTCCAATAGACCCTCCCACACTCATTGAGCCATACACCACGATACACTTCACACATGAGCTCTCACATGTTTATGCACACCGCATACACACTCACCTACTCTCCCTCGACCCTCTATCACCACTAGACACACTCACATCACATATCACCATCATCGTACATGACTCAGCTCTACACAACTTTCCACACCACACACATAGACCCCCTCCATGCACGGGATCCATGCCCCAAAACTGTTGGTATGATACAGATTGTCGAGAGCTAAAGAAGCATCTATAGATTTTAGAGCACAGTGGGGATATTATACATAGGCAGGCATAACGGCGCATGTAGAGCCTTACCCGCTGCAAGCGGCAGGAATGGGAGGAGAGATAGTATTGGGATATCTATCACTTGCTCATGAGCCAGGACACTGCAGTGGCGTGGCAATACCTGAGAGAGAGGAGATAACATATGCCCATTTGAGACCCGAGCTTTTGGCATAGCTATGCACGAAGCTTATATGAGATCCCCGACCAGCCCCTTATTCCCAGGCCACAGAGCTCACACCCCACTACCTCTGACTTCTTCACATCAACTATGGTGAGTCGTGCGATTGCCCATCTACAACATGAAATAGCTCATGATCAGTTCGGTTTACATGCGAGCATCTCATCTATGGATGCACAACTCTAGCACTGCTCATTGCCCACCTCTTCAACCGAGCATTGGTTGAAGGGTTTCCTGACTCATGGATTGAGCACACCATTGTGCCCATTCATAAGTCAAGCGATGTTATAGATACCAGGCGATGTTATAAATACAGCTACATACCAGACAATCATGATTGGCCACATATTGGCCAAATTATATGGGGCAATGCTAGAGACAGAGTTGAGCACTCTCGCCAAGGGGAAGGATATCATGACCCTAGGACAGGCAGGGTTCTGACGAGACTACTCTACCATTGACCACATCTTCACTCTGAGATGCTTGATAGACAAGGCACGAGTGAAGAAGAGGAGATTTATATTGCTGCTTTGTGGACTTCTGCAAAGCCTTCGACAGAGTTCCCAGGGAGCGGCTCTTCAGATCTCTACACGATATCGAGGATCTAAAGGAGATGATATGGGGGATCTATGTCTTATATGAGACAGTATCTAGTAGAGTGAGATGCTCGAGTGGTCTATCGGATTCCCTTGCTGGCACCATCGGGGTGAAGGAAGGGTACCCCCTCTCACCTACCCTCTTTGGTTTATACATCCATGAGATAGTGGACTTCATACGATAGCAAGGAGGGGAGGGCATTGAGGTACATACAAGGGACCACTGTCCACATTCTTCTATATGCTGATGATATTGTGCTTGTTTTAGAGTCTGCAGAGGGTCTACAACGTCACCTACATGGCCTAGATGATTTTTGTACACATAGATGGTTATCAGTGAACCTTGGTAAAACCCAAGGCTCAGATCTTCCATACATCAGCGCAAGTGAGGAGAGAATTCTTTCACAGTAGCAGGCAGAACCATCGAAGTAGTTGGATCATATGTCTACTTGGGAGTGACATTCAGAGCAGTCTATGTGGTTTTCTCTATCTCAGGCAGCCCGTGATCCCATCACATGAGGATACACAATGCTAGCTTTGATGCAGGGACAGTGTCACCCGACATATTTTCAAGCGCCTCGCACAAAGAGGTGGCTCTTTGACACTTTGGTTACCCAAGCACTCATGTATAGAGCAGCTATATGGGGAGCAAGATTAGCCGCATCATCATGGACAACATTGGAGAGGCCATAGATTCTCATGATTGCCAGACTCATCTGCACCAAATCTTTGGTACCCCATGATATCATCAGTGCAGAGCTTGCTGCACCACCGATGCTAGTAGAGGCACTCTTCAAGACAGTATGCCTATTACACAAGATCTAGAGCATGGACTCAAAGTGCATCTTCTACAAAGATTTCCAGGCATGCGACATGGCACTAGCAAGAGACACCTCCTCATGGTATGCACAGTCACGGGATTGGCCTACCCTCCATGGTTTCGACATAGACAGACTACCTCTAGTACAGTACAACTCCTAGGCCCCGACCCATTCGCTCTCCCACCAAGAGAGAAATAGGATCATCTGTCACGAGATATGGCATACATACATACGGAGGACATGGACCAACTTGAGGGGGACATTGACACTGAAAATGCTTCACTACCCGAAAATGCTTCACTGCCGTGAGCATTTTCTACAGATCTCAAAAGAGGGCTTCATTGAGACTCCGCGCCACATGCAGACATACCTACCACACCACTTTCGAGTTGTCAGTGGGCAGCTTCGAGTTTCATCACATCAGCTCGAGATCGAGAGGGGTCGGGCTAGAGGAGTCCCTCGAGAGAAGAGGTGGTGCCCAGCATGCCTTACAAAATAGAGAGTGAGGAGCACTAGGTTATCATATGCCCATCATACTCAGACCTACGAGCAAAGTTCCAGATAGAGGAGTCACTCCAGTTGTGTATGACCACTCTAGACCAGTGGATGACGGGGTGTTTCCTCACAGCGGCATATGAGAGATGAGATCAGATGCTACAACCTACAGACCGGAAACAGGTGAGTACCCAGCAGACTATTGTATATGATTTTGTCTCATAGGCCAAGTTTGGACTTTGGAAGACATTAATATACCTCTCTCTCTCTCTCTCTCTCTCTCTCTCTCTCTCTCTCTCTCTCTCTCTCTCTCTCTCTCTCTCTCTCTCTCTCTCTCTCTCTCTCTCTCTCTCTCTCTCTCTCTCTCTCTCTCTCTCTCGGTGCCCTCTTTCACCCACCCTCTTTGGTCTATACATTGATGAGATAGTGGACTTCATACGACAGCAGGGAGGGGAGGGCATTGAGGTACGAGGGACGACTGTTCATATTCTTTTATATGCTGATGATATTGTGCTAGTTTCAGAATCCGCAGAAGTCTACAGCGCCACCTACACGGCCTAGACAACTTCTGCATACATAAAGGGCTCTCTGTGAACCTCGGTAAAACCAAGGTTATGATTTTTCATACATCAGCACAGGTGAGGAGACATAGTTCTTTCACAGTAGCAGGCGGACCGATTGAGGTAGTCGGATCATATGTCTATCTAGGAGTGACATTCACGGCAGCCTCTGGGGTTTTCTCTCTGTCTCAAGCGGCCCGGGATCGGATCATACGTGGATACGCAGCACTAGCCTGATGGAGAGACAGTGCCACCAGGCACATTTTCAGGAGCCCCGCACAAAGGGATGGCTCTTCGACACTTTGGTCACGCCAGCACTCATGTATGGAGCAGCCATATGGGGGTCGGGGTTAGCTACATCAGCATGGACAGCATTGGAGAGGCCACAGATTCTCATGATCGCCAGACTCATCCAAAGCAAGCCTTCTGTACCACATGATATCATCATAGCAGAGCTTGCCGCACCACCGATGCTAGTATAGGCATTGTTCCAGACAGTATGCCTACTACACAGGATAGAGAGCATGGACACAGAGCGCATCAGTTATCGAGCTTTCCAGGCATCACGCGACATGGCACTGGCCGGTGACACCTCCTCATGGTATGCACAGACACGAGATTGGCTGTCCCAGCATGGATTTGACATAGACAGACTACCACCTCTGCGGTATGACTTACATGCTCCCACCTATTCACTCTCCCACCACTAGAGGAACAGGGTCATTCCCAAGGAGATATGGCATACATACATAGAAGGACATGGATTAGCCCCAGGGATACACTGCCACCGAAAATGCTCTACTACCGTGAGCATTTTCTACAGATCTCAGATCAGGGCTTTATTGAGACTCCCCGATACATGCAGACATACTTACCACATCACCTCATAGTCGTCATCGGGCAGCTTCAAGTTTCATCACATCAGCTCGAGATCGAGAGAGGTCGGACCAGAGGAGTACCTAGAAAGGAGAGGTGGTGCCCATTATGCCATACAGAGATAGAGAGTGAGGAGCACTTTGTTACCAGATGTCGAGCATACTCAGATCTACGAGCACAGTTCCATATAGAGGAGTCACTATGGTTGTGCATGACCATTGGAGACCAGCGGAGGTTGGGACGATTCCTCACAGCAGCGTATGAGCGTCGTGAGCAGTTGCTACAGCCCACGCATCAGACACGGATGAGTACACAGTGGACCATTACTCAGTTCTTTCAGCGAGATGGGCTTCGTCAGACGTGCCCACCTTCCAGAGGCATGGGGCTAATGCTCCAGCAAGCAGAGGCGCAGAGAGCGCGACGTCGACCACATAGAGCTGGGTATGGACGACCATGACTATACCAGGAGGATATTTCACGCATCAGGATAGCCCATGACCACATGATGGAGCACAGGTGCACCACCACCACCCAAGTAGCCTTCCTCCAGGAGGCACTCAAACTGCCCCCGATGTACCACATCCTCCACCCACCTCCACCCATTACTTGTAGCTAGGATATACATATACACTCCCATCATCGGGGCCCCATGTATTAGATGGCCATTATCTGTAGAGTCAGAGCCATATCTCCCCACACACCACTACATTATCCCCACTACCTCTTCGTCACCCGGTACTCTATCCTGTGGTTGTTTCCATGTTCAGCCTACACAGTTTTTTGTAGTGAGTACTTTTCCATTTTTTATTTCTGCACAAGGGTTACTACAGTTGTACATGGTTTTGTCTCATAGGCCAAATTTGGCCTTCAGAAGACGTTAATATTACTTTCTTTCTCTCTCTCTCTCTCTCTCTCTCTCTCTCTCTCTCTCTCTCTCTCTCTCTCTCTCTCTCTCTCTCTCTCTCTCTCTCTCTCTCTCTCTCTCTCTCTCTCTCTCTCTCTCTCTCTCTCTCTCTCTCTCTGACGCGTCAGATGCACGCGTCTGACGTGTCAGATGCACGCGTCTGACGCGTGCAGCTGACGCACCTGATGCCTCTGACGCGAGCATCTGACGCGTCTGACGCCTCTGACGCGAACATCTGACGGCTCTGACACCTGCATCTGACGCCTCTGTCGCATGCATCTGACACCTCTGTCGCATGCATCTGACACCTCTGGCATGCAGATCTGACGCGATCTGGCTTCTGTGACACGACCTGGCATCTCTGATGTACAGCAGCTCTGGCTCTGACACGAACAGCAGTACAGTACAGTACAGTAGATCTGAATAACTCGCACCTGGGAGTTGTTTGAAAAAACTGTTCTGCTCATGAAACATGACTACGAGGTGTTAGGGTTTTGCCTACAGTGGACACCACTTTCATCTGTTAAATATATAAGCAGACAACAACATGGCACGATTGGAAAAACAAGAAGCGGAGGACATGATAGCTAAAGCAATTAGAGAGGCAAAGAAGGAGGCAGACAGAGTACTCAATCAAGAAATGAGGAAGGCCATAGACAGAATCAGAACCCTAGAAGAGCGTGTCAAAATTCTTGAAGAAGACCGAGATGAATGGAAAGCTGAGACACATAAACTTCGAGAAGAAATCATTCAGCTCAAGGTTTCCCAAGAAGAAGGAGAGATCACAAAGCTAGATGACTTAAAAGAGGAAATCAAGAATGATTGGAAAATGGATATGCAAGAACACATCAAATCAGAGATGGAAGCGACACAAAATAGTTGGGTGGAAGTAGTAAGTAAACATATTAAAAAGGAGGTCAAGGAAGAAGTGAGGAAGGAAGTCAAGGAAGACGTGAAGAAAGAAGAGCTGACCCGGGTTCAGGATACACTCGAGGAGGAGAGACTTCGACACATTCGAAGACTCCACATTCGGATTACGGGCCTACCCGAGGGAGCATCACCGGAGGCGGACGCCACCGACATTTGCCGTCGACTTGGATACGAGAGCATGCCCTTCACAGGCGCATGGCGTGTTGGGAGGGATACATCCCGTTCGCGAGCACTCATCCTTCAGATGAGCTCCGAGGAGACACTGACCGCCTTTTTTAGACGCCGATCAGTACAAGGTGGACTACCCGGCGGCACCTTTTACATGGATGAGGACCTCACGAGGATACATGTAGCACATAGACGTGCTTGCATGCCACAGATACTCCAGGCACGTCGAGAGGGAAGGAAGGCCTTTTACCGTGATGGTAAGGTCTTCATAGACGGACTCCCTATCAAATAGGGCCACGCGGCCTATGAGACATCATTACACCAGGAGGCACCACTCAGAGGAGCAGTGTGGAACTGCAACGGGGCACTCTGGACGCGGCCAGATAGACTCGAGGAGATCTTGGAGTCACATGACTTTGCTTTCATCACTGAGACCCATGAAAGCCCTGAGAGAGGCCTACCTCGCATTGCAGGCTTTCATTGGGAATCTGCATTCCAGAGTACAGCGTGAGGGTCGGGTGGGGTGGCCATCGTATTTAGACAGGAGATACAAAGCCGGATCCATATTATCGGAAGAGATGAGGAGGCACGATATATGTGGGTTCGCATGGAGATAGCACATGGGAGCTTGATTTACATTGCTATATGCTACTTCCCTCCAGGCGGATCTCGATACACAGGACAGGATCTTGGGGGACCGATCCGAGACAGAGACTCACCATACACAGCACTTTCAGATGAGATACTACATTTCAGCACACTAGGTGAAGTCTTCCTCATGGGGGACTTCAATGGACGCACTCAGTCATATCAGTGCGATGCATATGACATGGATCACCCACATCTCATGAGAGCCAGAGACCCAGAGGAGATGAGCACCAGCAGAGTATCGGCAGATATGGGTCAGGATACCACAGGGTATGGCAGACATCTGCTTGAGCTAGGCAGCCGACATCAGCTCGTTATATATAACGGGATGCATCGTTGGCCAGGTTCGGGCGGACTTACTTGCTTCCCTCACGGGGGAGGCGAGAGCACAGTGGACTACATTTTGGGTACCACCTCTGGAGCTTCACTCATCACCTCACTTACTATTGGACGACGCCCACTTGGTGCTGACCATACATTTATCACATTCACACTCTCATCTCCTATTCCATTAGACCCTTCCTCACCCACTGATACACAAATCACCTACACTTCACACACGATCTCTCACACGTTTATGCACACCATTTACACACCCGCTACTCTCCCTCGATCCACTCTCACCCTTGGATACACTTACATCACAGCTCACCACCATCCTACACGACTCAGCTCTCTGCAGTTTCCCACACCGCACATATATACACCCTCCACGCACAGGTTCCATGCCTCAGAACCGCTGGTATGATGTAGATTGCCGCGAGCTACGGAAGCACCTACGCATTTTAGAGCATAGAGGGGATATTACACACACAGGCACAACGTCGCATGCAGAGCCTTACTCGCCGCAAACGGCGAGATTGGGAGAAGAGACAGTACTGGGACATTTATCATTTACTCATGAGTCGAGACAGTGCAGTGGCATGGCGACATTTGAGAGAGAAGAGACAGCAGACACCCATCCGAGACCCGAGCACTTGACATAGCTATGCACAAAGCCTATATGAGATCCCAGACCAGCCCCCCATTCCCAGACCACAGAGCTCACGTCCTACTACCTCTGACTTCTTCACACCCACTATGGTGGGATGCGCTATTGCCCGTCTACAGCATGGCAGGGCCCATGACCTTTTCGGTTAACAGGCTGAGCACCTCATCTACGGAGGCACGACCCTTGCACCGCTCATTGCCCACCTCTTCAACCGTGCACTGGTTGAAGGGCTCCCTGACTCATGGATTGAGCACACCATAGTGCCCATTCATAAGTAAGGAGATACTATGGATCCAGCTACATACCGGACGATCATGATTGGCCCTATATTGGCCAAGTTATATGGGGCGGTACTAGAGACAGAGTTGAGTACTCTCGCTGAGAGGAAGGGTATCAGAGCTCTAGGACAGGTAGGCTTCAGACGAGATTACTCTACCATTGACCACATCTTCACTCTGAGATGCCTGATCGACCAGGCAAGGGTGAGGAAGAGGAGATTATATTGCTGCTTTGTGGACTTCCGCAAAGCATTTGACACCGTTCCGAGGGGACGACTCTTCAGATGACTACTTGATATCGGAGCTCCAGAGGAGATGATATGGGGGATCTACGCCTTATACGAGAGCGTATCTGGCAGAGTCAGATGTCCGGGGGGCTTATCTCATCCACTTGCTAGCACTATCGGGGTGAAGCAAGGATGCCCTCTTTCACCCACCCTCTTTGGTCTCTACATTGATGAGATAGTGGACTACATACAGCAGCAGGGGGGTGATGGCATTGAGGTACGTGGGTCCACTGTCCATATTCTTCTATACGCTGATGACATTGTACTGGTTTCAGAGTCTGCAGAAGGTCTACAGCAGCATCTACATGGCCTAGATGACTTTTGCACACACAGAGGGTTATCTGTGAACCTTGGTAAAACCAAGGTCATGATCTTTCATACATCAGCACAGGTACACATACATGGTTTGTTCACAGCAGCAGGTGGACCGATTGAGGTGGTCGGATCATATGTTTACTTGGGAGTGACATTTACAGCAGCATCAGGGGTCTTCTCTATGTCTCAGGCAGCACGTGACCGCATAACACGTGGGTATGCAGCACTTGCCTTGATGGAGAGACAGTGCCACCAAGCATATTTTCAGGAGCCCCGCACAAAGGGGTGGCTCTTCGACACTTTGGTTACACCCGCCCTCATGTATGGGGCAGCCATATGGGGACCAGGATTAGCCACATCAGTATGGACAGCATTAGAGAGGCCACAGGTCCTAATGATTTCCAGACTTATCCGCAGCAAGCCTTCAGTACCACATGATATCATTAGAGCAGAGCTAGCTACACCTCCGATGCTAGTTGAGGCACTATTCCAGACAGTATGCCTATTACACATACTCGGGAGCATGGATACAGAGCACATTGCTTATCGAGCTTTCCAGGCATCACGGGACATGGCATTAGCAGGCGACACCTCCTCATGGTATGCACAGACACGAGCTTGGCTGGCCCACCACGGCATTGACATAGACAGGCTACCACCACTACAGTACGACTCTCATGCACCCACCTACTCGCTCTCTCATCAGGAGAGGAATAGGGTCATTCGTCGGGAGATATGGCATACATACATACAGAGGACATGGGTGAGCCCTAGGGATACATTGCCACCGAAAATGCTCTATTACCGTGGGCATTTTCTACATATATCGGACGAGGGCTTCATCGAGATTCCGAGATACATGCAGAGATATCTACCCCACCACCTTCGAGTAGTCATCGGGCAGCTCCGGGTTTCATCACATCAGCTGGAGATTGAGAGGGGTCAGTCCAGGGGAGTCCCCGTGAGGAGAGGTGGATCCCAGTATGCAAGACAGAGGTAGAGAGTGAGGAGCATTTTTTTATCAGATGCCCAGCGTACTTAGACCTACGAGCACAGTTCCAGATAGAGGAGTCACTCCCGTTATGCATGACTATGGGAGACCAGCGACGCTTGGGACGCTTCCTCGCAGCAGCATACGAGAGGCGAGATCGGTCACTCCAGCCCACACATCAGCCACGGGTGAGTACGCAGCAGACCATTACCCAGTTTTTTCAGCGGGCTGAGCCACATCAGAGAGGTCCATCTATAGGGCTCACGCTCTACCAGGCAGCAGCACAGAGAGCACGGCGCCGACCACGCATGGGCGGATATCATCGACCACGACTATATCAAGAGGATATCTCACGCATCAGGACAGCCTACGACCACATGATGGAGCATCGGCGCACCACCACCCCATGGGTTGTCTTCCTTGAGGAGGCACTCAGACCACCCCTGATGTACCACATACTACACCCACCTCCACCCATTCACCAGTAGCTAGGGTGTTTTACTCACACTTATACTCACATGTCCCCCATGTATTAGGTGGCCACTATCTGCAGAGTCAGAGCCACGTCTCCCCAGCCTTTTCCAGCCTTATATATCTTTGTGTCGCGATATACTTTTTATTTCATTTCATCCTCCACACGGGGTTACTACACTTGTACATGGTTTTTGTCTCATAGGCCAAGTTTGGCCTCCAGAAGACGTTAATATGACTTTCTTTCTTTCTTTCTTTTCTCTCTCTCTCTCTCTCTCTCTCTCTCTCTCTCTCTCTCTCTCTCTCTCTACTTTCTTTCTTTCTTTCTTTTCTTTCTCTCTCTCTCTCTCTCTCTCTCTCTCTACATCAGAGAGAGAGAGAGAGCATCACCCTCATATCTAAACCTCTTATATACATCAAAGCATCAGATTCGAAAGTGCTCCATACCTATCCTAACATCCTACCATAACCCTAACCCCAGTTCGACTTCGACCCTAACCCTAACCCTAGCTCGAAACCAGCCCTAAACCCTAATCATGAATATGCCTAATTCTCACACTCTAAACAGAACCCTAAATCTTAACCCTAACCCTACACCTAAACCGAACCCTAAATCCTAACCCTCACCCTTACCCTATCCCTATCCCTAAACCTAACCCATCACCTAACCCATAACCTAACCCTCACTCTAACCCTAACCCTAACCCTAACCCATAACCTAACCCTAATCTTAACCCCCCAACCTCTCTCTCTCTCTCTCTCTCTCTCTCTCTCTCTCTCTCTCTCTCTCTCTCTCTCTCTCTCTCTCTCTCTCTCTCTCTCTCTCTCTCTCTCTCTCTCTCTCTCTCTCATATCATTGATAAACGGCCCATTGACTAGGGATTCGCGGCCTATGAGACAGCACACCAGGAGGAGGTGCACATTGCAGTCTGGAACTGCAATGGATCTTTATGGACACATCCAGGGCGCCTCGAGGAGGTGATGGAGGGCAGAGACATTATCTTCTTGACAGAGACACACGAGAGTCCGGGGAGGAGCCTACCGAGGATTGAGGGTTATATGTGGGAGTCAGCTCATCGCCGCCAGATGAGACAGCACACCACACGGGGATCAGGAGGAGTAGCCGTGCTCTATAGACAGTCGTTACAGCACAGGGTACAGGTGGTAGCCAGAGACCCAGAGGCAAGTTTCATGTGGATACGCTTGCAGCTATCAGAGGAGAGAGTAGCGTACTTCGCCGTATGCTATATTGCACCCATTGGTTCACGCTTCACACATTCCCCTGAGCAGCTATCAGGAGGGGAGGGACCAGACACCACATCGCCATATGACTGCCTCAGTGACACGATTATGGAGTATACCGGGATGGATGAAGTCTTCCTTGTAGGAGACTTCAATGCCCGCACTCAGAGCCACCAGTGTGATATCTACGACTTTGACGACCCTGAGATGCTTCGTACCATAGAGGACATGCCTACACTCAGAGCCTCAGCCGACACCGCCACACCCACCTTATATGGCCGACACTTACTCCAGATGGGAGCAGCACACCGTCTCGTTATATATAATGGGATGGAGAGCTAGCCCACCTCGCGCGGTCTCACCTGCATTCCACCCACGACACCACAGGGGGGCAGTGTGGTAGACTATGTTATCGGACCTCCGGAGGCGACACATCTGATCACCTCATTCACTATCCCACCCTTACCGATTGGAGCTGATCACGCATATCTTGCCCTATCCATTCGCGGCTCACCATGCATACCCCACCCCGTCACCCTACAGCCACGAGCCCGTACCACCATTCACTTTAGACATGAGCTAGCACATATCTATAGCTCCCATGTTCGAGAGCGCATCTACTCCCTTGATCCCTCTGCCTCCTTGGACACCCTCACCGCCCACTTCTCCTCGATCCTCCATACATCCGCTACTCTCAGCTTCCCATACACCACCCACAGCACTGCACATCCGACACGGCTGGGCATACACCCCAGAATAGATGGTACGATGAGGAGTGTAGGCGACTATACCGACATCTCAGAGCACAGAGTATCTTGGGATCCATCACAGAGAGGGAGGCACGACGACAGATGCGAGCCCTCACACGCCGGAAGCGGCGAGCTTTCGAGGAGCGACAGGAGGCAGAGTTGATCAACCTTCTCATGAGTAGGGATTGTGCCACCGCGTGGAGGGCACTACGTGAGCCACGTCCACCTACACCCATAGCAGATCCTTCGACTTGGCACACCTACGCCCAGAGGTTATATGACGTCCAAGGACAGCCACCATTACCGATTCCTTCCACACCGAGCCCGGTGATATCCACCCTCTTCACAGCAGGCATGGTACGATAGGCCATCCATAGGCTACAGCATGGCCGTTCTGCAGACCACACGGGGCTACAGGGAGAGCACTTTATATACGCAGCAGATGTAGTTTCCCACTTGATCGCCCATCTCTTCAACCGTGCTTTGGTTGAGGGATTACCCGACTCATGGACTATGCATACCATTACGCCTATCCATAAGTCCGGCGATATGATGGACCCAGGGAACTACAGGACTATTATGATAGGCCATATCCTGGCCAAGATCTATGGGGCAGTACTAGAGGTAGAGCTCAGTACACACACTGAGGGAGCGGGGATCAAAGCACCCGGCCAGGCAGGATTCCGCCGCACTTTCTCCACCATCGACCACATCTTCGTGCTTCGTTGCTTGATTGAGAGCGCGAAGGCGAGGAAGCAGAGACTATACTGTTGCTTTGTGGATTTCCGCAAAGCCTTCGATATGGTCCCTCGAGAGAGACTACTACGGAGGCTCCAGGAGTCACAGCTTCCATCAGACATGCTATGGGCCATCCACGCTTTGTATGCACGAGTCACAGGCAGGGTACGCTCCCCCGGCGGTCTATCAGACAGCCTTGTTAGCACCATTGGTGTGAAACAAGGTTGCCCTCTCTCACCCACTCTCTTCGGTCTCTACATCGACGAGATCACGGAGTATATACAGCGAGCAGGAGGGCGAGGAGGAGACCTCGGAGGTACGCCAGTACATATCCTATTATATGCTGATGACATTGTCCTGCTCTCAGAGTCACAGGAGGGGTTGCAGTCACATTTACAGGCGCTCGATACCTTTTGCATGGAGAGAGGACTCACAGTGAACCTTGGCAAGACCAAGGTCATGATCTTCCATACCTCCAGGACAGTACGCCATCGCGCCTCTTTCACAGCAGCTGGAGGACAGATAGAGGTAGTGGACTCCTACGTCTACCTAGGTATCACCTTCTCGGGCAGCACAGGGGTATTCTCCATGGCACATGCTGCGAGAGATAGATTGACGCGAGGTTATGCGGCACTTGCAGGATTGGAGAGATGCTGCTTTCAGACACATTTTCAGGAGCCCCGGACTAAGGGGTGCCTCTTTGACACTCTAGTGACACCCGCATTGATGTACGCAGCAGCAGTATGGGCACCAGGGATCACAGAGGCGATGTGGACGCAGATTGAGAGGCCCCAGATCACCATGATATCACGCTTGCTGCGCAGCAAGCCCTCCGTTCCACATGACATTATACGAGCTGAGCTTGGCACACCACCGATGCTAGTGGAGGCCCTCTTCCAGTTGGTGACCTTTATTCTGAGAGTCAGAGAGCTCCCCACTAGCCGACTCACCAGGCTTGCATTTGAGAGCTCTAGACATTTGGCAGAGACAGGGCATGAGAGAGTATGGTATGCACAGACTTACCGATGGTTAGCAGACCATGGCATGAGCATTACGGATCTCCCCCCCTTTCAATATGACCTCTCTTCCCCCCACATTACCCTCTCTCGTTCGGAGAGGAATAGGATCATCCGTCAGGACCTACTACAGATACACGTCAGGGAGACATGAATAGCACCACGGGGGCCTCTTCCCACAAAGAGGCAACACTACAGAGAGCACTTCCTGACTGTGACAGCGGATGGTTTCATTCAGAGACCACGATACATGGATACATATATGGCACCAGCTGAGAGAGTGGCCATTGGGAAGCTCAGAGTATCATCACACCAGCTTGAGATTGAGATTGGGCGAGCCACACATACCCCCAGGGATGAGCGATTATGCAGGATATGTAGAGAGGAGGTGGAGGACGAGGAGCACTACACATGTAGATGCCAGGCATATGAGGACATCAGAGACCGCTACCCACAGCTCTTCAGGGGGCCTAGAGAGATCACGGCTTTATTGGGGACAGAGGACCAACGCCCTCTAGGTCGTTTCCTAGTGGAGCTCCAGCACCGTCGCGCATCACTCCTCCAGCAGCAGATGGAGATACACCTGACCCCCCCCCCCTCAGACTTATATTACAGATTTTTTCAGACCCACATACACTCGAGGGCCCAGCTCGATGCGGGGTGTCACATTACACAGAGCAGAGGAGCTTAGACGACAGCGTCGACGACCGAGACCCCTTGTCCGGAGAGCTCGTCCACATCAGAGAGAGATTAAGGCGATTCACGCACGCCATGACATGGAGATACAGAGACGTCAGCAGCGCACCCCTATCGATTTGGACGCCCAGAGCATTTTGAGGATCGCCATGATGCCTTACCCACCGATGCATTATATCCTACACCCACTCCAGGCATTTAGGGGGTTGTGATACCATCGAGCCTCCCCTCCCTATGCATATCATATTTGTATCTCACCCATTGAGCATATAGAGTGCATACCCATAGCACCCCACACCCTTGATACCAGCTACTATCCCTCCTTTTATACCCGTTTGCAGTACTCACACTTTATTTTCGTTTTGGATCACAGTGGATTGGATCATATTGATGTATATGTTTTGTCTCATAGGCCGATTTTGGCCTCTAATAGACGTTAAAAAGTCTTTCTTTCTTTCTTTCTTTCTTTCTCTCTCTCTCTCTCTCTCTCTCTCTCTCTCTCTCTCTCTCTCTCTCTCTCTCTCTCTCTCTCTCTCTCTCTCTCTCTCTCTCTCTCTCTCTCTTCCATGGCTCCCAAGCTGGAGGAATAGCTGGCCACCTTAGAGCATGCCCTCCGAGAGTTGATAGGAAAACACAAGAAAGAAGGAGATTCTGCACTGAACGGGGTTACGCGCAGAGTTGTCGCCCTCGAAGCCAAGGTGGCAACCTTGGAGAAGGAAAACGAATCCCTTCGGGAAGAGCTTCTTGCTATCCGCAAGCAGCACTCACGGGACCGGGAGGAGTTGCACACTGAGCTTACTGATATGAAAACGAAACTGGAAAGCATGTGCGAGGAGGGGGAGATCGCCCCACAGCTAGAGGACATTCGGGTGACTATCAAGAAGGAGTGTATGGAGGTGGTGCAGAGCGAGCTTGAGACTAAGAAAGATGGATGGGTCGAGGTTGTAAAAAAGAACCTTCGACAGGAGGCAAAGAAGAACAACCACCATGAGGAGATCCACATAGTGCATACCACCATTGAGGAGCGGATGCGATAGGCTCGCAGGCTCAACGTTCGCGTCTCCGGCCTCACAGAGACAGACGGATCACCGGAGCCACCGGAGCAGGACGGGCGTCCCTTGTGCACATTACTTGGATACCGCACGGATGAGCCTCTCCCTTTCACCAGAGCTTGGCGAGCAGGACGGGACACCACACGGAGCAGAGCACTTATCCTTCAGTTCTCAGATGAGGCCAGGAGGAGAGACTTCCTCAGACGACGGGCGGTACTACGCACTACACCGGGCACCCCCATCTATTTGGATGACGACCTCACACGGATGCAGGTAGAGCACAGACGGGCATGCATGCCGCGTGTCCTCTAGGCAAGACGAGAGGGACATCGTGCCCTATACAGAGACGGTCGGGTCATCATTGATGGACGGCCCATTGACTAGGGATTCGCGGCCTATGAGACAGCACAGCAGGAGGTGCACATTGCAGTCTGGAACTGCAATGGATCTTTGTGGACACATCCAGGGCGCCTCGAGGAGGTGATGGAGGGAAGAGACATGATCTTCTTGACAGAGACACACGAGAGCCGAGGGAGGAGCCTACCGAGGATTGAGGGCCATATGTGGGAGTCAGCTCACCGCCGCCAGATGAGACAACACAACACACGAGGATCAGGAGGAGTAGCCGTGCTCTACAGACAGTCGCTACAGCACAGGGTACAGGTGGTAGCCAGAGACCCAGAGGCACGTTTCATGTGGATACGCCTCAAGCTATCAGAGGACTTCGACGTATGCTATATTGCACCCATTGGTTCGCGCTTCACACATTCCCCCGAGCAGCTATCAGGGGGGGAGGGACCAGACACCACATCACCATATGACTGCCTCAGTGACACGATTATGGAGTATACCGGGATGGGTGAAGTCTTCCTTGTAGGAGACTTCAATGCTCCCACTCAAAGCCACCAGTGATATCTACGACTTTGACGACCCTGAGATGCTTCGTATCAGAGGACATGCCTACACTCAGAGCCTCAGCCGACACCGCCACACCCACCTCATACGGCCGACACCTACTCCAGATGGGGTCAGCACACCGTCTCGTTATATATAATGGGATGGGGACCTGGCCCACCTCGAGCGGTCTCACCTGCATTCCACCCACGACACCACAGGGGGGCAGTGTGGTAGACTATGTTATCGGACCCCCGGAGGCGACACATCTCATCACCTCATTCACTATCCCACCCTTACCGATTGGAGCTGATCACGCATATCTTGCCCTATCCATTCGCGGCTCACCATGCATATCCCACCCCGTCACCATACAGCCACGAGCCCATACCACCATTCACTTTAGACATGAGCTAGCACATATCTATAGCTCCCATGTTCGAGAGCGCATCTACTCCCTTGATCCTTGTGCCTCCTTGGACACCCTCACCGCCCACTTCTCCTCGATCCTCCATACATCTGCTACTCTCAGCTTCCCATACACCACCCACAGCACCGCACATTCGACACGGCTGGGGCATACATCCCATAATAGATGGTACGATGAGGAGTGTAGGCGACTATACCGACATCTCAGAGCACAGAGTATCTTGGGATCCATCACAGAGAGGGAGGCACGACGACAGATGTGAGCCCTCACACGCCGGAAGCGGCGAGCTTTCGAGGAGCGACAGGAGGCAGAGTTGATCGACCTTCTCATGAGTAGGGATTGTGCCACCGCGTGGAGGGCACTACGTGAGCCACGCCACCTAAACCCATAGCAGATCCTCCGACTTGGCACACCTATGCCTAGAGGTTATATGACGTCCCAGGACAGCCACCATTGCCGATTCCTTCCACACCGCGTCCTGTGATATCCACCCTCTTCACGGCAGGCATGGTATGACATGCCATCCATAGGCTATAGCATGGCCATTCAGCAGACCACACGGGGCTACAGGGAGAGCACTTTATATAGGCAGCAGATGTAGTTTCCCACTTGATCGCCCATCTCTTCAACCGTGCTTTGGTTGAGGGATTACCCGACTCATGGAGTATGCATACCATTACGCCTATCCATAAGTCCGGCGATATGATGGACCTAGGGAACTACAGGACTATTATGATAGGCAATATCCTGGCCAAGATCTATGGGGCAGTACTAGAGGGAGAGCTCAGTACACACGCTGAGGCAGCTCGGATCAGAGCACCCGGCCAGGCAGGCTTCCGCCGCACTTTCTCCACCATCGACCACATCTTCATGCTTGGTTGCTTGATTGAGAGCGCAAAGGCGAGGAAGCAGAGACAATACTGTTGCTTTGTGGATTTCCGCAAAGCCTTCGACATGGTCCCTCGGAGAGACTACTACGGAGGCTCCAGGAGTTACAGTTACCATCAGACATGCTATGGGCCATCCACGCTTTGTATGCACGAGTCACAAGCAGGGTACACTGCCCCGGCGGTCTATCAGACAGCCGTGTTAGCACCATTGGTGTGAAACAAGGTTTCCCTCTCTCACCCACTCTCTTCGGTCTCTACATCGACGAGATCACGGAGTATATACAGCGAGCAGGAGGGCGAGGAGGAGACCTCGGAGGTATGCCAGTACACATCCTATTATATGCTGATGACATTGTCCTTCTTTCATAGTCACAGGAGGGGTTGCAGTCACATTTACAGGCGCTCGATACCTTTTGCATGGAGAGAGGACTCACAGTGAACCTTGGCAAGACCAAGGTCATGATCTTCCATACCTCCAGGACAGTACGCCATCGCGCCTCTTTCACGGCAGCTGGAGGACACATAGAGGTAGTGGACTCCTACGTCTACCTAGGTGTCACCTTCTCGGGCAGCACAGGGGTATTCTCCATGGCACAGGCCGCGAGAGATAGATTGACGCGAGGCTATGCGGCACTTGCAGGATTGGAGAGACGCTGCTTTCAGACACATTTTCAGGAGCCCCGGACTAAGGGGTGGCTCTTTGACACTCTAGTGACATTCGCATTGATGTACGCAGCAGCAGTATGGGCACCAGGGATCACAGAGGCGATGTGGACGCAGATTGAGAGGCCCCAAGTCACCATGATCTCACGCTTGCTGCGCAGCAAGCCCTCCGTTCCACATGACATTATAGGAGCTGAGCTTGGCACACCACCAATGCTAGTGGACGCCCTCCTCCAGTTGGTGACCTTTATTCTGAGAGTCAGAGAGCTCCCCACCAGCCGATTCACCAGGCTTGCATTTGAGAGCTCGGACATTTGGCAGAGACAGGGCATGAGAGAGTATGGTATGCACAGACTTACCGATGGTTAGCAGACCATGGCATGAGCATTACGGATCTCCCCCCTTTTCAGTATGACCTCTCTTCCCCCCACATTACCCTCTCTCGTTCGGAGAGGAATAGGATCATCTGTCAGGACCTACTACAGATACACGTCAGGGAGACATGGATAGCACCACGAGAGCCTCTTCCCACAAAGAGGCAACACTATAGAGAGCACTTCCTGACTGACAGCGGATGGTTTCATTCAGAGACCACCATACATGGATACATATATGGCACCAGCTGAGAGAGTGGCCATTGGGGAGCTCAGAGTATCATCACCCCAGCTCGAGATTGAGGTTGGGCGAGCCACACATGCCCCGAGGGATGAGAGATTATGCAGGATATGTAGAGAGGAGGTGGAGGACGAGGAGCACTACACATGTAGATGCCAGGCATATGAGGACATTAGAGACCGCTACCCACAGCTCTTTAGGGGGCCCAGAGAGATTAGGGCTTTATTGGGGACAGAGGACAAGCGCCCTCTAGGTCGTTTCCTAGTAGAGCTCGAGCACCGCCGTGCATCACTCCTCCAACAGAAGATGGAGATACACCTGCTCCCCCCCCCCCCCCTCATACTTATATTACAGATTTTTTCAGACCCACAGCCACTCGAGGACCCAGCTCGATGCAGGGTGTCACATTACACAGAGCAGAGGAGCTTAGACGACAACGTCGACGACCGAGAGCCCTACTCCGGAGAGCCTATCCACGTCAGAGAGAGATTCAGGCGATTCACGCACGCCATGACATGGAGATACGCAGACTTCAACAGCGCACCCCTATCGATTTGGACGTTTTGAGCATTTTGAGGATCGCCATGATGCCTTACCCACCGATGCATTATATCCTACACCCACTCCACGCATTTAGTGGGTTGTGAACCATCGAGCCTCCCCTCCCTATGCATATCATATTTGTATCTCACCCATTGAGCATATAGAGTGCATACCCATAGCACCCCACACCCTTGATGCCAGTTACTATCCACTCCTTTTATACCCGTTTCCGATACTCACGCTTTATTATTTTCCTTTTGGGATCACAGTGGATTGGATCATACTGATGTATATGTTTTGTCTCATAGGCCGATTTTGGCCTCTAATAGACGTTAAAAAGTCTCTCTCTCTCTCTCTCTCTCTCTCTCTCTCTCTCTCTCTCTCTCTCTCTCTCTCTCTCTCTCTCTCTCTCTCTCTCTCCCCCCCCCTTTCCCCTCCCCCCTCCCCCTCCCCTCCCCTCCCCCCCCCTCCCTCGCCCCCCCCTCCCTCCCTCCCTCTCTCTCTCTCTCTCTCTCTCTCTCTCTCTCTCTCTCTCTCTCTCTCTCTCTCTCTCTCTCTCTCTCTCTCTCTCTCTCTCTCTCTCTCTCTCTCTCTCTCTCTCTCTCTCTCTTTGAGAACTGGTATGGCTCCCATGGACCATAGGGAAGTGGAAGAACTTATCTCTAAAGCCATCAAAGAGGCCAAAAAAGAAGGACCCTCAACATGGAGATATGAAAAAAGATGGAGAAATTCCAAGGACTCGAAGAAGAAGTAAATGCTGAGGAACGAAAAATTATGGATAAATTTAGAAGACTCGAAGAACAAGTAAAGACCCTCACAAAAGAGCGAGACACTTGGAGGACAGCCTATAAGCACCTCAAAGAAGAGGGGGAGACCTCCGACGTAGAGACACTGAAAGAAGAAAGAAAGAAGGAAATAAAAACGGAGGTAGAATCCACCCGAGAGTCCTGGGTAGAAGTAGTCCACAAAAGGATTAAGAAGGAAGTCCATGAAGACGTGAAGAAGGAAGAGCTCACACGAGTCCAAGATACACTCGAGGAGGAGAGACTTCGACACATCCAAAGACTCCATGTTCGAATAATGGGCCTTCCAGAAGGAACATCACTGGAGGAAGACGCTACCGACATCTGCCATCGGCTTGGATACGAGACCATGCCTTTCACATCTGCATGGAGGACAGGGATACATCCCGTTCGCGAGCACTCATCCTTCACATGAGCTCCGAGGAGACATGGACTGCCTTCTTTAGACGCCGATTAGTACTACGTGGACTACCCGACGGCTTTACATGGATGAGGAGCTCACGAGGATGCAAGTAGCACACCGATGCGCTCGCATGCCACAGATACTCCACGCGCGTCGAGAGGGGGAGGAAGGCCTTTACTGTGATGGTAAGGTCTTCATAGACGAACGTGCTATCAAATAGGGCTACGCGGCATATGAGACATCACCACACCAAGAGGCACCACTCAGAGGAGTGGTATGGAACTACAACGGAGCACTTTGGACGCGACCTGATAGGCTTGAGGAGATCCTAGAGACACATGACTTTGCTTGCATCACAGAGACGCGTGAGAGCTCAGAGAGAGGGCTCCCTCATATAGCAGGCTTCGAGTGGGTATCCACATTCAAGACCACGATGCGACAGAGTGCAACATGAGGATAAGGAGGTGTCACCATCATATTCGGACATGAGCTACAAGGTCGGATCCACATCACCAGTTGAGACGAGGAGGCAGGATACATGTGGGTACGCTTGGAGATAGCCATTTGCTACTTCCCACCACGAGGATCCCGATAGTCGGGACATGACCGGGAGGAGCCGCCCAAAGATAGTGACTCACCCTACACTGCACTCTCGTAGGAGATACTACACTTCAGCACTCTCGGTGAGGTCTTCCTTATAGGGGACTTCAATGGATGCACACATTCACACCAGTGTGAGTCATATGACATGGAGCATCCACTGATCATGAGGAGTAGAGGACCAGATAAGACAAGGACCAACCAAATATCTATAGACATGGCCAAGACACCACAGGCTACGGCGGACACCTACTTGAGCTCGACAGTCGACACCATCTCGTTATTTACAACGAGATGCACAGATGGCCGATATCGGGCGGATTGACATGCTTTCCACATGGAGGCGGCGAGAGCATAGTCGACTACATCTTAGGTACCCTTTCTGAGGCATCACTCATCACTTCACTTGGTATTGGTAGACGTCCACTCGGAGCTGATCACACTTTTATCACGCTCATACTCTCATCTTCCCTTCCACTAGACCCTCTCCCACCTACTGTGCCACATACCACGATACATTTCACGCACGAGCTCTCACATGTCTACATACACCATTTACACATCGGCCTACTCTCACTAGATCCACTCTCACCTCTGGACAGACTCACCTCAAAGATCACTACCATCCTATACGACTCAGCTCTACACAGTTTTCCCGGACACACGCACACGCACACCCACCATACAGAGGGTCCATGCCCCAAACCGATGGTATGATGATGAGTGTCGGGTGCTACAGAAGAAGCTACGAGCAGGAGAGCATACCAAGGTGATTGCACACACACAAGCACAACACTGCATGCAGCACCTCACACGTCGAAAGAGGCGAGAATGGGAGGAGAGACAGTATTGGGACATTTATCACTTGCTCATGAGCCGAGACAGTGCAGTAGCATGGAAACACTATTGAGAGAGGAGACAGCAAACACCCATTCGAGAGTCAGACACATGGCACATATATGCGCAGAATCTATACTAAATTCCAGACAAGCCACCCATCCCCAGGCCACAGAGCTCACACCCTACCACCTCTCAATTCTTTACACCCCGGATGGTGAGCCGTGCGGTCACTCACCTAGAGCATGGCAGAGCCCGTGACCACTTCGGTCTGCAGGCAGAGCATCTCATCTACGGGTGCACGATTCTAGCACCACTCATAGCCCACCTCTTCAACCGAGTACTGGTTGAGGGGTTCCCTGACTCATGGACCGAGCACACCATAGTGCCCATACATTAGTCAGGCGATGTTATGGATCCAACTACATGCCAGACGATCATGATTGGCCCCACACCGGCCAAGCTATATGGGGCAGTACTAGAGATAGAATTGAGCACCCTTGCCGAGGGGAAGAGTATCAGAGCTCTAGGACAGGCAGGATTCAGACGACATTACTCTACCATAGACCACATCTTTACTTTGAGATGCCTGATCGACCAAGCCCAAGTGAGGAAACGGAGATAATATTGCTGATTTGTGGACTTTCGCAAAGCCTTCAACACAGTCCCCAAGGAGAGACTCTTCAGACGCCTACTCGACATCGGGGCTCTAGAGGAGATGATATGGGGGATCTATGCCCTATATGAGAGAGTATCACGTAGAGTGAGATGTCCGGGCGGCCTATCAGATTAACTTGCTAGCACCATCGGGGTGAAGCAAGGGTGCCCTCTCTCGCCCACACTTTTTGGGCTATATATTTGATGAGATACAGGACTTCATACAGAAGCAGGGAGGGGATGGCATTGAGGAGTTACGAGGGACCATGGTCCATATTCTTTAATATGCTGATGATATTGTCTTGGTTTCACAATCTACAGAGGGTCTAGAGCATCATTTACACGGTCTAGACGATTTCTACACACATAAAGGGCTATCAGTGAATGTTGGTAAAACCAAGGTTCCGATCCTTCATACATCAGCGCAGGTGAGGAGGCAAAGTTCTTTCGCAGTTGTAGGCGGATCCATCGAGGTAGTCAGCTCATATGTATATCTGGGCATGACGTTCACAACAACCTCCCGGGCTTTCTCCATGTCTCAGGCAGCTCGAGATCGCATCACATGAGGATATGCTACATTAGCTTTGATGAAGAGACAGCGCCATCAGGCCTACTTTCAGGAGCCCCGCGCAAAGGGGTGGCTCTTCGACACTTTGGTCACCCCAGCACTTATGTACGGAGCAGCTATATGGGGGCCAGGGTTATCAGCATCAACATGGACAGCGGCGGAGACAAGTTCTCATGATTGCCAGACTCATCCGTAGCGAACCCTCGCTACCCCATGATATCGTAAGGGCAGAGCTTGTTGCACCACCGATGCTAGTAGAGGCACTCTTCCAAACAGTATGCTTATTACACAGGATCCAGGGCATGGATAGAGAGCGCATCACTTACAGAGCTTTCCAGGCATCACGAGACATGGAGTTAGAGGGGGGCACCTCCTCATGGTATGCACAGACACGAGATTGGTTGGCCCAACATGGACTTGACATAGACAGACTACCACCGATACATTATGATTCCCACATCCCTACCTACTCACTCTCCCACCAAGAGAGGAATAGGATCATTCGTCAAGGGATATGGCATACATACATATAGAGGACATGGGTTAGCCCGAGAGATCCATTGCCACAAAAAATGCTCTATTATCGTGAGCATTTCCTAGAGATCTCAGATCACGGCTTCATTGAGATCCACGTTACATGGAGACATACCTACCACATCACCTCCATGTCATCATTGGGCAGCTTCGAGTTTCATCACGTCAGCTCGAGATCGAGAGAAGTCAGGCTAGAGGAGTCCCCCGAGAGGAGAGGTGGTGCACAGTTTGCCATACAGAGATAGAGAGTGAGGAGCACTTGATTACGAGATGCTCGGCATACTTAGACCTACGAGCACGGTTCCAGATTGAGGAGTCACTCCAATTGTGCATGACCATAGGAGACCAGCGGAGGGTGGGCTGCTACATCACGACAGCATATGAGAGACAAGAGCAGATGTTACAACGCACATGTCAAACACAGGCGGATACCCCGCAGACTATTACTCAGTTCTTTCCGCGACTTGAGCCACATCAAACAGACGAGCCTTCGAGAGTTATAGCGCTCACACTCGAGCAGGCAGCAGCACAGAGTGTGACGCAAAACACGTAGGATTGGGTTCCGACGACCACGACTGCATCATGAGGATATCTCTCTCATCAGGATAGCCCACGACCACATGATGGAGCATTGATGCACCACCACCACTTGGGTCTCCCTCTTGCAGGAGATGTTGAGTCCACCGCCGATGTACCATATACTCCACCCTCCTCGACCCATCTGTACCCGTTAGGATATACATATTCACTCCCACATATGTCCCCATGTAGTAGGTGGCCATTATCTGAAAGGTCAGAACCACGCCCCCCCCATGCACCACTACTTTATCTCCACTACTCCATCATTGCTAGGTACACCATCATCTTGCTGTTTTCAACCTACATAGTTCTTTTCCGTAGTGACTACTTTTTTTTTCATCAATAGACAGAGGTGGCCACAGTTGTACATGGTTTTGTCTCATAGGCCAAGTTTTCACTTTTGGTAGACGTTAATATGACTCTCTCTCTCTCTCTCTCTCTCTCTCTCTCTCTCTCTCTCTCTCTCTCTCTCTCTCTCTCTCTCTCTCTCTCTCTCTCTCTCTCTCTCTCTCTCTCTCTCTCTCTCTCTCTCTCTCTCTCTCTCTCTCTCTCTCTCTCTCTCTCTCTCTCTCTCTCTCTCTCTCTCTCTCTCTCTCTCTCTCTCTCTCTCTCTCTCTCTCTCTCTCTCTCTCTCTCTCTCTCTCTCTCTCTCTCTCTCTCTCTCTCTCCCCCCTCCCTCCCCCCCCTCCCCCCCTCCCCCCCCCCTCCCTCCCTCCCTCCCTCCCTCCCTCCCTCCCTCTCTCCCTCCCTCCCTCCCTCCCTCCCTCCCTCCCTCCCTCCCTCCCTCCCTCCCTCCCTCCCTCCCTCCCTCCCTCCCTCCCTCCCTCCCTCCCTCTCTCTCTCTCTCTCTCTCTCTCTCTCTCTCTCTCTCTCTCTCTCTCTCTCTCTCTCTCTCTCTCTCTCTCATGAGTCGAGACAGTGTAGTGGCGTGGCGACACTTGAGAGAGAGGAGACAGCAGACACCCATCCGAGACCCGAGTACTTGGCATAGCTATGCACGGGGCCTATACAAGATCCCATACCAGCCCCCCATTCCCAGGCCGCAGAGCTCACGTCCCACTACCTCTGACTTCTTCACAGCCACTATGGTGCGACGCGCTATTGCCCGTCTACAGCATGGCAGGGCACATGACCATTTCGGCTTACAGGAAGAGCACCTCATCTATGGAGGCACGACTCTTGCACCGCTCATCGCCCAGCTCTTCAACCGTGCATTGGTTGAAGGGTTCCCTGACTCATGGACTGAGCACACCATAGTGCCCATCCATAAGTCAGGTGATACCATGGATCCTGCTACATACCGGACGATCATGATCGGGCCTATATTGGCCAAGTTATATGGGGCGGTACTAGAGACAGAATTGAGTACTCTCGTTGAGAGGAATGGTATCAGGGCTCCAGGACAGGCAGGTTTCAGACGAGATTACTCTACCATTGACCACATCTTCACCCTGAGATGCCTGATTGACCAGGCAAGAGTGAGGAAGAGGAGATTATATTGCTGCTTTGTGGACTTCCGCAAAGCATTTGACACTGTTCCTAGGGAATGACTCTTCAGACGACTACTTGATATCGAAGTTCAAGAGGAGATGATATGGGGGATCTACGCCTTATATAAGAGAGTATCTGGTAGAGTCAGATGTCCGGGGGGATTATCGGATCCTCTTGCTAGCACTATCGGGGTGAAGCGAGGATGCCCTCTTTCACCCACCCTCTTTGGTCTATATATTGATGAGATAGTGGACTTCATACAGCAGCAGGGAGGAGATGGCATCGAGGTACATGGGTCCACTATTCATATTCTTTTATATGCTGATGATATTGTATTGGTTTCAGAGTCTGCAGCAGGTTTACAGCATCACCTACATGGTCTAGATGACTTTTGCGCACAGAGAGGTTTATCTGTGAACCTTGGTAAAACCAAGGTCATGATCTTTCATACATCAGCACAGGTACGCAGGCATAGTTTGTTCACAGCAGCGGGTGGACCGATCGAGGTGGTTGGATCATATGTTTACTTGGGAGTGACATTTACAGCAGCTTCAGGGGTCTTCTCTATGTCTCAGGCAGCCCGTGACCGCATCACACGTGGATACGCAGCACTAGCTCTGATGGAGAGACAGTGCCACCAGGCATATTTTCAGGAGCCCCGCACAAATGGGTGGCTCTTCGACACCTTGGTTACGCCAACGCTCATGTATGGGGCAGCCATTTGGGGGTCGGGATTAGCTACATCAGTATGGACAGCGTTGGAGAGGCCACAGATTCTCATGATTGCCAGACTTATCCGCAGCAAGCCTTCAGTACCACATGATATCATTAGAGCAGAGCTCGCTGCGCCACCGATGCTAGTTGAGGCACTATTCCAGACAGTATGCCTATTACACAGACTTCGGAGCATGGATACAGAGCGCATGGCTTATCGTGCTTTCCAGGCATCACGTGATATGGCATTGGCAGGTGACACCTCCTCGTGGTATGCACAGACACGAGACTGGCTGGCCCACCATGGTTTTGATATAGACAGGCTACCACCACTACAGTACGACTTACATGCACCCACCTATTCTCTCTCCCATCAGGAAAGGAATAGGGTCATTCATCAGGAGATATGGCATACATACATACAGAGGACATGGGTGTGCCCTAGAGATACATTGCCTCCGAAAATGCTCTATTACCGTGAGCATTTTCTACATATATCGGGCGAGGGCTTCATTGAGATTCCGTGATACATGCACACATACCTACCCCACCACCTTCGAGTTGTCATTGGGCAGCTCCGGGTGTCATCACATCAGCTCGAGATTGAGAGGGGTCGGTCTAGGGGAGTCCCCCGAGAGGAGAGGTGGTGCCCAATATGCCAGACCGAGCTAGAGAGTGAGGAGCATTTTGTTGTCAGATGCCGAGCATACTTAGACCTATGTGCACAATTCCAGATAGAGGAGTCGCTCCAGTTGTGCATGACTATGGGAGACCAGCGGCGGTTGGGACGCTTCCTCATAGCGGCATATGAGAGGCGAGAGCAGTCACTACAGCCGACACATCAGACACGGAGGAGTATCCAGCAGACCATTACTCAGTTCTTTCAGCAAGCTCAGTTACACCAAAGAGGTCCATCTAGAGGGCTTACGCTCCACCAGGCAGCAACACAGAGAGCACGACGTCGACCACGCATGGTTGGATATCATCGACCACGACTTTATGGGGAGGATATCTCACGCATCAGGACAGCCTATGACCACATGATGGAGCAGAGGCGTACCACCACCACCTGGGTTGTCTTCCTTCGGGAGGCACTCAGACCAGCACCGATGTACCACATACTATACTACACCCACCTCCACCCATCACTAGTAGCTAGGGTATTTTACTCACTCACATTATGGGCCTGCCATGTATTAGGTGGCCATTATCTGCAAAGTCAGAGCCACCTCTTCCCAACCTTTTCCAGCCCGATATAGCTTTATGTAGTAAGTGCTTTTTTCATTTCATTTTCTGCACAGGGTTACTACACTTGTACATGGTTTTGTCTCATAGGCCAAGTTTGGCCTCAAGTAGACGTTAATATGACTTTCTTTCTTTCTTTCTTTCTCTCTCTCTCTCTCTCTCTCTCTCTCTCTCTCTCTCTCTCTCTCTCTCTCTCTCTCTCTCTCTCTCTCTCTCTCTCTCTCTCTCTCTCTCTCTCTCTCTCTCTCTCTCTCTCTCTCTCTCTCTCTCTCTCTCTCTCTCTCTCTCCCCCCCCCCCCTCCCTCCCTTCCTATAAATCTGTCTATGTATATATATTCTATCGCTTTCTCTCTGGACCCCTCTCTCTATGTATCTATATTCCATCGATATACCTCTCTCTCTCTCTCTCTTTCTCTCTCTCTCTCTCTCTCTCTCTCTCTCTCTCTCTCTCTCTCTCTCTCTCTCTCTCTCTCTCTCTCTCTCTCTCTCTCTCTCTCTCTCTCTGGCTTTTATTTTGCCCTAAATGGAAACCCAATGGCCATAAGTTTATGCCCTACTTAACCTCATGGCCACACTCACAAAGTCATCTATTACTATCAATGGTCACACATAGACCTCATCTAGCTTGGAAGTTAGAGTTCAACAAACGTCGAGGTCTCACAATGGCTTCTCCTCATAATGGGGGCCTCACAACTTAGGGCACCATGGATCATTTGTGGTCATTTGAGTGTGGAGTATTGAGTATATCAAACACCCCCCCTCACTGTCTGCCTTGCAATGAACTATCTCCTTGGTCCAATGCCAAGCTTTGGAAAGTGCCGATGAAGTTTCTCTCTCTTGAGAGCCTTGGTGAAGATGTCTTCTTCATTTTCTTCAGTTGGACAATAGCTTATCTCCATGACCCCGTCCTAGATCAACTCACACATAGTGATACTGAATCTCTATGTGCTTGGTGCATGCATCGAAAACAAGATTTTTGGTGATGGTCTTGCAACTTTGCTTGTCACAATTCAGCTTTGTAGCCTCCTGTCCTTGTATTCCTATGTGCCATATGATCCTCATCAACTATACTACTTCACATGTTGCAACAATGCCACTTTGTCCTCAGCTTTAGTAGAAGATAA
Source organism: Ceratopteris richardii (assembly GCA_020310875.1). Taxonomy (NCBI): domain Eukaryota; kingdom Viridiplantae; phylum Streptophyta; class Polypodiopsida; order Polypodiales; family Pteridaceae; genus Ceratopteris; species Ceratopteris richardii. The sequence continues at coordinate 102,389,811 of CM035428.1, read as the reverse complement.
TGCTACAATCATTTGCTTCTCATTGATCCAAGAGAAAATCCCAGACCCTAAGTAAAAGTAATATTTAGAAACTCATTTTCTGGTATCAATATCTCTTTCATAGTCTGAATCATAGTATCCAACCAAAGATGATCCTTCTTCATAGAGAATACCATAATCAATGGTTCCTTTCATATAGCTAGTATCCACATACTTGTCGTTCAATGCCTTTGGCAAGGCTTATTAGAGAACCTGATTACTACTCTAGCACCATAGGAGATATCTGTGATATTTGTTCTACTATTGCACAAGTAGATCAGACTTCCAACTAATTTCCTGTATCTCCAAATGTCTAGTGAACGTGAAGTAGCTTCAATAAATAATTTTGTATTGACCTCCATACTACATAGGTGTAGCCATGTAGGAATCTCCTTGCAATCCTACATGTCAAATGCCTTCAAAATCTATTTTGCATACTTGTATTGAGATGAAACTCTTCCTAGTTCCTATCATACTTCAAGGCCTAAGCAATAATGCATTAAGCCTAAGTTTGTCATTTCAAATTCTGAACTCAAGACATCTTTTGTTTATCGAAGAAGAGTATCATCATTTTCTCTAATCACAAGATCATCTACATAGAGTACAAGCACAATTGTCTTCCCTCCTCTCTTTTAGAACATACAAGTTAGCGCATCTTTTGAAACCTAGATCCAAGAGATACTTATCCATCCATTGGTACCATGCTTTAGGGGCTTGTTTTAGCCCATATAATGCCTTCTTCAACTTATCTACCTGTCCTTTGAATGGGGGGCCCTCAAATCCTGGTGGTTGAGACACATACATGCTCTTTGAGGTCTTCATTCAAGAACATTGATTTGACATTCATTTGATAAATTAATCATCGTTTATGTAGACCGAGAGTTAGTACTACTTGAATCATAGTCATCCTTCCCGTCAAGGCAAATGATTCACAAAAGTCAATCCCTTCGACTTGTGAGTAGTCTTGATTTGAACTTCTCCAAAGTACCATCATTGTTGTACTTTCGCTTCCAGACCCACTTGGTACCAATGACTTTTCAGTTTTTTTTTTTTTTTTTTTTCTTTTTTTTGTTTGGGGGGGGGGGGGGGGGGGGGAGGGGTGTCAATCCACTAGCTCCCAGGTTGCATTCTTCATGATATTATTGTATTTTGTTTGCATGGAAGCCCTCCAATTGGGATCATGGAGTGCCTCTTCCACATTTGTTGGTTCCTTTGCTTGTTCTTGAATGAGCTCAACCATGAAGGCTATATTTACAATTTAAGTGTTTGCCCATCTTTATCCTCTATTCTCTATGATCGCGCATCTGCAACCTATTCTAGTGATTGAGGGATGGGAATTGCAAAATCATAGAGCTCCCTCAATCAAACTTGGCAATGGCTTTTTCGTTTGGGTCGATCCACTAGCTCCCAAGTTCCATTCTTCATGATATTGTTGTATTTTGTTTGCATGGAAGCCCTCCACTTGGGATCATGGAATGCCTCTTCCAAATTTGTTGGTTCCTTTGCTCCCTTTCCCTTCAAAATGCACCTTGCCTGTACTTTCTTTCTTGTGGAAATGCCTTTCTCTATTGCTCACCCATGATGCAAGCTTCCCATGGTTCCTTCATGCTTACAATCGATAGTAGATGTGTAACCATGCCCCTGCAATGCATTTCATTTAGTACAGGGTATCAAATATGGCCAAATTTCTCATGCCATAGCTTACTTGTGCCCATGCTTGTAGCCGTTGTTCCTCCTTATGCTAATCCCAACAATGTTGCTATCCATATTCTTAGCTTGTCTTACTGAAAAATACATCTTGACCTTGATCAGTTATGGAAGCCACTGAAAGCAAATTTCGTTTGATTTGTGGAACATATAACACATTTGAATGCTTTTTGATATTCCCATTAGAAATAATGAAAGAAACCATACCTTTGCCCTCTATCGGACATCTTGGATTATTGCCTACCTTTATTGTGATAGGTTCTTTTAGAAGTTGTAAGGAATTGTAAAAGTATTTTCTACTCGTCATGTGATGAGAGGCACCACTGTCCCACGCCCATGAATCTCGAATCAATCAAGAAGCATCCCTCCTCTATCATAACAAATAACTCAACCTCTATTTCTGCATTGTTGGAAGACTCTTTGCCCTTGTCACCTTTTGAAGAACCATTCTTCTCTTCTTCCTTCTTAATGCGAATCCTTAATTTTATTGGTCTTTCTTGTTGCACTGGAAGCATCTCCCTTGAACTTCTTTTTGTTGTTCTTTTTTTTGTCCCCATCCTTTGAAGAGTCCGCTTTGCCTCCTTTGGCATTTGTTGTGAATGAAGCGTCTCCTATGTTGCCACCACTCCTTGCCTTGAGTCGTAGCTCCTCCTCCATGAATAAGACACTGAATTCTTCAAAAAGTTTGAATTGAGTATTAAATGTAGTTACCAAACCATCAAACTTTGGTGGATAGATTCAAAAACAACATCGAGCTATCTCGGCGCTTGACGTTGTACACTTGCTCCCACCATTTGATCTCATAGATTCTTTATACGAGTGATGAACATCTCTAAAGCCTCCCCATCAGCAAACCTTTCTACTCTAATTCTCTAAGTTCTAAATTCTTGTTTGATCAGGAGTATCATATTGATTTCTCAATTTGTCCCATGCTTCACAAGCCTTGATAGTATGTCGAAGGAGAGTCAGAACACTATCGGTAGTACTTGTAACTAAGCACAAAGTGCATCTTCGTTTCTACGTTTCCAAGCATATAGAAGATCAACATCATGAAGAATCATTTGACCAAGGTTATTTGGATGAAGTCTTTCTTGAGGTTCTCAAAAAGCTCATACAAATCAAGGATACAAGTGATTTTAAACTTCCACAATGTGTAATTTGTACCATCTAACTTCGAAGTTAGGGTTCCACAAATGTCCGGGCTCTCACAGGGGGCCTTACAACGAGTGCCATGGATCATTTGTGGTCACTTGTGGGTGGAGAATTGAGTATATCTAACATATTTAAGACCATCGTGATTGACCATGATTTGGCCAAGCTTCATGGGACCATTACAAAGGTAGAACTTAGTGATTACATAGTTATTACATTGAGAGTACTAACCTCAAGGAGCTTGGACAAGCAAGTTTTAAAGACCTTTTTTCCCCTTATCAATCATACTTTCACCTTGAGATGTTTGATGGATCAAGCAAGAGTTCAAAGAAGCAAACTTTATTGTTCCTTTATGGACTTTCACAAATCCTTTGACATTGTTCCCAAAGAGAGGCCTTTCCAAGGGTTAATTTTCTGACAAGACAATTTGGGGTATGTAGCATTACATGAGAGGCTTGAGTTGTGTACAATTATGAATGCCTTGGGAATTCATGAGATCGCTTCTTCAGTATTATAGGGATGAAGTAGGGTTGCCCCTTAGCACTATCACTCTTTGGCATTTATATCTCTGAGTTTCTGAAGAGACAATGTGGTAGTGGTTCTATGATAGTAGATACACACATACATATTAAGTTATATGTTGATGACATTCTTTTATTATCAAAAAAATACGATTTGAATCTCAACTATATGCTTTGTGTGAATTTTGCTTACAATACAAGTTTGTGGTGAACCTTAGAACAAAATTCTTATATTTCATGCCTTTACAAAAATGACATGTTTATACGTGCAAGAAGTCAGGTTGATGATCAGTTCACATAGATACCTTGGAGTCACTTTTACTCCATGAATGGATATAGTTTCATTTTTGTAAGAATCCTCGCATTAAGGGTTGGATCTTTGATTTGTCAAAGCCCTGATTGATTGATTAGAGTGTGTCTTCTCTTCGACCCTTTCTTGATATCCTCAAAGCTTTTCTTTATAGGGAAAAACCTTTTATATCTACAAAGCCTTGCTCATGGAAACTGGTCACCCATCAACAAACCAATGGAGGACTTGATCTATTTGACCTCATTATTATGGAGTCACATGTATGTCGAGAGGTGTACCTTCTTAAGAGAAATTTTGGATAGAAATTTTTGCATGGATCCATTACCTTTGTACTAATTCTCAAAACGAACAAAATCTTTGGCATTCACTGTTGAGGTTTCTGTCCATTTCACAGCCTTTGCCAGATGTGTTTTGAACACTATCAGTAGTACTTGTAACTAGAGCACAAAGTGCATCTTCGTTTCTACGTTTCCAAGCATATAGAAGATCAACATCACGAAGAATCATTTGACCAAGGTTATTTGGATGAAGTCTTTCTTGAGGTTCATGATGAGTCCCAAGAACAGTCTCAAAAAGCTCATGCAAATCAAGGATAGAAGTGATTTTAAACTTCCACAATGTGTAATTTGTACCATCTAACTTTGAAGTAAGGGTTCCACAAATGTCCAGACTCTCACAGGGGGGCCTTGCAACTTAGAGTGCCATGGACCATTTGTGGTCACTTGTGGGTGGAGAATTGAGTATATCTAACATGTTTAAGACCATCATGATCGACCATGATTTGGCCAAGCTTCATCGGACCATTACAAAGGTAGAACTTAGTGATTACATAGTTATTACATTGAGAGTACTAACCTCAAGGAGCTTGGACAAGCAAGTTTTAAAGACCTTTTTTCCCCTTATCAATCATACTTTCACCTTGAGATGTTTGATGGATCAAGCAAGAGTTCAAAGAAGCAAACTTTATTGTTCCTTTATGGACTTTCACAAATCCTTTGACATTGTTCCCAAAGAGAGGCCTTTCCAAGGGTTAATTTTCTGACAAGTCAATTTGGGGTATGTAGCATTACATGAGAGGCTTGAGTTGTGTACAATTATGAATGCCTTGGGAATTCATGAGATCACTTCTTCAGTACTATAGGGATGAAGTAGGGTTGCCCCTTAGCACTATCACTCTTTGGCATTTATATCTTTGAGTTTCTTAAGAGACAATGTGGTAGTGGTTCTATGATAGTAGATACACACATACATATTAAGTTATATGTTGATGACATTCTTTTATTATCTAAAAAGATACGATTTGAATCTCAACTATATGCTTCGTGTGAATTTTTCTTACAATACAAGTTTGTGGTGAACCTTAGAACAAAATTTTTATATTTCATGCCTTTACAAAAATGACATGTTTATACATGCAAGAAGTCAGGTTGATGATCAGTTCACATAGATACCTTGGAGTCACCTTTACTCCATGAATGGATATAGTTTCTATGGTACAAGACGCTAAAGGTGGATTCACAAGCTATACATGAATTTTTAGTATGGGGGAAGCAATATCATTGTGCATTTTTGTAAGAATCCTCGCATTAAGGGTTGGATCTTTGATTTGTCAAAGCCCTGATTGATTAGAGTGTGTCTTCTCTTCGACCCTTTCTTGATATCCTCAAAGCTTTTCTTTATAGGGAAAAACCTTTTATATCTACAAAGCCTTGCTCATGGAAACTGGTCACCCATCAACAAACCAATGGAGGACTTGATCTATTTGACCTCATTATTATGGAGTCACATGTATGTCAAGAGGTGTACCTTCTTAAGAGAACTTTTGGACAGAAATCTTTGCGTGGATCCATTACCTTTGTACTAATTAAGGAAGCTGTACATCATTTGTACACCAACTAAAAAGACATACTTATTGGAGGATTTATACTTCAAAATCCAGAGAGCATTACCTGAATCTCAACGATTATAGGATTACCAAAACTGGTGGCAATAATTGCAAGTGATCCAAATACTCCAAAAGTTTTGTGGATCAGATCTCCTTTTACTGTATAAACCTTGGCAGAAGCATCTGCAGATAGGCCTGCACATTTGAACACCTTATGAGCCTTATGAGTCCATGCAACTAATAAATTAAAAAATTGAAAACTTTCAGGCTTATGTTTCTTGCAAGCACTGAAAGGATGAAAACCACTCTGCTTGAGAAATATTTAATCGCTTATTTAACATCAAAACCTTTCTCCTCAGCACTGCTAGAAGTTTTGAGGGCCAATTCTATGAACCCAAATTCAACTTTCTGGATATGAGGATAAGATGAGAATGATTCAATAGCAATGACAGAAATATATGAAGCTCAAGTGACCCCTTCAAAATTGGATATACTTTTCAAAGATTATTTATACCAATGTAAACTAGTTGATCTCCACGGCTCCACTTTTTTCATATTTTATAAATGTACATAATTTGAACAATCGAACTCCGAATTTGGTTGACATGAGAGCCATAAAATCAGGCCATAGTCACTCAAAATTGGGGTTTCCGCCTGATGGAAAAAGTTAACAACTTCTACCGTTTCAGTGGATCGAATTGACATCACAGACTCTTTTTTTAACCATGACTGCCTATTTTTGGCTTCACTCTTTGCTGCTAGCTATTCTCATGTGTTCCATAATTCCTCTAGCCCCTTCAGTACTCCTGCATTTCTTTCAAGTGTCATCTTATAGCCAAGACTATCCAAGCACCTTCCATCACTGCAAGTTACATTCCTAAAAACCCTATGCTGACAGCCTCTTGTCATGACTTAGGTGATTATGGCATATGTTACATGTATTCCGGATAATAAAAAAGTCACCATATCTTTTGGGATTTGCTAAGATTTCTCTTATTTGGAGTATCCATGTTGGCTCCAATTCGATAAGTAGTTTCATGATTCAGTTTCTATGGTTTATGACTCTTTCATATATATTTGGATGATTATGTACACATTGTATCATGCTGTTATTCTTGTGATATTTATTTACTAGTTTGAACTTCTAGAAATGTCTTTGAGATCAATCTATGGTTATATAAAATTTATTATTTGCATTATCCTTTCCTTACTGTTCTTTTATGTATTATGTAGCTGGTGCAGTGAAGAAAACATCCACCATTTGTTTGGCTTGGTCATAAAATCTAAAGCTGCACTTTTTTCGAATCCATTCTCCTTATATGACCTATCATTGACTAAAATCTAACTCACTGCTCTGACCGGGGGATTCATATTTCTTTCCTATCAATATGAAAACTTGAAGCAAACCTCCTTATAAGTTATAACAAAGGATTAGAATTTGAACATCATTTTCATGCAGAATATTTCTTGCAGTTTAGGTTCATTACTGAAATTTTCTACTACAAAGTTATGTGGTGACTATGAACCCTGGAAAGAAATCATTTTACTGCTTAAAAAAATTAGAGTATGTTTTACTTCGCATAACAGAGATAAATTCCGGGTCATTCACTTCCTGGAAAATCTCAGGGTTTCAATTACCTCTGAACGCAAGCAATGATCTCTGTATCTGATTCGTTTTATACAAAATAAAAAATATGAACATTGGATACTGATAATGAAAAAGGGTGTGCACAGTTTAATATTGAGGATAAAAGTTCATCATTGACTTCAATACTGAAAACAGAGTACACAAACCATACATAATGAATTTGCCAATATGACTGCTGTTATTATCTTTAGAACATCAAAATCATTTAAAGAACCACAAACACCTTAATTAGTGAGTGGAGCTTCATTTATAGCCCACCACTATGTTTTATTACGCCAGAAATGATTGAAGATTTAAAAGAAGATATAAGTAAACTGCAGAAACTAGAAATTGAAGCAATCGCATACCTCCAATGATGGACCCACAAGTGGCACACAAACTGTACCCAAGGCAAAGCAGAATAGAAAGGAAGTTCACATGTCGTAGAGAATGGAATGATGGAGTCTGTGCCAGAACTGCTGTCATAACTCCAAATAATGATATAAACTGGTAAAGTTTCAATGGGCCGTCAGGGTTGTATAACATGTAAATTTCCTAATGAATAAAATAGAAAATGAAGCTGAGCTTGGTGCAGTCAATTAGAACAAATATAACAAAGTAATCAATGTAATCTATAGATACCTTCATGCATACACCGCCAACTAAAACAGCTGCAATGACTGTTACATAACAAATCACAAACTGCAAAGGTGCTATAAAAAATAGGCTCCATCTTTTTCCTGGAAGGAGAACAAGAAGTCTGATTGTAATCCCTGTTATGTGCAAAGGTAAATTTCTATCTGGATGTATTGATGATGATCTCTTCCAGATTTAGTTGCTTAGAAGCCAAAAGCTCTAAATCCTTGCTGTTAACATGCAGATATATATTTGAACACTAGCCAAAACCAATGATTAAAAATTATGAAAATGAGTATTACCATATGATTGCTTGTATTTCAATTTATTTAATATCATATGAAAACAATACATCTCTAATATAGTGGGTATAGGCTATCCCTTTTCCACTGCTGCTTCACCATGAGACTTGAGTTGAGATGATGGTAACAATGTATGTATAGAAACGATACCCTTCCCTGATGTGATCCAATGACAAGAAATATGAAAAGAATCAACAAGTTGAGCCAGCGACTGAAAATGACTGTAAGAGTACATTGTTGGTTGGAGCCATAATTGTTGTAGCAGAAAACCAAACTTAAATTCACTGGTTCAATCTGAATCTGATGGAGTTCTGAAAGATAAAGAATTAGCAGTTCTACTTACGATAACAAAGAGAATAAAGAAGACTTGCACTCTAGAAATATCTGGAATTCAAATGACAAACATATAAACATAATGCAATATTCAAACGATCTCAAATTGTTAACTTAACTCTCATGGAATGTTCAGGGACTGGGCGGGCTGCAATTCTTACTTTACAGGGCTCGTCTTTGGCAGGAGCTTCGCCAATGTTTGGTTGGCGGACCCATTGATATTCCAATGCTTCAGGAATCATCTTTCTTTGAGCAGTATGCAGCACTGCAGACAGCTCTTACAGAGGCATGGGTAGGCTTTTTGGTCACCTAGGTACAGACCCAATGGCTCTCAGAGTGGTGTATGTAAATATCTTGGAAATTCCTTGTAGTCCGCGATTGTGGATAGAGGAGTGATTATCCCTAGCAGGGCCATCTGGATGATTTTACCATGTGGGGACAAGCGATATGGGTTCTTGACCTTATATGCCCCGAACCATGAGAGTGCTTGTGCTACTTTCTGGTCCCAAGTCATTGATGCTATTCCATATGCTCATGCTTGGTGTGTTACAGGTGACTTCAACATGATTGAAGCACTTCAGGATTGACAAGGGGTAGCCAGACCACCATGCATGGTTATGAGCTTGCAGCCTCGGAAAGACTTTGCTTGACCTTGAGATTGTGTGATGTATGACACACTCAGGGTTTTATCAGAGAGAGAGAGAGAGATCACCTCCATTTTTCTGGCTTCGATAGGAGGATTGGAGGGATGAATCTCTCCCGGATTGATCGCATATATGTCAACGATGTATTGGCTAATTGTGGTGGTAGTACAGGCATTGTGGCTGGTTGTTGCTTTTCTGACCATGCCCTTGTGGCTACTCCATTTGCTGAGGGGGATATCAGTGGCCCCATGCTGATGCGGATTCCTGAGCAGGTGCAGCTTGATGGGTGCCTGACGGACCAAATTGAGGCAATTTTGTCCCAATTAATTGTGGTGGTAGGACTGGCATTGTGGCTGGTTGTTGCTTTTCTGACCATGCCCTTGTGGTTACTCCATTTGCTGAGGGGGATACCAGTGGCCCCATGCTGATGCAGATTCCTGAGAAGGTGCAGCTTGATGGGGGCCTGACGGACCAAATTGAGGCAATTTTGTCCCAATTGTCTTGGGCTCAGGGATGCCGAGCTCACTCCCTTGTGACCGGCTTACAAATGATCAACGCTTTTTTACATGATGCGAGTAGCTAATGGCTAGCTCGGCTCCACGCAAGCGCTCCCTACACAGAGGACCGAGGTATTGCCTCCCTTGTGCGGCTCCTAGAGCACCACCCGGAGTGTGAGTGGACTAACGTGTGGGTGGATGGGCTCACAGCTTGCCTAGGTAGTGCACGAGCTGAGGGAGGTTGAGGGTACGCGTTTGGCATTTTTTCATCATAGGCAAGCCACGCATTGGACTCAGGTCAATGATCGTATTTCGGGAGAGTTCTTCTCAATGGTCCACTCCTGCCAGTCGTAGGGTGGGATCAAGAAGCCTTGTCGGACTCATGAGTCCTATGCTTCTGAGCCTGGGTGCTACGTGAGATTGCTACTCAGTTTTACCGTACTCTGTTATCTGAGGAGATTCCTTATGAGACTTGGTAGGAGAGCCGCATTGTGTCTTGCAACATGTGCGGCGCTTGCACTAAGGGCCTTATTTTCCTCATCCCTAAGGAGGGGGTCAGTTGGATGAAATTAGGCACTAGCATCCGATCATACTTCTCAACTCCGGCTACAAAATCCTTGCAAAGGTTCTGAGTTTGAGATTGGAGCCGCTTCTTCAGTCCTTGATTGATCCGACAGAGACTAGTTTTGTCAAGGGTTGCAATATCCTTGACAATATCTTCACCTTCTAGGAAGATGTTCCCTTTGCCCGGATGTAGGGTGAGCCTTTGGCTCTGTGTTTGTTGGATTTTGAGAAAGCCTATGATCTAGTTCGCTAGGCCTTTCTCGAGGATACTAACTATGTATGGGCTCCCCCAATCCCTGGATCAGGGAGGTTCAGCATTTTGCGGTCGGTGCGGCAGGGCTATTCTGTAGCCCCTACTTTGTCTCTCTTCTTTGCCGAGGCCATGAACGCATTCTTGGTTGTGCAAGATGTCTTCAGGGTATTCGGCCCGGTTAGGGATGAGATGATTTTGGATGCTGAGTTTGCTGATGACACGGCCATTTTCTTGCAGGGTGAGAAGGTCAATATGACCAGATTACAGGATGCTTTGGAGAGATTCTGCGATGCTTCCGGTGCAAAGATCAACGAGCACAAGTCCTACTGATTTTGGGTTGGTTCAGATGCTCTTCGTGGATGGCGTCCTTGTGAGCAGTTACAGTGGATCCCCCTGGTAGGGAAGTTAGATACCTTGGGTGCCAGATTGGTCTTGATCTTTTGGCCGAGGAGGAGATCTCTCCTATCCTCCTCACCATCAAGAGGAAGCTCCTACACTGGAGCACTACCCATTTGTCTCTGGGTGGGAGGGTTGTGGTGGCGGACCAAGTTCTGCTTGCTACGATGTGGTATGTCACCTCTTGTTGGATCTTTTTGAGCTCCTGTATTAGCCAAATTCAGTGGCTAATAAGGAACCTGTAATGATCTGGTAGAGAAGTCAGCGCTCCTCGGGCTAAGGTTGCCTGGCCGGTCATCACCCTTCACTTGTAGCATGGTGGCCTCCAGATCATTGATCCTACTTGTCAGAGTAGAGCCCTACTCGGCAAGTATGTTGTTCTTGGATTGCTTCCTAGCCTTGAGCCTTGGAAGGATTTTCTTCATCATATGTTGGACCTCTTCGCTCCTACCACCGGTGGGCCTTGGCCGTCCGAGATAAGATAGATCTTTGCTGAGATGAGGCGTTTGGGATTCTCGCTATGGAGTGAGGACCATTTTGCTTGCAATATTATCCGATCTTGCGAGCACCTTCGATCTCCTCTGGTTGAGTGGCCTCCTTCTTGCCTTGGGGAGAAGCTTTGTCTGCCTATTACTTGGAATCCCCTCATGTGCATGGAAAGGGGTTTCATGGTTGGCTCTCACCCTCATGTTTCTTGGGGGATTTTACGAGAGGTCCTCGATGCAGTGTGGCCGATTGGATTAGCTTTAGGGGTCTCGCCGAGGAGCTTCAACAGGACGTGTACGGGGATGCGCGGTGCATCCCATATGATTAGGGATGCTCAGGTTGCTATATCGAGAGACTTAGAGACTTGGGCATTCAGGTTGATCTTTCACCTCGGGTGGCCTAATTGGGTGCCTTCACTCAGACGGAAGGAGCGTGGCTGGGTGCCTTCACCCAGACGAAGGTCCTGATTGTTGCACGGGCCATTACTTCGGACGAAGTCCTCTTCTTTGAGATTGGTGAGGAGGAACGTTTCATCAGTTCTTCACAAGGGTATGAGATCATCACGGAGTGCACCTTTCAGCGGATCCAGGTGGTTGGCACTCGTTACAACGACTGGCACATTGATCCTGACCTAACGAACATTCGGACCCACTCTAGTTGGCATGTCTGGGCGGGGAGGCTCGACCGTCATCTCTCCTTCGATAGGACACATGGGAGTGGAAATGGTGCGATCATTTCTCCCCTCCAGAGGCCTACACTATTCCGTTCTTTCAATACTGCGATCGAATTTGGGGAGCCCAGGAGTCTCGTTGGGTTATCCCCTTTCAGTGGTTGGTGGCCCATAGGAGCATTGTTGTTGGCACTTGGCTGAGTTATGGTGGAAGGCCTCCGGACTGCACGGGTTGTGGCTTTCACTCGGTGTCTCAGCAGCATTGCCTTTGGGACTCTAAGTTTGCACAACAGATTTGGCGGTGGGTCTTGCGGCTCCTTACCTGACAGGAGGGCGCTCGGACCATCACTTGGGGTGCAGTTGCTTGGGGCTTGCTTACTGCCCCCCCCCCCCTCTCCTATGAGCAAAAGGCAAGGAGCGGGAGGGTTGGCACCACTCAAGATCTCCGCACTCCTCTGTGGAGTGGCATGGATGACCCCTACTGGGAGCTGATCAACAGCTTTATCATGTGGTTTATGTGGAAAGCTCAATGTTGACGTATCTTTGAGTGCCGCAAGATTCCCCCGGCCGAGACTATTCGGGACTTTTGGTTGGAGCTGATTCATACTTTGCGGGGGCAGCAGGACCATCTTCAAGGCGACTCTGATGGTATGTCTCGGAGGTAGCTCGCCTTTCTTCAGCTTTGGAAGAAAGCCCCCTTCTTTATCGTTCAAGATGATCCAATCCAATGGAGCTACTGGCCACCTGCTTGGCTCTCCCCCCCCCCCCCCCCCACCCCCACACACACATTTCCTCTTTTAGGAACTAGATTCATAGTAGTTCTTCTATTGGATCTTTGGGGTGATTTGTCCCCCTTGTATTCGCTTCATGGATTGTGGCCCTATGGGCGTTTTAGTAACTAATGAAAGGATCTTTTTTGATTGATGACATACACCCCTCATCTTAGCATAGTGACATGACAGCCAAACAGAAATCACTTTTGTACAGCACAATTGCTCTGATATCATTTGTTGAAACTATTGAACCGCAAAGATGGTTTCCACATACAAAAGGAAGACCCATAGCTACAAACTACAAGAAATTCAAGGACTAAAATAGATTGAGCACTGCTGAAATTTGATAATTGTGAAATTTTGTATACAAGTATACTGTATGACCAGAGAACTAAACATACAGTGATTTTGAGAGGAGGCTTTTGAAAGGGGGAGGGGTGCAGGGGACAGAGGTTTGCTTAATATCATACTGGAGTTTCATGATAATTTTGAGTTTTTTCTTTTACATTTTTCTAAAACTACCTAGAAAATTATGTTTTCTAAACTGAACGTGTAACAACACTTGCACTAAAAGGTCACTGTTATTTATTAATTGGCTTCTATTAACTTCTTTTGTTTAACTGAATTTCAAAGCCTGACAAGTTTAATAGTGCTTCTCAAAGCTTTCACTAAACATTTTAGTCCTCTTTATTGATTCATCTACATTTTCTAGTTCAATAATCAGAAGCATGTTTGATCCTTCAAAGTACAAGTTACAGGCTGTTCAGGAGGAAACTAACGCTTATTGCAAAGGCAGAGTATGTGCCATACAGGACATATAGACCCTCCCTGCCTTTTGTTTGCTGGTTATTTATTTCATCATTAAAACACTTTCTCAATTCATGTTTGAACCGAACTCTCACCCATAATGTGATCTGCAAGGCTGCGAAAGCAAACAAATCTTTTGCCTTGTGATTCGAAGTGTTCCACAATCGTAATGAGAATATAATATGAATAGAATGAAATTCCTGCACCTAATAAGAGTGCAAGAACACCAGGGACCCATCCAACAAGGGCAAAAGCATAGGGCAAACTCAGAAGCGCTGGACCAGCTGTTGCTCCAGTCAAATGGTATCCTGCATGAAGCCATGATCCTGTACCCCAAAAGGAAAAAAGAAAAGACACAATTCATTAGCCAGCTATAAGTACCTATAGATGCTAATGTATACATCAATACCTGTAACCTAGCTAAAATTTATGAACAATACAAGCCTAAGTATCTAGAAGAAAGGGATAATGGCACATACAAAAAGACTTTTGTTTTATAACAGAAAAGAAAAGAGTAGCATCTAACAGAAACTCCAAGTTTAGATTAGCTTGAAACTTAGTAGGAACAGAGCTTCCTTGCTTTTTGAAGCATGATTCTTTTCACTCATAACACATTAGAGATCCTTATTTTAGCTTCAAAAATCTGCTCATAGGGCATATCACCTAACACTAGAACATGTATTACAAACATGCATGTTGAAAGTCACATACTTACTAGTTAGGATATATCTGAGGGGACAGGAGAGGGCAAAGACAAGCACATAGCTTGGAGCAAAAGCAGCCATTTGGTGGATGCAAACACCAATAGGGAGATAACAAACCAAAAGAATTTCCCAAGTCACGTTACCTGCCATTCCAAACAAGATGTGGGTCTTTAGACTTCATTGCAGACAACATGGAGTCAAAGTTGGGCAACTAAAATTGTGTGATTCTTATTATTGCATGCACAGTTTTATAATGTGAGCCATTGATTTCTTTTAGAAATTGATAGGGTCTTCAAGGAGGAAGCACCACACCCTTCTTAGAGCATTTCTTGTGTGAATAGGCTTTATTCAGCCACCACAATCCTATCTGTGGTCTTCAGCCCCTTTTATCCAGTGACAATCAGCTTCTATATGGCTCTTAGCCAAAGAAACACCTATAAAATCAGGTGCAGCTACTAAGGTAGAATAGGAGAACAGGATTGAAGGAAGGTGCTGCTGGACTAAGAAGGGAGCTTGCTGGGTACTCAGAGGACCTGTATGCTGCATATTTTACCCTTATAAGGTATAGTTCAGCTTACACAGAGCTTACACAGATCATTAAATAGGATTCTGTACCATATTTGCAGAGATTTAGAATTTTCTTTTCACCTAGAACCAAAGAAACAAGGCGAACCAGCCCATAATGCTCCTCTCATTTCCATAGCTTTTTCCTGAGAAATTAATATTCCAAATCATTATACAGCTGCTTGGAATGATCAGAGTTTTGCTGCATTTTTCCTGAGAAATTAATATTACAAGTCATTATACAGCTGTTGAAAAATAATAATTAGGGTTTGCTGCATATTTCTTGAGAAGTTAACGTTTCAAATCATTATACAGTTGCTGGAAATGATTACTCCAAAGTCTTGTCACATGTTTCCTGAGGAATTAATATTTTGTTTTTATGCAGCTGCTGAAAGTGAATAATTAGAGTTGGCTACATATTTCTGACATATTGATATATAATGACTTGACATTGCTACAGGAATGTGTAAGTAGGACATTTGAGAAACCTTTTGAATATCCATTGTGAATTGTTGAAGGTAGGTATCAAATTCTTTAATCTCTATTATGACTTGATTATATTGCAAGGAGAATTAAAGAATGTCACGATGATAAATCAAAACAATGGCTATGGTGTAAAGATAGTCATCTGTTCGGAAAGATTTCGATCCTAAGTTTATGTATACAGGCAAAATATGGATATAATTGTCTTGTTCTATAATAGCAGAAACATATAGATTTGACATTAAACAAATAGGATTAAGTAAGTGATCCTTTGACTGATAGTTTGGATAAAAAGAAATTGTAGACTTAGTCTAAAACT